>CM069433.1:133690775-134290775 GCA_035610365.1 Aquatica leii
TCATTATCGATTTAAGCGTGCTTAACAAAATTTATTAAACATGTTTTTTGTAGTTGTTTGTTTGAGTGTGTTTTAACCGTCATGGGTCGCGTTCTTCCCATTAACTTTAGCACGCGCGTTGGATTTATTTTTACCCATCGTAATTTAATTGGTTTTTTTTATAACTTAGATTTATAATAATTATTTAGTAAATATTTATCATTTTTTAATAATTTGACATTATTTATTTATTGTCTCTTGCTTGGAAGATATTAAATTAAATTTTAAATACTTATACTAGAGGTTATAAATGAATATTTCGAGTTCTAATTATGACATTCATTTTAAAGAAAATAATTTACCAAAAATTAAATGTATTATCATTTTGTACTAATTATGTATTCTCATTATTAAAATTTAATTGAAAACATTTAGCAGTAAAATAGAGATAACGTGTTCCCGAATATGAATTTACTACCCATTTTGAAATTAGTTTTTCGCTTGCTTTTTGTTACTGCAATTTTTACATCGTTTGGCAACTACAAGTGTTTTTTACATGAATTATAATTTTAGGTTTAAGGGAAGTGATTAAATATTGCTTAAACTTACTAAATGTTTTCTATTAAAAACAAGTTGTTTTATATATTGTTATCTGTTATGTGCATATATCTATTCGTTTTATATACTAAATTCATATTGTATATGATTAATTTTAAACGCATTCTTAATAATCTGCATGCACTGGTTTTGATAAATCTTTTTTAAATGAATTAATGGTTGATGATCTGTCTCCATTTCTAATTTCCTACCATATATATAATTATGTAACTTTTGACATGTAAACATACTATGCGAAGTAATAACATTCTGCTGAACTTTCATTGTTTATTATTTTAAAATGAATATACACAACGTTTCGATTGCTGTAGTATCTGCAATCGTCATCAAATGAATACTCTTTTTTACATTGAGCATATCTTTGTTCGGATTCTGTTGATACGTACTTTATAGGTTTTCCTTCCTGTAATAGACATTCATATTGTGAGATATCTGCCTGCAATTATTTCTTTTGTTTTTGTTGAAAATTCCTAGTGTTAGCGTTTCATTAATACTTCCATTTTCCAGGCATGACTTACATTCCAATTCCACTCAGTGTTGTTTTTCAGTAAATGTCTTAAAGATATCTTGCCTCTGCCATATTTGGACTTTTTTAAAATACATAATACCTAAAACACTTTCAAGTTCATCTTTTTCGTCTTTCAAGTCTTAATCTTATACGTTTTTTGTCAAGTTCTATTTCTGCTTGTGAAAGTTTATGATCCATGTATTTAACTGTCGTGCTCTTCTTCAGTCTGAGTTGCAAAAAGAAAGTCATCAATGTTAATGTAGGGACTATCACCAACATTTTCAGTGAAACATAAATGACGTCGTGAAATTTACAAGTAGGCCAGCAAGGAATGGAGCAATTACGTTAGCATAGCTCACGATGACCGCTTGATATCCGCTTAATAAAAAAAGTGCAAGATCTGCAGCCGAATTCCCATCGACACCCAGGAAGACCACGAAAACCATGAAAAGACAGTTGCATATTTACACAAGAAGTGGGGTGAAAAAACAAGCATTTATGTCTACTTGGAAGAAGATTAAGAAGAAGGGCTTCGATGTGTTTCTTTATCTTTTTTCTTTATTGTATATATACTGTTACGATTATTATTAAAACTAATTAATTTATTTATACTAAAAATATGTACACGTTTATAACTAACTGAACTAATTAAATCTACGGATATTTAATAGAAACACTTACACTAATTTATATATAGAACTATCACATGAAGTCCGCGTATAACTTTAGTTCAACACTTATTGTTTACTTTAAGTCACGTGCAAGGTTATACTCCGTAGATTTATCTTGAACACATGCGTTAATCACTTATTTATTTATGCTTAAATAATCTTCTTAACACTGCCGTCTTCGAATTGCTGGAATAACTTCTTTATGATTCGTTTGTGTCGCTTTTATATAATTTGGCCATCGTAAGTTAGATTTTCAGTATTCAACAAATTTTCTTGAAATTTTATACCTAAAATGTTAGCACTGTTTGTTTTCTGAATATTGATTCATTTTGAATGTTGTATTCACAATGTTTTTTTTTATTTGCAACGCCATCTTTCTGTTTCCTTTGCGTGAACAGAAGTCAATGTTCTTACGAGGGTTGCAGTATTCTTCGAACTTCTGTAATATTTTTGCCAATTTTTTTTCGCCTTATCATGATCGATGATATAGTTTTTATTGCTTAATAACTCTTCAAATACCACCAATTTATTCGGGTGTTTGATAGAAGAAAGTAATTGTTTCGTTTTTAGAACGATTTATATTTTCCCTAAAGCTTTTCTACTTGTTTAATTTTATTGAATTTGTGGTATTCGTCGGTGATCTTATCCTTCATTTAAATAGTGTAGAAATTAAGTTTTTTTTATTGCAAATGGACTTGACCGGTTATCAATACATCAGATTGTTAATTTGATACTAGAAGTTGTAGTACCAACATTTTTGTTAGCGATGTAACATACTTATCGAAATAATATGTATCGAAAACCACAAGTTTGATAATCATTCACCGCATTGTAAAAGGAGTGTTAATGATATAAAACTAAAATTGCATTGATTAACTTTTGAGATTACCTATGAATAAGTCGCAACTTAAAATTCAGTGGTGTGTATCCTAATACTAAGACATTTAATAACTAAATACATACATATGAATAATTTAATTATTACCATTTTTAAAAATAAGTTTTTATGTGACATAAACATGTTGTTTGTCGGGACAAATATGATGCAAGTGCTAAATTATTATTAAATTATTAAATATGCAATATGTTTTAGAAAGATACAGGTGGCGATTTAGGTGAAAATATGTTTTGAACAAATCTATTGCATGCGTTATGTTAAAAATCTTTTTTGACTTGCTTGCTACATATATTTGCATCGTTGATTTTGAATTCAGTTAGTAGCATTGGAGTTTTTATTCTTCCGATTATTTTACGAGTTTGAAATTTTACACGCAAACTGCATAGTAAGCACATGTATGCTCGGCGAAACTTTTTAAATCTTTAGTCATCCAATAGTTTTATGGCGAAAATCGATTGTAAAATCAATCGATGCTTGTGGGAAGAATCGCCAAGGTATGATGCACATTTACGTTTTGCGGTTAGAGTTAATATTCTTTCGTTTCTTGCATTTATAACCGTATCCATTAAATCACATGTTCGACACTTTTATTAATTCCTTTGTAGATTGAATGCTTGCTGTTCTTTTGGAATATGGTCGTTGTGAATATACTTTGTAAACTGGGGGAATTGTCAAGTTTGTGACCGCCTTCAATGCCCAACATGACAAGCTTATTATTTTAATAGGGAAGATAATGGATTCTTGCTTATAAAGTTCAATCGCTGTACCGGTACTAAATTTAAAATCTAGGTGGGGATATTAAACCGCAAATATACCTTTGATTTTTATTACCTTTTGCTGTCGACTATTAGTACTACGAGTGAGTATACGTGTACTTGTTATCACAAATAGTCTGTGTTTAACGTTCAGATTATGCAAGATCGGGGCTTGATTTGCTGCGTGCCATTCTTATTGAATTTATATGAACGTCATATCTTAAAGTTCAGTTTTAAAATAATTATTTTGTTTATTTGTTTTATAGTGCAGTGTGTTGCCTAACTCGAGCACTTACCTATCGCATATTGTTGACTTTATATTTTTTTTAGATTTTAAAATCAATTTACTTCTTCTTAGTTTATATGTGTTCTACTTGTATTTCTTTAGGGGTGTAGATATCAGAACGAGCACCTCTAGTTACTTTCGTTTTAGCGCCTTTTTAACAGATTATAGTCTGCACAGTGAAGATAGGCTGATTTGTACTAGTTGTTTCCACAGCACTTTCCAATATCAGAATGCCGGTGCCGGTGCCTTTTCTTTATTGTGGGTGAAGTTTTCCAGATTCTTGAAGTACTTCATATGTGCATATGTAAAATATTGCATACATATTACATAATATTTAAAAACTTTTTTAAATTTGTGTTTCTACCTAAATAGAAAAGTATTTTATATTTTGTGTTTTAAATACTTTGCTACGATTATTTTGTAATATGAATTTAAAATATATTCACGAGTGTATTTCACCTAGCCCATGGTTTAATCAAGTGAGTTTTCTAAAAATTTAAATGTATTATGTTTAGAAACTTTCAGAAGTGGTTAAAGAATATTTAAAATGTTTTGGTAAAGGAAAAATTAGTTGAGAAGACTATTCCTTTTTGTTTTTAATATTATATAAGTATTAATGTAACTAATTATGTTAAATACAATTTCTACCTGATATGATAACCAAATTTTTACGTTGAAATATATTCATTTTAGAAATAAAAACGTTTTTCAACGTTTAATGTTTTTATAAATAACACATAATTCTATATTTGGTTGTCATCATAATTATATCAATAAAATTATGTTGAACAATATAGACTGTTTGTGGTTACATCGATAACAAAGTATGCACCACATTAATACTACCAATAAAATTCTACAACTTTTTGTAAATATTGTAAACAGAATTCCATGTATAAGCATTACTTAGAAATTTTGTACAAAAATAAATTGATTTTGTCACTTAATCCTTAATGAAAATATAAAAAATCAAAATTACATTTGCCAGTAAAATTATAGAATAAATTTATTATTATTATATTAAATTATAACGTTGTTTTGATGTCTGGGAGCGATTTATGTACATATAAATTACAAATTATTTGATTTCTTTGTTATAAATAATAAAAACTAAAATCAATATAAGGTTTAATTAGAACTAGTAATGACGTTTGTGCTTTTTTCATTTAATTGAAATGTTACAAAGCTTATATTTTTTCAATGTTTAATTAAAATTTTCTAGAATGTTATTTTTTTATTTTTCAATTATTTTTAGCGAAATTAAAAGCTAATATAGGTTTTTATTTTATTTTAACAATCTATGAACTTTTTGTCGTTTTTTTAATGCTTTTTAAACTATTTAAAAACATTTACACACCAGTATCATTATTATTATTAAATCGGCAATATATTAATGTTATACAACATAATGTGTTCTTTTTAATTTTCTGTTCAAAGTATGCTAGGAAGTTTTTTGAGTTGTATTTTAAAGCGTTTTATTTAATTAGTCGTTTGTCAACATTAAGGCGTCGCAACTGCTATTTCGAGCTGAACTAAACTGTTAAAGACTCTCTTGCTTAGATAGTTATTTATGTCGATATTTTGGTGATTTTAGAACACGGTTATATCCGTCTTCAAACAACAACGTTTTCGTTACTGGCGCCTAATATTTTTCGTTTTTCAGCTAAAAAGTTTTGTTTTTAATTTTCTTAACAAAACTATTTAAAATAAAGTGACAGGATGTTAAAACCATTTTACATAAAACATTTCGCTCTGTTTTTTGCTATTTTTGGATTTGTATTTATTTGTTTTTTTATGTATGGGATTTTAAACCATTTTTTTGTAAGACTTATTTCATTCGAAGTGTTTTTGTGTGATCTTATCTGATTCGATGTTCTATTGTTTGAATCACGTGTACATATTCTATATTTATTCATGCAGCTGTTACCCGTAAGTTGTACTTAGTTTTGTATGTTTTCTTTCACCTTTCCACAAAAGTGACTGAATTGTCTTCTTAATTCAAAACATTGTAACCTATATTACCTGATACATTGAGAGCTTGACAATTCTTCATCACTGTTTTTAATACTTTCAACGAATATTAGTTTATTTGAGTTACTCATAAAGTTTAGTTTGTGATCCCGAGGTACTTCTGGGGCCAATAAAAAACTCGTACCCCCGAGACGTTTTTAAAGTAGTCATAAAGTTTGGAAATCTGAATACAACAGTACTCCAGACAATTACTTTATTGCTCTTTACCAGACAAAAACTTAAATGCTTCTTTAATTTCTTAATCTTTACTGTCGACTATGCATCTTATCTATAATTTTGGACTTCTTATCATTATTGTTGTTATATCGTTTAAGACCAAAACTTGAAAAAATTATTTGTTCGTAATCGTTTTTGGACTTAAGCGTACGACTAATTGGTGAATGGTAGTCACAAATGCTTCAATAAAGTTTTTTACGCCCTTATCGCTTAAAATGGATGCATTATAAATTATCTGAGCATTTATTTCGGCTACCATCATAAAGAAACAAATTTAGTCTGTTGTGTTAAAAATATTTTTTTAACCTGTATATCTCGTATTTTTACATCTCGATTTCCAGTTAGCAGCTTTGCGTTGGATTAGAAATTTATTTTTCTTTTGCCTTAACGACGGAAGTGTTTCACGTGAACTGCGTACTTACTTACTATTAATTAAAATATATTGATCGCAAATCCATTGATTTCTGTTAAAATTTAAACGGGAATTAAACGCTGTTCATGAAGAGTTTTGCTGAAGCATGATGCACTAATACGTTTTGCGGTTATATTTGATTTTCGTTCTTCTTTTGTAGTATTATTACCACGCTGATAGTTTATTTTTAGTTAGTTATACATACATATATTTGACCTCGTGTTAGACACCTGTTACACGTACATTGGACATGCTATTGAGTTGAATTGCACACGGGAGGATTTCTCAATTAGTTAGTGTTGGCTTCCGATAGCTTCTACATTCCTGTTTACGACCAGTTTGTATCGGGTAATTAATGTCACAAATAACAAGATTGATGTGTAATTATTTACCGTAATTTGATTTACTGTCCGCTGTACTTAAAAAAACATAACGTTTACTTGTTAATAAAGTTCGACATTATTTTATCTTACCTTGCGGTGCAATGTGTTGTTAGTCGACGTTATTAAATTTATGTTCTTCCTTCTTTTCTTATATTTGCTTTCGCATATTGTTGTAAATCCTTTTTAGTTAAGAGCTTGAAGACACTTTTTTGAATATATCCGGCAACACTGTTCTATTACTAATACAATTTATATCTAGACCTACACCTGCTCCTCAACCAAGTGTGCTAGTTCAGGTAGGGTCCACATCAGCTAGAAGCTTGTAACAAGTCATTGGTCGCCGTCGACTATGAAAAAAATATATAATAAGCACACAGGATGTTCAAGATATCCATGGTCGCATTTAATTAGCAAGAAAACCTGTAAAACAGTTTGTAATCGTAATAAAATTATTTAGAATTTTAGTTATTTACGCGTAGACATTCAGTACTTTACTAAAAACAGCGAAAGAAGAGAGGATTTTTTAATGCTATTTTCATTTTTATTTTAGAGTATTTTAACTGAAATTCTTGATTAAGTTTTACTTAAAAACTGTCACTGGCTACGCTCTGTTACAAGCTTACAGGTCTTACAAACCTTGCACGGCCAACTCACACAGTCGGAGATAGGAGAGGTTCAAATAAGAGTTAAAAGGCGCCAGATCTCGATCAGGACAGAAGGTTCAAGCTTGTAACGGATTTCAGGTTCGTAATCCTTGTTGCATGAAGTTCGTGTAACCAACAAAAAGAAAGATATGTTACCATAAAGAAAAGATAAAATAGGTATAACAACTTTAATTTAATAACGTAGATTATTAACAAGTCTTAGAAATTCTCGATCCATAAATGCCGGAATTATCGGCAACACACAATTAATAGGTTTACACGATGTCGATAGCGAAGAAAATTACATAACAAATATCGTTTGTACACAGCATGCGATACACACAAAATAATTAGTGAAACTACCTCAATGGTATTGAAACAATGATTGTAATTACGTAAGTTAAAATAAGCAAAATTCCGTGAGTGACTTTTCTGACAGTCACAAAATAATTAAATAAACGTACCTACAATCCAGTACCTACTTGTTCAAAGAAAACGTTTTCGGCGTTGAGTCAGCATGAAATAAATTTGAAAGGAAATCGTGTTAACACAATGACTCACGAAAGCAAGATCTACAAAATTGTTAATTACTTCTAAAAGAAAGTACACATAAGAACCCGATTATCGAATGCTGTTGTACACATTCAGTGAAAGTTGGTTTCGCGGTTGTTTGTCGCCTGAGTAGAATCTCGAAGAAAAGTTCTTGTTTTTGTTTTTAGTTTTAAACGTAGGCCTTACAGAGTTATACTCGTCCAATGAAGGTATTTGTCGATATTCATCCCTGATCGATAATGCATCGAAATATACAGCCAAAACGTGGCGGGACGGCTATCAAATTAAGAAAGAAATTACCAAAGAATTCTAAGAAACTGATATGTTTACCTTGTGATGAATAAACTACTTTAAATGCGTAATGAAATTATAACTTCATTTTAATTAACGTCGATGTTATTAGAAACTTTAAATATTAAACATCACAGGCCATTTTAAGTAGTTTCCGGTTTAACGTCTTGACAGGAAATGATAATAAAAAGAAAACTCGACAGAAGGCGTCAAAACCGAAATCTAATTTTAATTCAGTCAATATACAGGGTATTACGTTATGAAATTTTTGCACGTAACAGTTAATTTTTTAACCTAAACAATTTCTACCCTCCAATAATTTTTTAATTATTTAATTCATTTTAAAACTGCTGCATCTTTGCTAATCTTATGTGGTTACGATTTTAACTTTGCTAAAACTTTTAGTGCGATTTTTGGCGACGATTTCAATATACGTTTTTTGGTCTCCGTCCTAATAAGTTAAAGCGTGTAAGTGACCCATTTAATAATTTGAGTCATTAAGTGTTTTTTTTAGAAAATTAGGTGTACTAGAACAACTTTATTAAGTCCAAACAATTTCTTGGCATTGTTTTCAGTTCGTGATTCGTCAATCACGAGTTTATGGTGCAATGAAGAAATTAATAGCAGGATTTTTTTTGTGGTTCTTGGATATGATTTACGAAAAATCATATCACGAAACCAAAATAGTAGAATCAATTTTTTCTCATGGCGTGGATACGTGGTAAAAGATGGCAGGGCGCCAAACAAAGCCATAACGTGAATAGGTTTTAGGTCTTTGTCCACCTAGAAACTCGTGTTAACGGACTAGTTTCCTTATTGGCACTTACTTTAACGGAAGTACCGTCACAAATTTATGTTATACATAATTGCAAACGCGCGAGATGCAATTAAAAGGGTTGTGTTACATTTAAAATCCAAACATTTATTGTAAATCAAATTTAAAATAATAATGCATAAAAGAAAATGAAAAAACAATATGAAAATATTAAATTAATTAAAACAAAAGAAAATTAAGTTATACAACTATTACCAAAACATTGAATAAAATGCAATAGAAAACAGTTTATAAAACACAAAAAAAATAAGTAGGCAACTTGAACCAAAACGAAAAGTCTAAATTAATTAATGTAAAACAGAAATGCATAATTAGCAAAAGCCTCGTATAGCGCGAATAAGAACAAATTTATGTAATATGAAGTGTAAATGACTAACTCATTACATGGGCTCAAAAACTTATTCAATAAAACCTCAATTGTCGCCAACAGATAATCACAGTGAGAAGTGTCTGGATTGTACTGAAATAAACAAACCATACTCGAAACTCAATCTTAGTACTTGTAAGCACACTTGAATAAACAAACTCAAATTAAAACTGCTTAATCAACGGCAGACAAATATTTAAATGAAATGGTGAACTATTACAGTTCAAAAGAAAATATTAAGTAACTAATTACAACTTCAAAAAAATACTAAAAATATTGCAAATAAATAATCGATAATTTTAGAAACTAACAAACTGCATCGTAAAAAATTAATAAATTAAATCAAGCGTAAATACCAGGGTCTAAACGAAATTAATACGAAGGTTACAGTGTTATAATTGAAAAAATTACTTTTTTATGCTTTTTTAGAAAAATTAACTCCGTTAAGCTAATTGTCTATTCGACTTATATTATTAATTGGTGGTATCATTTTTGTAACGCAATTAATATTTTGTTCTTTGTTTATTTGTAATCCAGTATACATATACTGTCTAGATAGATTTTGGCATATAATGAATGAATAATATTATCTCAAATTTTCTAGATTTTTGTTTTTTTTTAATTTTAAGAACAATTTTTATACATTTTTTATTAAGCGTTAAGGTTAGTTTCTCTATTGCGCATATCTGTTTTATTTTATTTGTGCTGTAAAAATTTAGGTGCCAATTAGTTTTGTCTTTTCTGCCACTTTCGGTAAAATAATCCTAAGTTTTCTGGTTTTACATTCATCGGAGGAGATTGCTTCATCCAATTTTTCACTTTATTTTTTCCAAATTTGAATTATCGTGACACTGATTCTGCATATTGACATTCAAAATTTAGGTTTCTGAACATTCTTCCCGAGGCATACCGAGAGTACGCAAGCGAAAGAGTGAACTGACAACGCTTGGTTGACCTCACGGTGCCCTGTCTAGCTTGAGACCGCTTTTAAAACAGTTGGTATTTTGAGCAGGAGTCAAAGAGACTAATAAACTATATTTTAATTTTGTTTTCTATTTTAATTAAGATTACTGTTATGATCTAAAATCAACTTAACGCCATATTAAAAAAAATATGCGATAGGTATTGTTATAAACTTACATTAGCTTAATTCCTAGATGTACGGTTTAATAGTTATAATTTAGACTTTATTATTATAAACAACTCCCAACAAACTACAATTTTTTATTGCATACACTCATGTCAAAACAATGGTACAAGGGGATTCATACTCACTCGGCGTGTTGTAATATGTGTTTGTACCTGCCGAGGTGTCTATTGTTCTCTCTAAGTAAATATTTACTCGCAATGTAAACAGTGTAAATCAGCATCGGGAAATTACCTGTCTCATTTTTGTTCCCATATGAGTGTACCTACCATAGTAATCTATTATCTATGTATTTTCTAAATAAACTTATAAAACTCGACAAAGCAGAAGCTTGTCTAAAGTGGAAAATTTATTTGGTCCAGCCAGTTTGTGTTCAACAAAATTTGACAAATTTGGGTAAAAACACAATATCTTTCAAGTGTTTGTTGAACGTTTATGTCCTGCGTTATTTAAAAATTTTAATTATTGACCCTTTTATGTTTAATGTTTTATTTATTATTTAGTAAACACAACTCGTAAAGTTGCCTATGTCCTTGGTCGGTGGATTGATCCACTTGCTTTTATTCTTTGGCCTGATGAAGTACTCGCTTGTAGCACGAAACGTTGTTACAAAAATAGATTAAAATGGTTTTTTATGCCCCTTCTAAACGAAGAAGTCTAAATTAATTAGTAAAAACACAACTACAATCTATATTGTGAAAATATTTCTATTTAACTATTCTAATGCAATTAAATTAAAATATTTTTTAAGGTTGAATGATATTTTATAAATATTTATTTAAAACTAAAGTGCGCTTATATAACAACTAAGAATTAACAATTAATAGTTATCAATTAGCAGTTAATAAAATGTAACCGTTTACAGCTTGAACCAGCTTGCAAAACCCTTGGGTTGGCGTGTTTGGAAATCGGATGAAGAAGTATTTCGGCGCTAAGTGAATGCATAATTTGTTGCATAAATTGAATTAAAAAAAAATGTTCTTGTATAAAATTGAACAATCTCGATCACTGTACCAATATTACATTTCAATTTAATTTAATCATTAATTACAACTAGATAACACTAAACTAGTACGGTTTTTAACAAATCGTTTATGGAAAAATTTACAAAGCAGAAAATTATATTATGCCGTTGCTCAGTTCGATCACAATTATAAACACCTAGTTCTTCGGACTGCCTGTTGTTTATTATTGCCTTTAACTTCATTCTTTTATTTTGTTCCAATAAAAATTTACGTTTATTTCTTGTAACAAGACCTAATTTTTAAAAGATGGTTGTGAAGTTTCACCTTTTCCCATGGCTTTGTTTTAAATTTTTTCCACTAATACTTTGACTGTAGGTACTTACGGTAGACTGTATACATAAGCTAAAATAGCAACTTAAATAAAAACGAAAATGTCGACAAAATTAATAAATAAATGCTTATGATTTTAAATGTATTTTAACAAATCGCGTTACATTGTTCCATGTTGCCTGAATTAACTCTAGATAACTTTTGAAAATAATTGAATCATAACCTCCTTAAATTAAATTGTGATTATAATATGCAGGTTATGGCTCCTTTACACTTTTCCACATGTTAACGTGTCAAACGCATTCAACAGTTTTTGTTTTCTATTGTTTTTTTTATGACAGCCCGTCGATTATTTAAATAGTGCGCATCAAATTTTTATTAAACTGTTCTTTTTTTGACTAAAAACCGATGTACATATATATAAGAGTAGAAACTTTTTTTTTCTTCTATTATTTCTTTTTTGTAAACAGCTGTAAATGTGGCGCGAACTAGCAACTAATCAAAAATATGAAAGTTGGTTGACTTTTTAGTGATGATGACAATATTGTTACGCGTCGTATAAACTCTCGCACTTAAAATTCAACATTCAACTTCTTAGTGCTTAATTCTTAGTTGTTAATGTTAGTTGTTATATAAACCCACCTTAAAATTGAGCGTGGTACAGTAGTGTTGCAATAGTTTAACATTGTGATCATCTGAGAATTATATATTTGGAAAACAAAAAATATTTTAAGATTGAAATTGTAGCATTAAATGATTATGCAGCTGCAAGTAATAAAATAATTTAGATAAAAAAATTTGTGGGCACCTTAATTCTAAATGCAGTAAATCTAAAATAAATTTAAGTAGGAATCGTGATTTATAATCATTCAAAGTTGGTGTTAAGTGTGGAACAGTAACATTATAACTAAGCTAAAGTATTTATTTATTTAAAAAATTCGGGGGTTTCAAATTAAAACCGTTTTAAAAATTTTAAATTATTTTGTTAACCTACTTTAATTTTGCGTTGTGTAACATAAACTATAGGTAATGTTATTTAGTCCTCCTTTAGTATTGTATTTAATTAAGTTCGTTATTATATAACTTCTGTTTAGGAGGAGCAAATAAACCACTCAAGTTATTTTGTCATTTTGTTATTTACATTTATTTTACTTATTGACATTTTACGTATCATTATTGTAATTATTAATGTTAATGTGGGTATAAGTGTCCATCTCGATGGAGTTAAGGACGACTCCGCTCTAATTTTTTTGTGATCTGAAGAAGTGCACACTACGTTGCACGAAACGTCGCCATAAAAATAATATGATTGGTTTATTTGCCCCTCCTAAAAAAGAGTTATATAGTAACGAACTTCTTAAAAATATACTACAATAGTGAATTTTGTAAGGTAATAACGTCTAAGAGATGCATGGTTATCAATGTCCCGACCAAAAGATTTGTTTATTATAAATATAATAATAATATTTTGGTCATTTTTTTAAATTTGTATTTTAGAAAACATTTAATTTTACTATGTATTTAAATAGTTTGTTTAAAAGCAAACATTTATTTAGTTCTTTATAATTTTCTCGTATCATTTTTGAATTACTGTTTATTTACTAATGTGCAATTTACTTAAAACAGAAAAATAATTTTTATATTTAAACATTATAATTGGTAATATTGAATTATGATTAGACTGATAAAACTAATAAAAAATTTTACTGAGATATATGAATTAGACAATTTTGATGGGGTTGTTTGTTGCATTTGATGTGCATAATTTTAATTCTATTTTTAATAAATAGTACAGTTTAAATTCAAATTAATAATTAAATTAAATTAAAGTGCATACTTTAGATATATCTATATTTTTATGGGATGTTTAAAACACACTCTTTTGTTTTAACATTTGATTTTAAATATTGAATAGTTTAGAATAGTCTGGTAATTAAAAATAAATTTTTTTTTAAAGCATTCTGTTTCGGTTGTTTTCTAATAATAGAAAGCAACTACTAACATACTTTTTATTAGTTTATTATTAGCAATTATTTTTCAAACTTCCGGTTTTACGACATATATTTATTCTTAGTTTTGTACATGAGTACAAGTAACTATTGAAAATTGTAAAATAAGATTACCAATTTATTCTAACTTTAACTAACACAAAGTTATTTAAACTGTTCGTAAATAAGTTACAAACGTTAAACTTTAGGTGTATTTTTTTATTAGTGTGTCCTAGTTTTTGTTAACGTCAACCTTTAGGAAACATTTAATTTGATGATGTTTCTATCGACTTATTTTTTTTCAGTTGTTGTTTTCCGTTACTCTAAATTAATAAATTTAAAAGTTTGAGGAAAATAATAAATTTTTTCGTTAGTCGTTAAATTCTTGTTTTTTAACTTAATTTTTTGAATGGTTTTGTTTATTTGAATTGAATCCATAAATAAATTAAGTAATTTTTTTGGTTTACACTAAAGTTTATTTTCTTTTAATTCGTCGTCACCTTTCAACTTTTGCTACTGACGTTTTGTGGTTTAATTGTTTAACAATGCTTAATTGTAATTTATTTTTGTATAAGAGACTAATTACATCCATAAGACGTAGATAATTTAAAGTTTTTTGAGGTCAAGTGCAATTATAAGGGTCAGTTGTATTATACTTTTCAAGCTAAATCGCTTTGTCTACGTAAGAGTTAGATTTTTTTAGAGTAACTGTTTTTAATAGTTTTTTTAATGCAACAATATTTAATATATTTATATGTATTGTACAACTTTTTAAGTTATTTAACATAATTTAATATATTACTCAGATTTTTTAGTTTTTCAGTCTCTTTTGCTTTTAAAACCAATGTAATTGTGTATTTATTACACAAAATTAAATAATTTGTTAAACAATTTCTAATCGAATTTCATTTTTCATGCTATAACGCTTAGCTGAAACTGTCAACATTTTGCATTCTTTCTGCGATTTTTTATACCTACATTTTTAGTTTATGTTTCTTAAAATTGGTTTTTAATACAGCAACAATTATGATACTTCGACGTTGTTAGTTTATAATTGTAAGGAACTTTAAAATGCGTGTCTTAAACATTACCAATAATTTTACATAAAGCTTTTGTACAATTACAATTTTTTTTACATTTTTGTTGCATTTGTTTGCTAAATTTCTTCATTGTTTTAATGTGCTAATCAAACTTAATTAAGACATAAAAAAACAATTTTAAATGTTTTTTAATTCAGTTATAAAAGTTGATGATTTTGCAGGCCTGTAAAAATGAGATTAAATGTTTTTAAAGAGTTGATCATTACAAGTTAATTACCATACCAAAAAGTGTTTAATAACAATGTTTATTGTGTTTATTTTAAAAAGACAATCAATTATTTTGATATTATTCAGACAGTTAAAATGCTTATTAAGTAGGTAGTCATTTATTATTTTTAAAAAATGAAAATATCCTAATATAAAACATTGTTTTTTTTATCAGGCATATCTAGCTTGACCTGTATGTATCTATGTAACGGAATCTTTGAACGTAATTTTCACCAATTTTCAAAAGTCTGATTAACTTGAAAATTTGAACTCGTAGAATGATGACAATACAATTAATCCATAAATTAGTTCCAGTGTTATGTCTAGGATTATCAGGATAAAAAGATAAATGGATTGTATCCACGGAATGGCCATAAATGTTCTTCTTCTTTACCGATTTAAATGGTAACAAGTATGGTACTACAGAATGTCACTATGGTATTTGTCCACGTACATTTTAAAAATTATTTGAATTATTAAGTAATAGTGATGCGTTAGATGAAATGGAAAGGTTACGTAAACATGAATGAAATAAAAGTTTACTGCCACACGAAAGATATTTTAAAAAATCAAAGCTCTTGATTATAAATACTCTTGATATCATTTTGAAACTAAAAAATTAGAAAATAAATTATAGTTTCAAAAAACTAAAATAATAACACGCTTTGATAACAAGCCGAACTAAAAAGTAGAAAATAGTTCTGCTTATGAAGAGCTTATGATACAACAATAGAAAGTCTAATAATCAATCATTATTAATAACCTCAAAATAAAATTATAGCAAAACATAAGTTATTAACAAACTAATTAAATTCAGAGTAAAAGAGCGTGTGGTACTTGATATTAAATGTTACAATTATTCCATTGCTAACTATTTATAAAAGAAGAATTATGAAAGTATGGTAAATTGCACCCCACGCTGCCATAGCATAACGAACGTTTATGCGGCACGAGGATGTTCGCCATTATGCTATGAGAACAAGAGTTACATAGATTATTTATTGTGCTGTATCATTGAAAAAAAATTAAAAGAATGATGGAAAACATAACACATTTAATGTTGGTACTGTATTTGTTATTAACAAAAATTTTCAGTTTTGATAATCAATAGACCATTTTAGAATGCTGTCAATACGCTGTCAAAGTGTCCTAAAGAAGTCACTTTCTTTTTTGTAAAACTAAATTTTAGTAATATAGTAATCCAGTCCGTCATGTAATTGAATTTGACAGTAAACTTGATAACAGAACTGAAAGTAGACCAGTACATTTTTTTTTACTAAATCTTAGTTTAGGAAAATAGAAAATGACCTCTGTAGGTTTATATTACTGTAGCATACGCAGTATAAAATACTACCAACTTGGAAATATATAACAGTCTAGTGTTTTAATTTATAAAATTTTTAAAAGGTTTTTTTAGATTTAACAAAATTTTAGGCACTTTTAAATGTTTTTTCTAACAGACACGAGCTTCTACCCAAATCATAGTTGAGGTTCAAAATATAGTTTTACGTAGATTTCGATTTATTTACTTTGCGGTTCTAGAACTTTTTCGTTATTACGTAACTACATTGACGAACAAATACTGATGTTTGCGACAAGGATAGTAGAACATCAACTTACGTTCTGGAATTTTTTATTACTAAAACCCAACATTTAATTTTGCTTTTTAAAGAAATCGGATAATTAATAACCCTGTCGGTCTAAACTTTTACATAAGCAGAAAGTATGAATTTATATTCGCAAATTTAAAATCGCAGACAAACAAAACAATTTAAGCCTTCGAGACTCAACGCGCACTACATATGAGTTTGTGAAGCACAAAATGATCGTATTATTAATTGTGTTAACCTAACATGCACGTATGGTCATAATTGACATGACCACCGAAGTACAAATCGTAAAAATTGAAATAGTAATACTCACAGTTAGGTTTTATCCAGTAGGGGATTAACTAATTTCGTACTTGAGTTACTTAAAAAGTAATATTAAATCCAACACAAGCGAGCATATAGCGTTAACACAAGTAAAGCAAATGCGCAGCGTTTTCCTTCGACTTCACAGAATAAGTTTTCGCAGCAGTTTATCTCCAAAAGAGGAAGAACCCTGAACGTTTCCAACTCTTGATGGTGTATAATAAATAACGTTTTCAACAACGCGACGTCATGGAAGTTTTCCAACTATGCCACCTGTTCGTTATCTTCAGTGATCACGGTAAACATGTGGTGGGTACCAAAATCTGCTACAGACAGTTAGCACAAAATTAAATTAATCCCCCAATAAAGCAAAATTTACAAAACTTACCCCGATTTAGCCTTCACAAATTCAACCGCATATTCGCGTGAAACAATCTAAAGGTGAAGGTTGCACCTGGAGTAAAATACAGAGCTCGTCGATGGTCTTACAGGAAGTGAAATTAAATATGCTGTACAAAATTTGACTTTTCGACGAAAGAGTAGGGAGTTCTAAGGACAAATTTCATACTTGAAGAGAAATTTTTGTACTCGAGAATTGAACTACTAACTTTTAACATAACAAATGTTCATTTATCTATAAGATATCTACATTAAGTACTATGGACTTGCAATGTACATACATTTATACATTATCTAGTCCTGCATCATGTATCTTGAAACAGAATTTTGCATAGTGTAATATCATTCACAAATGAAGAATAATTAGTCAAGAAAGACAACAATATTGTAAGTGATAATGGTTTTTATTACAAAAATTAAAGCAAATAAGGTTATTAACATTGTAATTTTTGAAATCAACTCGAAACCACTGACGTTTGACATGTTTTGATCTACAAAGACGGGGCAGGCTTAGGTAGCTTTATTATGATGTCTTCTTAGTTGACAATAAATATTTCGTTAGAATTTAATATAAACTTATTGCTTTTAGCAATAGGTTTGACTCAGAAAATGTTTTGTGTTCCCTCTTTTTTTGTGAAAACGCGTTCATCGTCTGAGGGCTAAACGTGCCTATTGCAATAACTGATAAAGTCACTTTTCCAGTTTATTTAACCCTTTTTAGTGCCACTATTCTATTTGGTTTTTGCACGGTTGTAAGCCCTATTTTATCTGTGTTCCAAATACTTTCAGGGGTAATTGAGCCAAACGGCTTATGGACATCTCTGCGTTATAAAAAAAATAGTCAACATTATGTTGGTTGAAGCTCGTACACTTTGACAAATTAGTCCTTATAGGTTTTCTAATACCTAATGATTTACTCCTCCTCTGCAATGTTGTTTTACATTCCATTTTCCAAGAAGCTTTTTTTAATTGTCATTGCAAACTTCAAAACTAGGTTGGGTCATATTTCACAAAATAGGTCAAATGTTTGGCTCTAGATTGAACGTTTTTAAATGGCCCTATAACGTTGCCAGTATCACCTTGTAAACTTTGCTTGCTTTACAAATAGATAATCTAGTCTTTGCGGGTGCACTGATTTTTTTAATGGCTCTTTCAATTGCCGCTACACCTATTGGTGGTTTCTTTCTGTCGTTTGTGCTTCTTGGCATATCCATTCTAAAATAAAATGGCACAACATATTTACTTGCTAGTGCATTTACGTAAACACAAAACATATAGTTGCTACAAGCTTCTAGTAGTTTTACGAACCTTGCACAGCCAACTATCGGAGAGGGGGGGAGGTTCAAGTAATAAGAATTTTATTTTAATAAGCGCTAGATATGGTCTTGCAGATACAGCTCCTTTTAGATCAGTACATAAGGCTTGAAAGTTGTATTAAATTTTAAGGTCCGTAAAGCTGAAGCAAACGAAGAAAGAAACCAAATCGTTAACATCAAATTTACTTTAATTGTCTTAGAAAGTTAACTTGTGAATAAACTTATGATCAATAACAGTCGAGATATCAGCATGCGATAGCAATTTGAGTTAGACTACTAGTAATAAGAAGCAAATAATTTTAAACGTTCCGATGTGACTAGCAAATAAGTTTCTTAAAGGTGGTGTACGTTCATGCCTTGTAATAAGGTATCAATCGTCAAGCCCTTCGTATGTGAGTGACTTGAGATGCTTCCTTTTAGTAATTACTTCTAAATTCCCAGAATCGCTTAAGATATTGTCGTTCTATCTAAAGGGTGCTTGTAGATGTTAGCCCTTACAGGTGGAGTATGCAAGCCACATGTGGATGTACACGTGGTGCTAAGACGACGACATGGAAATTACATTAAATTCGAAAAAGAATAAACGATTTATATAGCGCTGTAGTCGAAATACATGACGCCACAACACGTGGATGTCTTAAGAAATTATGTTTAACTCGAGCAGGCATATTTTATGTAGAGACCAATTTAACGTCTCGAAGGGAAATGGCGATAAACGAAAATCGTTAGAGGGAGTCGAAAAGTAAAGCGTAACTTCAAGTCAACCAAAAATATACCGGGTAGCACAAATATAAATTTAGAGCACGTAACATAATGCATAAGATTCAATTGTGTTGCAAGTTACAAAAAGGTGCACAACAAATTCAAATTTATTTTAATCTTATTGCCAAAAACAACGGTAAAGGGAACTGTAAAATTAAATATCATTTAAACTTATATCGATAAACTGCATATAATAGTATATTAAGTATTCAGAACAGTAACTGTTTTTTACTGGCGAAGACAATGTTGCCTGAGACCACTAGAACTTTTAATGTTTGTGATTCTTATGCTAATTTTTGTACGATAGAAGCATTTTTTCCCTTAATCTTATTACAGTATCTTACTAAACATCAAAATGACATTTTTATATTTATTTTTGTGCTACCTAAGGAAGTTGGCTTTCCAAGCGTTGTCACGGTGTCATAATTGTTGGTATATAATTTACTGGTCGCATTCACAACAACACCTGTACTTACCGTTCTAGAACGGTAAATACGAGGCGTGTTCAAATGAAAGTGATTTCAGTTGTGTATCCATGAGGTGCGTAGAGACAGAAATGAGACAAATACATAGATAGAAACAATATTTAATGAGTCAAATGCACACAAACTTTCTTAAAAAACATCACCCATGGCGTTTAGGCAGGCGTCCTCGTTGCTTAGGAAGGTTACGAATTCCGTCCGGGAAGAACAATATCGGTTGGTCATGGAACCAGTTCAGAACTGCACCCTTTACGTCCTCGTCGGAGTGAAATCGTTAGCTCTTTAGGCTTTTCTTCAGTGTGATAGATGCAAGGCGACAGATCTGAACTGCAACCTGGATGTTCTAGGACTTCCTATTTTTTACGGGCCAGTACCTCGAGACACATTTTGGCGACATGCTTTGCAATGTCGTGCAGAATCATGACATATGACGACAGCATACTTGGATGTTTGTTTTTGATAGCTTAATGCAGTTTTTCAAGTGTTTTGGGTGTACAATTTGACAATAATGGAGACGTTCGGCTTCTTAACTCCAGTAATAGGAGTCTTAGCATGTCGAAAAATTCCGTCAACATCACTTTTCCGGCTGACTGCTGGGTGAGCAAGGATGTTTCCATTGCATGCTGACGGACTTTCCTTCCGGTTGGAAATGGTGACACCAGGTTTTATCCCCTGCTACTATATACTGCAGAAAGTCTTTACCGCATTCTCTGTAGCGTTCTAAATGCTGCAATCTCAGACCAACTCGTTGTTTCTGGTGGTGTACAGGTAGCATGCGGGGTACCCATTTTGTAAATTTTTTTTCGATACTTTAGAATGTTGGTGACAACCTTGTGAGCTGTGCCGATGGAAACAAAAGCAATTGTGCAGTTTGAAATATTTATGTTCGGTAAATTCGCATCAATTCGAATTGTAAGTTTTGGACGGTATATAATAAAACATACATATTACACCATTTAATTATAAAAATATTACTGTTTCCACTACTGAACGGAATATTTTGTCGGTAACAATTGTTGCTTACATTTATAACAGCTTCTTTAATGTGTACAGGAATATCCATTATAAGACAACACTAATAAATAATAGTTTCAATTGAATTAATTAAATTGTAACAAAATTATTTAACTTACATTAGTATATTTGTATGAACAATTGAAATTCAAAATTACAGATTTTGGTACTATCAACAAAGAATATTTCAATTTATTTAATAAAGTAAATTGTTTTTAAAAAGTTTCTGTGAAGCCTGTGTGTCACACGCCTTGAAAGTATTTTGCCAGTATTTGCCTCTTGCTCCTACTTGCAAAATAAGTGATATTAATTTGCATTTATTACCATGTCTTAAGAAGTGAAACTTGACTATAAATAGCTAAAATTGATAAAAATTGAATACGTTATGATAAGTATAAATCTATTACCCTATTTCAAACATTTGTTAATGCATCTTAATGTTTAAATAATTTGATTGACATTGTAAGAATACTTATATGTCTATTTGAACTATCTTAAAAATTTGACTATAAATGGGAAAAAAATGCAATTTTTTAACAAATATAGATTTATTACTCCATTCCAAACTACGTTCAATGCAATTAAATGATAAAAGTAAAAATCAACTATTGATGGCAGTGGTGACTTCTCTAATCGGTCATTTGGTCAATGACCCTCCGGAAAAATGAATGAATGTATTTAATTTACTTTAAAATGACAGAAAATTTGCGTTTGATTCAAATTATGCGCGTTTGAATTTTATACGTGTCAAAAATTTTTAATTTAAACGCAACAGATAAGAAAATTTACCCAAGGCTTATGGATACGTGTGCCCGCGTGTACTATATTGAAACCGAATCGTGAATAATTGTTATTGTAGTCAAGAGTGAGACACACGTAATACAATTTTATGCGAGTTAGAAAAGGAGATAAGTAAATGCTTAAATGCTTTCTAGCGGTCTTCAGCCGAGGTCATTTTGCCTACTTAGTGCAATGGTTACGTCATTTATCATTATCTTCGCAGCATGTTTGCGTAAAAACACAGATGCTGTAATGTGGATTTCTTATCACATATGACAGTTTACAGTAGATTTTCTTAGTTGATCGATAATATTGCAAGCTTTGAAAAATGTTTCATCAAAAACATTTATATTTTAATGAGATTGTTATTGATCATTTTGGTAATTCTAAATCTTAATCTTAAATATAAATTGCGTTAATGTAAGAATGTTTTGTTAAACTTTTACAATAATTGCGTTTTTCTAAATGACCCTCTTGTATGATTGACCACCAGCCGCCAATGGTTAAAAATGTAAAAAATTCAATAACTTATAGGTTTTTAACAAGCATAAAATGTTTAAATGACTTTAAACAACGTAAGAATATTTATTTGCAATTTTTACCAGGTCTTAATGGAGTTACTCATAACCGCCTGTACTTGTAATAATAATCAATTTCTTTATTTAAAAGATTTCCAACAACATTGTTTAACTTTTTTTTGCGTCGTCATAATCCGAGAGGATGACGTGACATCAAATTGTGTAAAATAATTAAACTTTTATTAATAATTGCTTTCTCGAAAACCAATAAAGGCATATTGCTGTTGCATTTTCGGTTTTATAGTTTTGTTAAAATAAAATTCACATTTGTCAATTAAATAAAAACCTGTTGGTATTATTGCAATTATTTATAAACGGAGATAGCCGTGATGTAAAATACAATATTTATAAATAAGTTATATACCTCGTATTTTACCATGTGTATTAAATAAGTTATTACCTGTAGACCACTAAATACATTAAATCTACATATTTAGTTTTCATAACAATTAGTAACAATATATTATTGTTTCGCTTTTCAATAATTACTTAGTTACCAGTTTTGAATTGTTTTTTTTCGCATTAAGTTCTGCAATTTTCAGTTTGTTTAAACTTAATATCATACGTAGGTTTAGTCTTATGCTACAAGTTTCTATTCTTAGAATCTTGGCTTATCATGATTTCATCTACACGTAACATATCTGCAGTTATAAGCAACGCTAACATGTCGTATCTAGATACGAGCAACAACAAAAACAGTATTATATCAGCACTCCATCTATGTTATTATCGGCTCGTGCCCGTTCAAGAAAGCGTTATAAAATTGAATTGTCAAACGTACATTTGTCATTAATCATCAATTAAATATTTAATTAAAAACTTGAGATTTATTATAATTTTTTTTTGTTTAATTTATCAGTAGGTGTCTGACGTATTGAATTATATGAAATATACTTTACCTTGTACAAGAAAAACCGACAACTAATTAAGTATAACAATTTATAGTTGCTTTAAGTGAAAATAAAAAAAAACTTAGGCATTATTGCAACGCTGTGGTATTACTAGTATATAGAAACTGGGTATTCATTTAATGGCTTCAACTTCACATATTAAAAAAATTCAATATACTTAGTACTATTTCTTTTTTTTTTTAATTAAAAATTACAACACTAATCGTTGGAGTATTAAGTTTAATTAAAAATAAAATTATAGAACATGAAACGACGTTCCACGCTTGAGGATGTGAAATAAAAACAAATAAATAATGAAACGTTTACAGGAAATAATATCGAATTACAGTTAAGCATTAATAAAACTAAGGAATTAGAGTAACTAGTATTAATAATGTCAATTTGTTGTCTAAGTTTACACTAAACTTTTTTAACATACTTTTTAACGCCCACTACTGTTGTTAAACATATCAAGAACTTTGGTTTAAGCTGTCGTATTTTACTGTGAACATGGCATAAAGCAGTTTTTGTTAAATCGATAATAAACTACTAGTCTTTTTTTTAACTTGAAAGCTAATATTGTAGCTGTTTTTCCTAAACCTTGTTTAGCATCATTAAATGTAAACTTTTACAAAAATTTAGAAAAGTACTAATTTGAATAAAGCTATGCTACGTTCATTTATTCTGATTCTACGCACATTTAATTTTTCTTGTTGATCGAATTTTGAAACAATGCGTTGCTACAATAAACGGTATTGTGTTAATATATGAAAAATGTTTGCGTTAATTAATATTAGATATTAAATTTTATCTTTTTAACACAATAAAGAGATTTAATAGTGTGTAATATTATTATTCATCAAAGCTGTTTTAGAATACAGTTCATCGTTTTTTTAGTGTTGAAAACACTTATAGGATGCTTGTTTCGAAGGTTCATGTAACCAAACGATGAAACGCAGCTGGAACTTGCGGTGGTGTCCAATTTCACTTCATTTTTTGTATTTTTCGAATGTATTGTTTGTTATTATTATTATTAAACAAGATATTTTTTATGATTAGTTTTACGTTTTAAAAATCTAATAAGTCTTAATTTACCTTAGTCGTGCTGAAAAATAATTATAGTAGTTGCAAAATTAGATCCGCTGGAGCTTCCGTCTTGTACGCTGCAAAAGCCGTACAATATAGATGAAAATTGCATATAAACATATTTATAGAGCACAAAGTTTACTACAAAAAAGTTCACGGGAGCATCTAATTGTATTTAATAGTTTAAGAGTTATATAATTTTTGTGAGACATATTCGTGCACACTTGTATCTCTAAATTATTGTCGGTAATTGTACCCTTCCGCGGACTTTTTTTATAGTAAATTTTGTCCTCTATAAAAATATGAAGCTTTTCTCTATCTTGCACCATTTTGGAGAAATAATTTATTAGTTATTTTCGTTAAGTTTACTTTATTGTCTAGGGACATATCTGAATATAATCTTGTAAGTAAATTCCATCATATGTGAACCCTAGGGACGATGGTGTGAAACCCCGATAAAACGCAGCAGCAGTAAACACATGTGTCCGAAAAAGAAACATTCTTATTAGTGAGGCTAGACGGGTTAGATTAATTTACTAGCATAAAATCATCATAGTTTACAGGTGTCCAGCTAGTCCGTCGATTTGTTCTACCTCTGTAGGGTCTAAGAAAATTAAGCAAATCGTTTCAATACAAAAATTGTGACGGTTTCGATGCAGGTCTGGTTTACAAGAAAAACAACTCCAGATACTTGGTGTAATATTACGACACCGACAAAGCTACCCTTAGCCGCAAAAAAGCCGTGGTGGTCATCAAAAGTAACTCGACCGAACCACACATGTTCGACTAAAGCGATAATTTATGTTCAAATTTTAAAATGCGTAAACGGAGTAATAACTTAATAAATGTGATTTATAAAGTTTTATAATAATAACTATTAGTCATTACTAATTTAAGTTATAGACGATTTCATTGTAAAATTTTCAACATAGGACGAAAATATGCAAAATAAAGTTTCACTAAATTTTGAATGTTGAAATTGTACCAACAGTTAAGCAATTGTTATTAGCGTTATAAATCTGTTAAGATTAGAGAAAGAATTCATGTTAGTAAAGTTCATCTCTTTAATAGTTTTTTATAATTAGTAACGCATCTGTTTAATATTAGTTTTTATTCTATTTGAAAAGCGCAGTGCCGCCCAGTTACCACACGTCATAACATCTTAAGAGTAGAAAGAAACATAACGCCGCCTTCAACAGATTGAGTAAAAAAAGAAAAAGTCAATTGGCAGATTTGGTACTGAGAGGGTTCGTGAACTTAACCAATCAGAAAAAGGCGTTTTAGGAAATAAGTCATCATTGCATACAAATAAGAAGGAGAGTTTTAAACGAAGGTATTAAAAATCCTGACGCGGTGCAAAAACGAAGAAAGTTGCATACATTACTCGCGAAGAAGAAGTTACTGTCAGACTGTTTTCTTCCACGTACTCGTGCAATTTGCATGCATTTATGGACAAATGTTAAATACAAACAATTGGCCAATTATCATACGAATCTATTCTCGATTAATATGTACCTAGAATATTAGGTATTTGTGTTTTTTTATTTGTTTACTATTTATATATATATTCTTATTTTTGAAAATCGTAATAAATCTTGTTCATTATATTACGTAGATTATGTTGTGTTTGCTTTCAACACCTTCCGATAGTTGCAAGATTTACGATATCTATGATTTTTTTAAGTAGCTAATCTTTTTGATTTTGGTAAAGGATGAATGGGTATACTATCAATATAGAAAAATACAATAATATCCAACTTATATTAATTAAAATACACTTTACAAGTAAATTACGAATAAAAAAAATCCTTAGTTAAAAAAAAATTAACATAAAATTCACAACGGTAGGTTTTTCACTTAGTCCTTAATTCTTGCGCTTAAGTAGTAGTGTGTCATTATTATTATTTTTTATTTATTTTCTTTATTGTATGACATTTTGACGTGTTACTAGCAATCATTGTTTTCCTCTTTTTTTTGTTTTTGTTTACTGCAGTGGTAATTTCTCCAATAGGGATAAAAATAACAAAAATACTGCATTACAATATTTATTATTAAACATTTTCTTTTTTAAAATATTCGTGTAGAAATACTAATTGTTCTGTATGATCCGATTTTAGCGCTTGGCGACGCTCACTCAACACATTACTTGCACTTGAAAATAAGCGCTCGCTACTTGCTTCTGTAGCAGGTATTGACAAATATTTTCTTGCAAAAATGGTTAGTGTGGGATAATTAACTGCATTCATTTGCCACCACTTCAGAGGATCTTCAGATCTCGGTATAGTACTATTAGTAAGGTAGCGATTTAATTCATCTTTGAATACTGTTTCATTTCTATTAGATTTACTAAGACGAACACCTTTCTTAGTATTTTCAAAACACGACCACAAAGAAATATTTTGATGAATATCAACATCAACGTTAATATTAGTAATATCGTCAATATTTGCACTAGAAACATCGGTTTCTTGACTGTCTTGACGATCATTACATTTTATTTGCTGTGATTCATCCAGAAGTTTTGAAATTACAGCTGCTTTTTGCGATTCTGTCACAATAAGTGCTTTAAACCGTGGGTCCAATATTGTTGAGATTTGAACTTCTATTCTAGTTTTTATTTCTAAAAATCGAGATAATACCGAATCCAACAGTGCTTGTGCAAATTTTCCAGGTATATCCTGTCCATTTTTAATATATCTTTCGCATTCTTTTTCTATACAAAAAAGAAGTGGTAATACAACTGAAAGTGTGGGATATGATTCACCACAAGCTTCACGGGTGGCATTTTCAATGGGCCGCAGTATCGCTAATATTTGGTTGGCAATTCGCCATTGCTGACCTGATAGGTTTACTAAGTCTAAATCCAAGAAAACAGCAGACACTGCTCCTCTCTGTTCAACTAATCTTTCTAACATATAAAATTCAGTGTTCCATCTTGTAGGTATCATTTGCACCAATGACTTTTGAGGTAAGTTTTGTTGAACTTGCTCATCGCTCAGTTTTTTTCTACGTATAGAACTGTGCTTAAAATGTCCTACAATGTGTCTAGCTCTTGCGAAAAGATTTTCAACATCTGGTACATTTCTTTTAGCATCTGTAATGCATAATTGTATTGTATGAGCAAAACAACTGATGTGTTTCCATTCTTTATTAGATGTAACGGCCTGTTTAATATTGCGTCCATTATAAGTAACAAAATATATAGGAAGTGAATAGTGTGGTATGTTCCATTGTTCCAGTAAATAATGTAACATTTCTTTAATAGCCACTGCCGTGTGATTTCCTGTTAACAAAAAATGCCCAATGTAATTACAGCTAGAATTAAAACAATGCAATCTTACCCTCAAAACTTGAGACATTCAATGCATGTCTCTGTAATTTAAAAGCAGTATCTATAAAATACATCGTAAAATATATAAACGATTTAGTGTTTCTTGATGTCCACATATCTGTTGTGAACGATACTACCGACAATGATTTTTAATTCATTATTTAGTTTTCTTTTGAGCTCATCAACAGTATTTGTATACAATGTTGGTACAAAGTGTCGAGAAAAGGTAGTTCTGGTAGCCATATCATATTTTGGTTCTGCTAATCGTAATACAGCTCGAAATCCAATATCTTCTACTATGCTGTATGGTTGAAAATCTAACGCAATCATTTTTGCAATATCTTGAGACAAAGCTTGTGCTTGTGGATGAGATGCACTCCATGTGTTCGTAAAGTTCAGTTTGCTTTGTTTTGTAACTGTTGTAGATTTTACACTTGAAATATTACGATTTTCTTTGTAGTCTACATAATGTTGTTTCACATTTTCATGATTTTTTGTATCTAAATGTTTTTGTAACGTCGTTGTTGTACCAGTTGGCGTTTTCATACGTTTATTACAATTTAAACACTCCGCCTCGAATTTACTAATTTTTTTTAAATAACGCCAAACACCCACGGATTTGGAATCATAATTTATAAGTCCTTGTTTACCATCGTTGGAATTGTTCATAGCATCTTAAATTGTAGATAATTTTTATTGTAATTAACAAATTAATAAAGTATTCACCTAACCTCACTTTACTTTAAAGTTCGACAGTGAAGTTCGAAAATCTTTTTTGAACCGAACCCGAACTGAAAGTTCGAGTTCGGTTCGGTTCGAAAAATTCGAAGCTTCGCATACCACTACTTTTTAGACTAATTTTATTTAACATGTGACAAGGAGTCAACAGTAATTTGATGATGATGATGGTAGATTTGTTGGTAACGCCACACAACAAAATTAGATGGTCGACTGCATCAGTGGTTCCCAAACTCTTTTGACCCACGGACCCATTTTCATAGTCGAAACTAGCCCACGGACCCCTGAGGGAAAAAACTACATAAATGCATGAAAGAAAAATTACAAATTTAACTTAGATGTCTTGAATAAAAAATGGTGACGTAAAAATAAAATATAAATAAAACATTTTGTTCAAGAACTATATATAGAAAAAATAACTTTTGTTCTAAAATACAACAAAAAAATTGGATGAACCTGATGAGATGTTATGAGTGCATTTGTGTTCGGCTTAATGTTTGTAAGTAGCAACCGCAAATCTCCACGAGTAATATAATTTCTAATCGGTTTCTTTTTTTGTGATGGGGCTCATAACAGTACTGAATCTACGTTCTACTAAACAAGAAGACGGAAAAGCAATCAACAGCTTCTGTACAATAACTCATATTGCTGGATATAAAACTGGGATCCGTTTTGGTAACTAGAAGTTGTTGTATCCTTGTTTAAACATTGGTTTCAGCTTCTTATTTGTGGATATTTTAATAAGTTGCTCCTGTATTAGTATGTATCCATCTGTATTTGTGTTCTGAGTTTGACTGCTTGCAAAAGGGTTCAAGGCCTAGTCGGGAACATCCAAGTGAAGAATGTCTTTAAATATTTGGTTAAGGTCTAAATAAAGCGGCTTTAAGTATTGACAATAAGCAAGCAAATCTTTATCTCTATTTTTCAATTTTGAAAGATTTGGAAATTGAGAACATTCTCCTCTTCTCAAGTTTTTTTACAGCAAAAGTTTTGCAAGAAACGCAGAT
The DNA here is from genome assembly GCA_035610365.1 of Aquatica leii. Classification (NCBI taxonomy): domain Eukaryota; kingdom Metazoa; phylum Arthropoda; class Insecta; order Coleoptera; family Lampyridae; genus Aquatica; species Aquatica leii. The sequence continues at coordinate 133,720,255 of CM069433.1, forward strand.
TACACTTTTAGCATTGATTAAATTTAATGTGTCACATTGTAGCTTCAAATAAGTCTTGTTAAATCTGGCAAATAAATCAGACATATAAGCGATGTCTTTTTTTGAGATAATTAAATTGTGCCGCAAATGTTAGTTTTTACTATCCAGGGATTCCAACACTGAATCAAAGACCGAATAAAAGCGATCTAAACATGCACATGCCAACATACTTCTGTGTTAAGTACTAAAAGATTATAGTCATTATCATTATCCAAATAAAGTTGAGCATAATGTAATGATTCATGCAAACGTTCACTAAGGTTTTTTGCAATCAAATGAAGTTGATGAATGACACAATGTACTGATAACACATTCGGTATAGCCTATTTTAAGTGTGCAAGAAAGCCGCGGTGTAGACCTACTATTGCTGGCGCACCGTCAGTAGCGACGGAGATGATATTAGACAAGGGTATAGCTTTTACATCGAAACATTTTTTTAATTCAGTAAATAACGTTTCACTTTTCGTATCAGTTTCCAAACATTTAGCAAATAAAAATTCTTGGAAAAAAATTTCTTCTTTTACAAATATCACACAAGCTAAAAGTAAAGCTTCGTTTCTTGGCAATATTGACTCGTCAAACTGTTTAGAGAATTCAGATGTTTTTAGGTACTCACATAAAGAGTTTTCTATACACTGAGTCGTTTTATCGATCCTTCTTCGTAAAGTATTGTTACTAAGTGGAATTAAAAAAACGTTATATCTTTATTGTTTTTGTCACTATGGATTTTTATTAAATGTTGCTTGGTTTCGTTGAATCGTTTAAGATCGTTTAATTACATAGAAGGCACATAGGTAAAGTACTACTATTTCCTGGTGACGGAATATAACCATTTCATATATTCCACACTGCATTTTATCTTTGGCTCACTCATACTGCTATCTGCAAAAAAGGGAATCAAAAAGATATGAGAAAATATATGTACATAAGTATATCATAATTTTTATTTGCAACAAACCACTGTTAATTATATTTTTTTTAAATAGAATGCTACAACGCTCTCTTGAATTAATTTGAGATGGAAGGACAAAATTTTATGTAAATATCACATACTGTTGTAGGTACTCATTGTGTAAGTAAGTAATTTTTCAATAGAAATAAATAATTCAGAAATTAATTAATAACAATATAATGATACAGTAATTCCAAACACTCGCGGATTTGGTTGTTCGCAAAACCAAACAAAATAAACAAAAATATAAAATATTATGCTATAACTTTTAGGGTGCATTATATTAAATTATAAAACCTAATATGTCTAACCTTTTTTACAGAATCATTAATAATATATTTCTTAGAAACACATCTTTGTTCGAAAAACGCACAATCCTTTTTTTTTAAGTTTTTAATAAAAAGCAATCCTTAATGAATGTTAAGGGATTACTTTACTGATAACTGTGATATATATTTTTTTTAATCAACTTAAGCACGAGTAAAACTATGCTTAAATAAATTTAAATTACAAAGAATAATTAATTTTATTTAATTATACTTTACCTAATAAAAATACGCTATCTGCGTAACAATACAAAAAAATATACTTTTTTTGTCCAAGACTAGGAAAATTTGTTGTATGCACTTTACATCACGCATACTACAGAACTAAATTGTTGATTACATTTACGACTCTTTTATAGTTTGTATTATAGACTAGTTGGTGCAGATATCGACTCTATTGCGTTTCTGTATAAACCTGTATAGATAGAAACTTAAACTTTTCTATGTAATACGATTTTGAGGTGTTTCAAGTTAAAAGTGTGTGTAGAAACCAAAAAATCTTAAACAAAATTTTAAAACAATGGCAAGTCATCTAAATTTATCGCAATTATCCGCAGACACCTTTGTGAACTGGATATTCAGAGTTGAAGTGTTGTTAGAAAATAAACTAGTCAAAGAAGCTTAAAACAAAACGGTAAAATATTTTACAACTGAACAACAAAAGAAGTTAAAACTACAAGAGCAAAATTAATAATTGTGCAATTTATTATTAATTACCGTTTATGTTAGTAAAAGTTGCAAAAAATACAAGTTTTAAAAGGAAAAATTTATTTACTAAACTTTATCTGAAGAACCAAGATGTATCTATAATGTACGTTAGTAGTGAAAAATTGAAAGATAACTTTTTGAAATTTGATAACTTTATTTGCGAAATAGAAAATGCAAGTTCAAAAGCGGAAGTGGATAAAATTTGTCATTTGCTATTGACAATAGGTAATCACTACAATACAGTGATAACATCAACTGCAACTCTTAAAGAAGATATTTTTATCAAGTTTGTGAAGTGTTGCATACTGGAAGAATTAAAAAACAGCTATACAAAAAGTGTGCTTTCAGGTAAAGTAAAATTAAAAATAAATTGTCATTACTGTGGCCAAGTGGGACTTAAAATAGCAAATTTTTGGTTTAAAACAAATAACCGTGGAGGCAGAAGTTATCCTAAAAGATTTATTTACCAAAAACCACGGCTATAAAGGTGATCCCGAACCTCCTATAATGAACAATGAGAACAAAGTAAATTGTAAATAAATACCGTTTTATCAACACACGACACTACAATTTTTATACTAGAAATTTCAAATCGACGACTTTTCGAAGGTCCGCAAGTGAAATCAATTGGCAATTCCTTAATGTCTGATTGATAATAAACATGTTTGAACCTAGGAATTCCCTCCAACCACCAGTAAATAAACATTAAATAGTGTAACAAAAATCATCGAAATAAATAGAAGGCAATCCGCCCAACCAATTTATTTATGTCAGTCTCAATACAATTGTTTTAGATTTAGGAGTAACAAATCGTTTAGTTAGAGAGTATGGAAAAATATGTAACACATTTTGCCTAAGGAAGACTAAAATATAATAATAGCAAAAAAAAGAGGAAGATTTAAAAGTGTTTACCAGAAATATAAAATAACTGTTCAAGCATTATTAGTATCAGGTATGAAAAACAATTTATTGTCTTTTGCTAAATTATTGAATTAAGAACATTTTGTCTAAACAAAACTGCGTTACTATTAAAGGAAAGAACATTAAAATTAATTTGTAAAAAAACGGTTAAAAACTTGTTTATCTTAAAAGCTTATTCTTTTATTGAAAATAATATTAGTGCAGTACGGTTCTCAGAAGTTTTAAACATATAGCATTGTAGATCATGGCATTTTAATAGAAAATGACTTCCGAGAAGCCCAATATCAATTTTATCAAGAAAATAAAATCACAAAATGGGAACAAGACAGAAACATTGAGAATAGCTAATGGAGGCAAATTTGTAGAAAATGCATTAAAAAATATTGTAGGACAAAGGATATCGAACTAGCGTATACAATAACATATACCTCTAAGCAAAATGGGAAATCGGAAAAAATGAATCTCACGCTGATAGATAAAGTTAAAACTAAGTTTGGAGAAATTAATTTACCAAGGCATCTGTGAAATTAAATATTTAAAAATTGAGAGTATTTCGATGCCAAGGTTTGGTATTAAAACTGCCAAAAGAAAACAAATTGCAAGCAAGAGCAAAACAAATGATTATGGTTGGTTTTTGTGAAAGTGGTTACCGTTGATCGGATCCAATAAAAAATAAAATCACAAATTCTAGAGATGTCATTTTTAACAAAGATCAGATCGGAATTGGAATTAAATAAATCGATAGCAAGGAGTGCAATGTAGACAAAGTGAGAATCATTGAAAAACACGAAGTGGGCAAAGAAAATGAGATAGCAATAGAAGAGAATGAAAATCAAGAATAAAAGAGAACACAAAAAGGAGTGTTAGAAAAATTTGTGAATCAAAATATTTTGCAGAATATAAAAGCAAAGGATTTAGGAGAAATGATCAACAGATCAACGTGCATTAATACAAAAGTATTCAATAAATTTAATTGGAGAGGTTGAAACTTTACAATTTAATGAGAAAAAAGCAATAACTAATGTGTTTATCAATATAACAAAGTATATAGCATCTACACCAGATATAATTCTTGCAGCTTTGTACTTGCGCAGATATTTGGATAAGCCAAGTGGAGTAACTTAGAAAACAGCAAAACGAGTGATAAGGTATTTAAAAGAGACGATAAAGTTAAAGACAATATATAAAAAACGTAAATATCAAGGTAGGATATTCCGGTACTGATTGGATAGGTGATAATACAGACAATCCAATCTCATAGATGTCACGTAAACAAACATAGTTGTTTAATTAACTGCTGAAGTAAAATACGCCGCAGCAGCAGCAGCCCACGAACTTGTTAATTTAGGAAGCATATTCGTGCACTTAAAAGTTGGCGGAAATACATTAACAATCAAGGAGCCATATGTACGACCAAAACATATGAGAATACAAAGGTGAGTAAGCATATAAGTATTAAAGAGAATTTTATTAAGAAATATAATTTCTAAAAATATTGTTAAAGTTTAGTATGTTAGCTCAGATAAGAACTCTGCTGACATATTTACAAAACCACTAGGCAAAAAAAACCTATAATTTTAGAGCAAGTTTAAGTATTTCTTAGGGAAAACTTAGGGGAGTATTCAATTCTTTTATATTAGAATTTAGGTTTCTACGGGTTGCATTTGTAACACAAGTTTCCATTCTGGATAATTCCCGTGTGTATAAAACTTGGTAAATCTCCGGTAAAGAAAAACTTGAATCTCGGTTAATATTAAAAGGATTTTTAGTTATTTCAATGGATCCTTTAATTTTTACCTGATAGTAATTAGAAACATTCGCCACAATTTTAGTGTTTACGTGTTGCGCCACTGCTGACTTCGAAAATTATTTAAGACAAAACCTTTGATGCTCTTTAATACGAATTCTTACGCTTCTACCCGTTTCTCCTATGTATGCACGATCACAAGATCAAGGAATGCTATAAACGCCGTCAGATTGAAAAGGAATAACGGCTTTCACCGGATTTAAGAATTGAGCGAATTTAGAAAGAGTACAAAACCGAGTAACATGAATCGTTAGATTATGATAACAAGATCTACAATCTTCTCGCAGACTGGTCGTATAACATAATTTCCAAAGATTCTTCTTCATTTGTCGAAAGAACACTTTCCAAACTTATAAAAGAGCCGTCAATTATTGAAGCAGATAAAAAACTTTTAATACCTAAACATTCTAAAACTCCTCCATTTTACGGATTACCTAAAATTTAAGTCTAATGTTCCTCTTCGACCTAACCTACTTATAAAATCTCTAAATACATTGCAAGTTTATTAAAACCTTTAGCAGGGAAGATTCGTTTCTACTCAATTCGGCGGATATTGTGCAGAAGTTGCATAATTTCCGTTTGCAACCGACTGACATTTTGGTTAGTTTTGATGTCTAGTCTTTGTTTACTAACGTGCCGGTACCTGATTCAATTAACATATTAGATCTTCATTAAACGAGAACAGTATTTCCAGCGACATAATACCTATTATCGAAAAATGTTTGATTTTTACATATTTACTTTTCGAGAAAAGTTTTACTCACAAAACATCAGCAGCCGCCATGGGTTCTCCGCTTTCACCGGTTGTTGCTAATATATTTATGGAAGATTTTGGGAGAAAAGCATTATCCACATTTTATCTAAAACTCAAGCGATGGTTCAAATACGTTGATGATAACTTTGTCATTTGACAACACGTACCTACGCTCATCGAGTTTCCGTGTCATTTAAACTCAATTTATCAAAATATTTGTTTTACTATAGAATTAGGAAGGAACTCTTCTTTACCATTTTTTGACGTTTTAGTTAATCGAAATGAAGATGGTTTTTTATCACATTTAGTTTATCAAAAACCGACCCACACATATAGATACTAAAAGAGATTATCTCATCATCCTTCTCAGAAATTATCGTTTCTTTAACTCAACCTCAAAATCTTCAAAAAGAGTTTAATCATATAACCAAGGTGTTAGTCGCAAACAATTATAATAGAAAAAGTACAGGGCCTACATAAATGATTGGATCCCACGTGACATATATGTTAGGCCACCAACATTGCTTAGATTGGTATAACGTAAAAAAATACTGAATGAAAAATTTGATTAATAACGTATAAATTAAGGTTAACTAATTTATTAAAAACGGTAACACATTAATAGCAATACCTGTTTACTTGAAATAAGAAAAGGTAATAACATTTATTTAAAATTTATAAATGATGTTCAATATGTTGTTCTTTAGCTGCGATACATGTGTCAATTCTTCTCTTTAAATTTTGGAAAACATGATAAACCATAATCTGGTACGGAGTGATCGAAAGGTTCTTTTTTAATGCTTTGTGGCAATTTTCTACTAATAATCTTAGAAATTGAATGCTTATAATTTACAAATTGAATTAAACTGACTTTATATCTGTTGCCTGCAAATAATTTTGCCACCGTTTTATTAGGACTTTGTTTCATGCGATGGCGAATTTCTTTGATAACAGGTGCAGGGAGTAGGTTTCCCCTTGCAAATGCAATTCTTATTTAAAAATTTATTGATTAAAACTTGTTTACGTCGTCGGAAAGCATCGTAAGTAAAGTTTCCTTCTGGGAAATATTCGTTGAATTTATCGATGCAACTTTGAAGAGAATAGGACCAAGTTTCTTCAATCATCGCGATTGCGAGTACCACTTCTCTGTTTGTAAATGCGTCATTACAACGACGGTGACTTGTTCAATAGTAAACATCGTAAAATGTTATTACCTAATATAAAATCACAAAAATTAGACCTTAAAATTACACCTGTTATTCAGTACTTACCAACAGAAATACAAAAAGTGCTGAATAGTTATGATTATAACTATTTTAAAATACAAAAAATAGAGAATAAGGAAAACTAAGAATAATACCCGATGTCAACAAACAACAAACGTCAAACGAGAATGTCAAAAAATGTTACTAAACGGTAACACTACTAACCTAAAACAATATTGATGCTCGACTCATAGACCATGTAGGAAATGGGTTTTAATGAAGGCCTGATATTAAGCGGTCTATCACAAAGTTTACGTCTGCCATACCAAGAGTAACAACGAAATCTATGTCTCAACTAGTGTCTATCACTTATCTACTATATGTCAAAGGTATTACAGACCGTACGTCTAAACACAACATTCTTACTCGATTTTCTACTCTTCCTAAATTGGGTCGATTCTTAAATCCGGCGACGCACATTATTCTTTTTCAATCTGACGGCGTTTACCAGAGGAGAAACGGGTAGAAGCGTGGGAATTCGTATTAAAGAGTATCAAAGGTGCAGTCGTCTTAAACAGTCGTCGAAGTCAGCCGTGGGAGAACACGTACTAGAAACGGGTCATCAAATTATGTAAACACTAAAATTTTGGAGAATGTTTCTAATTACTATCAGCGAAAAATTAGAGAACCCATTGAAATAATTAAAAATCTTTCAATATTAACCAAGATTCAAGTTTTCCTTTACGGAAACAACCGATTGGAGGAAGGTCTATAAAAGCGAGATTTCAAGGTGCAATTAATCAGTTTGTTACGTGTGACGAAAGCTCAGCTTGTGTGATAACGACAACTTTGGAATTACCCAGAATAGAAAATTGTGTTAGAATATTTTGTTATACCTTCCTTTAGACATACTGTTTACATAACAAGAATAATACAGATATAGGCGGGTGTCAATGGGTGCGTTTATAAATTCACAATTTTTATGCTAAAATAAAATTAATTTTTTTAATTTAATAAATGTAACTGTTAATATTGAATGGTGTTAATACTTCCGTTCAAAGTTGCAAGTTTATCTAGCTTCAAAATTTTTTAAAATAATAAAGTAGATTCATTATTTTATTGTTTTCTTTAAACTGAAAAATTCAACTAAACATAACAATTGAATCGTTAGATTAAATTGTTTATTTTATCTTTAGAAAACTACGCCTACTTTTTCAGTATTAAACGAACAGTCCGCTTGAAGCCAATTAGAGGAAGAATTGTATAGTATAAACATTTTTTTTCAAATTAAAGTAATTAGCTTTATTTAGAACAACTAAAAATACTTATTCTTAGAATATTTTAGTTAACGACTTGATATATACATTTATTGTTACTTGAGGAAAATAATTGAATATATCTTACGTAATACATGAAACAAAATTTGCATTTACAGTTTGTTCATTGTTTTTTAATTGTACACTTAAATATAATTTTTATTGATCTTTGACTATTTGCGATGCAATTATAGCGTGATGGGGTGACGGGTCAATGTTCACGATCATAAATGTGAAGCGTGCACAAAATACTAACGACAAGCCAAACACTAACCAACGCTCGCCACGCTTGGCAATACGAAGCCAATCTACCTTATACACAATCGTGATGGCGATGAACGTAGAGGAGGTTTCATAATGATAACATTGGATGTTGGCCGATAGTGGTCGATGTTAACGTTGACTATGAATGGGCCAATGTGTAATGTAACTTAAACATCTATTTATAATTTTTGAAACAAGAACATCATCATCTAACTGATCTCAAATTGCGTTTTTATTGGACACGCTCACAGTTCCAAAAAATTTTAAACAAAACTATTTAATGTAAACATTGGAAACTGTCAGTATTGGTGTTAATACAATTAGCACACGTAATCAACGTATTAAATTGATTTTTTCTTCCAACCGATCAATGTAAGTTCCAGAATCTTTTTATGAAATGCAGTCAACTATGCCATCTATTTTTCTTGGTTAATCCGCATTGCATGTTCCAGTGCAAAAAATCTTAAAATATTTTTTAGACTAAATATTTAAAAAATAATCTTTGATAAGTCGATATATTTTCAAAATTTATAAAAAACGTGATCCGCCCTAAATATCTAGAAAAAAAAACGTTATGTGCAAAATGCCGAAACCGGTCAATTTTGGTTGCGAGGGGGGCACTTAATTAGTATAGTTTGAGATCTCTTGGCCGGGGCAGCAGCACTCTCAAAAATCTTAAATGGAACAGAAGGTTTGAAAGTTTATTGTTTGTAAGGCTCATTTAACCTCTTTTTGGCTATGTAGTAGTTTTTATTTTTACGATTAGTTTTTGAGAAAACCGCTTGGCTTGCAGCACAGCTCACGTTCATGTTTTTCCTAAACAACATTGTTAGTAATTTTTTTTTGATGAAACTAATAATTGAACCATTGTTTAGAGTTTAACTTGAAGTATTCAGTTAAACGTCAATTAATAATTAAAGAAACACATGATGAAATAAAATGTATTACCTTTAAATCCTATTGTTTAAAACACTTGAATTTTCAACAGATGCTCAAAATGAGCACCGTTTTGTTACAGGTATAGTAAATCCGGTTTTCAAATTCTTGTCACACTTTTTGAAATTTTTCTCGCAAAACCCGCCTGCATTTATCAACAATTCGTTGTCGTAATTCCTCCAAATTAGCCGGTTGTGTTTTGTATATCACTGACTTCAAATGGCGCCAAAGAAAAAAATCTAAACTTATCGAGTCTCGTGATCGTGCTGGCCCCTCAATTGCACTGCGTCTGCCAATCCAATGGTTCGGCAATTGATCGTCAAACCAATTACGAACGTTTAAGACATAATGTCGTGAAGTTCCATCTTGTTCAAAGAAGAAATCATTTTTGTCCAACATTTGATTTCCTTCTAAATCTTCTTGTTTCTTTATTTCTACGGTTATTAAAGGATCTGCGATGTGTTCTAACATATTCAAGTAAATGTCACCAGTTAGTTAGTTTTCATCGCTCCAGTAACACACATTATTTAACAGAGCCATGTGAAGTAAAGCTGCATTCATCAATGAAGCAGATATGTTTTACAAAGTTTGGGTTTGCAGTGACTAACTTCGACATAGTCTCACAAAACTCTATTCGTCTGTCGTAATTAGTTTCATCAAGCTCTTTGACAATTTTCATTTTATAAGGATAAAATTTATGAATTTTTGTCACAATAGTAGAATATGAAAGTCCAATAGCTTCAGCAGCCTGGCGCAAACAGTTAGTGGAATTACCAGTAATATGAACTATTATCTCAGTTTGAGTTATTTTATGTATCACTCTGTTACCATGTCTTTTCTTATTTATTCTCGATCCCGTCTTTGTGAGTTTTTATACACGCTCTGTAACGTATGTGTTTGTGGCCCAAATTCTTGCTTGCCGGGACTCTAGGTCATTTGTTTTGGGAGCCATAAATAAAAATAATTTCAACTCTTTCAGCAACTACACTATTTTCACCCGAACGTGTGCAGATTGACTGTAAAACTGAATAATTGTCAATGTCAATGCATAAGAAAATTTTTATTTCAGAAAATACTTGATAGCAACAGAAAAAGTTTCACGTTTTTGCCTTGCAAATTTTATCACAAAAGTAACGTTATCTTAAAAACTAAGTGTAGAAATATAAAACACATAAAGTTTTTATTTTTTAAATGTTTAGAGTGGGCGTTTTTCAAAAATCATCTTGTATAAGTTGTAATTAAGATAATTATTGATATAGTTTTGGTTAGTATTGTACATTTCAACTCGTGACAATTTTTATTAAGAAAAAAACCAGCAGACACATAATAGACATAGATGGTTATTAAAGACCATTAAAAATGGTTACAGAAATAATTACAAGTGCTTTATTAAAAACAATACGTCGGGTACACGCCCAAACCTTGAAACGAGTAAATTAAGCGTGCCTTTCTTCAATATTTATTAGTCTAGTTTAAAATAAATGTTTCGGTACACACCTTTCCTATTTGATAACTTATTAGGGTAGATTTGTTTGCTTACTTAACCGTAGTCAAGATATGTTTGTTTTCACTGCATTCAGTTCTAAGTTTAAGTCAATAATTAATTGTATTCGACCATAACTTTCTTCTAAAAAAATAAAACAGCAGAAATGTTAATTAAGCGTATCTTATTATTTTAGCCGTTTGGGAAATAATTTAGTTGTGTTTTCGTTATCTCAATTATGTGGAATATTCAGACGAAATAAGTTCGAAGAGAAGTTTGTTTAAAAATAACTGCATTCCGCATGTTTTATAATTTTGTTACACTCATAATTAACTTTTAGGCGCCTTTCCTTAAATATTAATGGATAATTGTTTTTTTTATAAAAAAAATCTAAAATTATTTTATACTAATGAGATTCTTTAAATTATTTTTATTATCAGTGTATATTTTTGAGTGTCATTAATAATATTAATTTATTGCATTCGTTTTAGAATAAATAATTTAAAAAACATATTAGTTACGTTTAAATTCATTAATGTAGTATTTCCTTCATAACTCTACTAGTTTCAAGTGCAAAAAATGTTTCCTGGTTCCTGCAAACTTTGTTTTTATTCGCAAATGGCACATTATGAAATCATTTCCAACGCTGACAGATCCTCTGTTTTTTAAAAACCGATAGTTATTTCAAATGAAATCTCTATTATTGCATTTTATAATATTTATAGTTAAATTTTCGCTTAAGATGTATCATTTCGACGTAGCCTGACTAGAATAATATTGAAGAGACCAAAAACGTTAAATTTACAGAAGGTGAGGTTTTAAGATAATTTTTTTCCTACGGGAATTTTGGGTCTTTTCTTCCGTGTTTTTTCTTTCAAAAATTATTTTTCTAGATTCTGATTAAATGTAAGTATTAGTTAAACCTACTATCGACATGGCTCAGTGGTCTACTGCTTTCCAATACACATCTGCAAGTGCAAATGTGTAAGTATAAATATTGTCACGTGGTGTTGATTTAGATCGAAACAGAATCGTTATGAGACAAACAAATAAGTTTGTACATAGGAACTATAGATATCTGGAATTAGTATAATATATTTTCGTTGTTTTTGTATCTAAATTGTTTCTGAACGGTTTCCAAACAAAATCTGTATGAAGTTTCGAAACGAATCTTTATTATAATTATAACCAACTAAAAAAAGGATCGAAGGAAGAACGCATTTATGTAAAATTCCGCCTTTTGGGCCGCAATTAGACCACAATTAGACTACAGTAGCGTACGATCATACTTAACAGTGTTTTAACGCCCACTTTTCTAATGTGCTCTTGTAAAGTAATACATTTGCGGTAAAAGTACATTCTTAGATAATTTGTAAACAGATTCGTTCAAAACATCTTTTCACCTAAATCACCATTTGTATTTTTTTCAAACATATCGCATATTTACTAGATTAGATAAATACGTGCATTATCATAAATTTGTTCCGACAAACAACATGTTTATTTTACATAAAAACTTGTTGTTAAAAATTATAATGATAACCAGATTATTCATATGTATTTAGTTTGAAATGTCTTGGAATTCTGATACACGCTGCTAGGTTTTAAGTTGCAATCGATTTATAAATATTCTATTTTAAAGATGAAAGTTAATCAATGCAATTTTAGTTTTATATCATTTAACACTTTTTTTAGAATCCGGTTCATTATGATTGTCAAATGTTTGGTTTTCAATACATGTTCTTTCGATAAGTATGTTACATCCCTAACAACAATGTTGGTACTACATTAGCTGCGCGAAAAATGATTGACGTTTTCAATTTTGCGTGAGAGGAGTTCTAGTTTTGATACAGTTTCGAAATTTTGAATTGTTTCTGTTTTAGATTTTAACTTGGTAACTGCGGCGGAAATATACTTACCTTGTTGCTTATACAGTGCATTTTTGTAAAGGTGTCCATAGGGATTTACATGGTAATATTTTTACCAGATGTTAACTTATGTATCTTTATGGGTTTGATGCAACTTTTTACATAAAGAACTAAAGTACGTATTTTTCTACATAATGCGCATTTCACAAACACCACATCTGTTCTTATTTAATTTATTCTAGCATTTAAAGTTTAAATAATTATGTGCAAAATGAGTGCGTGAGAATCAGTTTGCAAAATATTGTAAACGTAAGTCTTTAATGAATTAGATGACAGTTGCCAGTTTGACATAAAGTAAAATAATTACTGTAATAAATTAATAATGTTATTAATTGAAAATTCCTTACTTTCAAATGCCTGTTATGCAACCAATAGTGCAATGTACTGCATTCTCTGGCCTGCGGTTTATTTTAGACATAAGATAGATATTTAAAAATAAGCTTATTATTTGAACATGTTTTATAGTGGATGATAATTTTTAAGCTGTTGTTCAGAAAAAGTTGATGATGCTACTAGCAACGGTTGGCTTATCTTATGATTTTTGTCAAAATTTTTATTGACGTATAAAAACGCATAATTTTATTCAAACAAGAAACATGAAAACAATAGAAAAAAAAATTAAATGTAAGAATAATGCAAATTCCAATTAATTGTTAAAAACTTTTTCCTTCTGCCGCTAAACAATATCCTAAGCGGTCGTAAAAATGCCTTCTGGTATTTTGCAATTCTCTAATCGTAATTGAGTTACACTCTTTTATTATACCTTCTTTTAGTTATTGAACAGTCTGTGGCTGTTGCCGTATATTGCCGTAGACATTATTCCCTAAATCACCTCATAAAAAAATCTAGTAGGCTCAAGTCAGGCCATTTATAGGTTCGAAATCGGCCTATTCAGCTATCAGAAAAAGTATCATTTAAAGCTTAGCTATCATAGCTGCACTGTGAGGAGGGGCTCTGTCTTGCTGGAAAATAATTATTGCATTGGCTCTTAAATCATCTAGACGTGGTCGGACTTGGATTTGCAGTAATTCTAAATAGTTGTTTTGATTGAGGCATCCCTCAATGAAAAACGGTCCTAACAAAGATTGCCTACAATACCCATCCAAACGTTTACTTTTTGTGGCCATTGTGTATGATTCTCCCGTATTTCGTAGGGATTCTCTCGTGCCCAATCGTGTCTATTTATTTATTTTTCCGTGCAACGTAAAAGTACTTTAATCGGAAATAACTATTTTATTTAAAATACCTTCATCATTATTACATTTGTTCGTCCATAGTTCACAAAATTCCATCCAAGGTAGATAGTCGCTAAGTAGCAGTTTATGAACATTTTTGACTTTGTATGATTTATAGTTTTCTTCTTTCAAAACTTTAAAGCAGGTACTTCTTGAAGTTTGAAATCTAGCAGCAACCATAGATAAACTCCAGTGACGCTCATCTTCATCTGCCAAACATACATTTAATTTCATGTCTTCGGTATTAACTGTAGTCGTTCTCACTTGTTTTTTATGATTACAATTAACACAACCCGTATTGCGAAAATGGTTGTAAAGTAGGAATAGGGTGATCAGGATGTGCCTGCTGCAAAATTGTCAACAATTTCTTGACAAGACATACCTTTAATGTATGCCATTACAAACTAGATTCTTTCTTCTAGAGTAAATACAATCATTTTTTACAAAAACAAACTTAGTATGACAGTGTCTAAATGTCGAATTTATTCGTTATTTTAGTATGGCTACTTGATTTTTGCGCTCATTTTTGTCTTAATTAATTTAAATTTTTAATAGTAACCGTTTTAAAGTAAGCATATGCATATTGTTTGTTATGTACTATATTTTGTAGTAGAATTTGTTTTTCATGATCATCAATAAAAAGTTGCTTAAAATCTACAGCAAAACAAAAGTTAACACGGGGTATAATTTTTAGAATGAAAATGTTCTGCCGCACATTCTGAGCAATAATAATTAATAATAATATGTTATTACAATAATTATTTCTTATTTTACTTTATGTCAAACTGACATCTGTCATCTATTTCATTAAAGACTTACGTTTACAATGTTTTGCAGATTTCAAAGGTAAAGCGATTCTCACGCACTCATTTGCATAATTATTGGAACTTTAAATGCTACTATCAATTAAATAAGAACAGATGTGGTGTTTGCGAAATGTGCATTCTGTTGAAAAATGTCCATTCTATTTTTTTAAATAAAAAGTTTCATCAAACCCACAGATATACACATGTTAACATGATGTCGAAATATGAGCATGTAAATCCCTATGGACAATGCTTAAAATAAAACAAAGGAAGTCTGGGTTGTTGTTCACTCAGGGATTGTATCTACTGCTTTTTGTATATCTAACCTATTTGAAGTAGTTGATTGTTTTACCAATTGTTAACATAGTTCTATTATCGGATATTCCTTTAAATGAATGCTTTTTTTAATTCTTGTTGCTTATTCTTTGGTTTTTTTTGTAATGTTTTTCAGACGTATTTTTTAATGATTGGTGATTTGGTTAAAACACATATATTCCAGCGAAAATCTAGGTATTTTTTTGTTGGACCTGATCTAGTATATGACTTTTTTTGTAGCTGCGGTCCGTGATTTTCTTAAGAAGACGACGTCATGCATGTACTCAGAGATGTCATGTATTTTGATATTGTATAAAGCAGACCTAGAAATATTGGTTGCGTTGCAAATAATTTGGGATGCGAGAAACACTCAAATGCAGCTTCTAGACTTTACCCTTCTGGCTTATCTCTTGAGAAGTTAGTTTAAAATTGTTAATAAATATATTTCTCTTGCCTTGTGCTTAAAAACAAAATATAACAAGTATACAAGATTACAATTTTTTTAGTGCAAATTTTACAAATTATTTAATTAAAAACTCACAACCGTTCAAATGTAGTTTAATTCATCAGGTGACAATCAATAATAACAATTGTTATAACTTTGATGTTTTAAATAAAACTCTTTTATTGGGAAAACTGTTTTACAAAATGTCAAATGTCTGATGAACTAAGGATTAAAAAGGTAAAACAACTATGTAATTTAATAGTTTTAAAACAATGTAAATCTGACCTCTTAATTCCTAGTTTCATAAAAATTCTATTCAAACTCCGGGAATCAAAAATATATGTAAAAAAGCTAGTTTAACCCTCCTAAGAACTGTGGTTTACACTACAATAAATGGGTTTTACAGTTGCTAAAGAAGTTTCTTATGTTCACACCTGTCGAATGGTGACTGGAAATTTCTTGATGACTTTTTTACCGCAGACTACAGAATCATGAAACCGGTACTAGACAGATAAGAAAATTTATTAAACTGTTCAACAAACAAGTCAACATATCTTTAAAAATCATTGATTATAAAAATGATAAACTAGTAGTTAATTTAAGGATTTATATCTTTTGTTTTGTATAAAGCTTTGGATTTTGTTTTTCCTTCAAGAATTTCTTTTGAAGAAAAAACAAGAAAGTAATTTATTAACTAAAACTACTATTTAGAACACCAAAAGATCTTATTCTAATGTTCTATGGATTACCCAAAATAGCCAAACCATATGAACCTCTTTGACGATTGTGTGCCTAAATGTGACTTGATTATAATCAAATTGATTCAAAGTAACTCGACGGATGTTAGGTCAGCGTACACATAACAGTTGTATTACATAAATGTTACGATGCTTTAAAAGTTACGACTGAAAGTAAAGTTTTAGTATCTATGCTTTAAAATGTTGAAGTTACTATGGATAAAAGATAACATATACTATGAGATGGCTCTGCCATCAAACGTTGCTAATGGTTATCTCTATCATACTTATATAAAAGCTATAGAGTTTGTCGATGCAATTGTGGGAATTACATTAGAGTGTTCTACTACTGCTAATGAGACCCAAAAGGGCGAAACGGCCGTCCAGTAGTTCAATCTGGTGGCATTTGCACAATTGCATTAACATTATTGCTTTACCCCCAATGTTTTTTACGTTGTGGTTCTATATCGCAATTTTATTCAAAATTATTTTGAATTACGCGGGTGTAAAATCAACTTGCAACGTTTAACTCAGTTATAGCTTATTTATCAACTCAGTTTATCAGAACCAGTTTCTAAAAAACTTTGTAATGTGTTTATTATATATGTATATATTTAACTGTTCTAACACTATACTTTGTTTTTTTAACTGCAACCAGCGAATTAGTTTTAACCAAATTTACAAAAAAAAATCGTAATCTTATGTTGCACTTATAATCTGTCTAATGGTTTAATTTAGGATTTTATTTTTCCTCGAATTTGTGCCCTTCTTCTCCAGTAGTCCATTTCTATAGCTTTTAGCGTTCTTTTTGTGGTTTTCTTTATAGTTCATATCTCCGAGCTATACGTTATTATGCTTTTCACGACTGCCTTGTAAATCCCATAGAATACTGTTCAGCACAGCTCTTCATCCCTGTTTGTTTTAATAAGCTTTTGGCTCATATATTCTATGTCGTCTATATCTTGTGCGATAACTACTTGGTCATGCGCGAAAGAGAGGGTATATACTGTTATGTCGTCATCCAATGGCATTCCCATGCTATCGCTTTTTTGTTTCCATGTCGTCAGTACTTGTTTTAAGTAAACCTTGAACAGTGTCGGAAATATACAACATCTTTGTTTAATCCCTTTGATTATTATGAATCTTGTTGTTTATCCTTGGTTGGTCATTGCCTTGGATATTGGGTCAGCATATAAAGATTTCACTGCTTATATTATTTCCATGTTTATGTTGCTATGCTAGAGAGTATTTCACTGTTTTGCCACAGTTATACTGTCATACGCATTTTTCAGATCGACATGGGCAATCATCAATATTCGTTTGTTAATGTAGTTACATAATCTTATTTTGTATTCATCAAAAATATTTATTCTAAGTTAAAATTAAAGGCTGTACTGTCTAAGGACGCTACTGATTGTTATTTCACTTTACGGGTGGAGATAAATGCGAGACCGGGAACTAAGGGCTATTTTTACTCGCAAAATTTATATAATTTGTAACCTTATATATTGTCATTGAGTCCGTTGACGTGACATTCGTTAAGTTTCTTCGGTCATCTAAAGGCAGTCATCGCCAAACGCAAAATAACATTAACCGTCGTACATAAGCTTATATATCACGCATAGTTTTCGTTTTAAATCAGATAAATAGGAGTAGTGGAAGCCATTATTGATGGAGGATTGTCGGTTTGGTAAGTTTTGTACTCATATTTTACTTTATTGCGGTTCATTATTATCATTGTCGACTGTTTAATTTGCGACTGCATACTAGACGAGATAGTTTCATCGATCAGTATTTATATTTAATTTAAAATCATTCACTTATAACATTTGTTAGCAATTGAATATTAGTTGTATGGTGGGTTTCCTGAACGAAAGGGCCTACATCGATATTGTAGCTGTCATATTACTATGTTATTCCACAAATCTATAATTGTTATTGTTCTACTTCTTTCCCTGTTGATCTTAAGGACTATTCTCTCTTCTTGAAATAAATATATTGTTGTTAGAAGTTGTGTTTTGTCGACAAGATCTGTATTGGGTGATACTTGTTTTGGCGCCTTTTGAATTTATTGCAGGATTAGCACACAGAGATTTGCGATTCGCTTGCCGATACAAGTGAGTTAGTTGCTTGCAATTAAGTTGCGAGAAAATGTTGGTAACAAATTGAGAGAAAACGTTATAAAAATTTTATAAGTTCAAATATTAGAGTATATTGTACTTAGAAGTTGGTACTACGTAAAGCATTCATATTTCCAAGGATGTTACATAATCATCTAGGTAGCTAACTCAATATAATCCGGTTGAACCGAAAGTAGTCACATTGACGAGACGACGGTCATTTTTGACTAAGGCAAAAAAACAAACGAAAACATCATCATGGCTTACGGAAAAAGTCTTTTTCTAGCTTATTTATTTCTTATTGAGCTTGTTAAATATTCTTAGAGTTAGTGCATTGCATAAACAAAACATGTATGATTTGTTTTGTGTTTATGGATGCTCAAATTAATTTAGTAAAATAAAAATACATGACAATTTATCATAAAAAATTATTTGTTGCAATTACGAGCGTCAAAAGTTGTATTATCACATTTATGAACTAAAAAAAATATTTTTTTGCTTAGTTCATATCTTTTACTGAACACGATTTATTATGATGTGTCTATATGTATAAAAGCAAACTCTTGATTAGTATTTAGCTGCAGCTGAAATTAAATGCGATTTATGAGATCGCTCTTCTATGGCTACATTTTCGCAATTTAAAGCAACAAAAATAGTTTTGTCCAATGTAAATTTATCTGCACAATCGATTAAAACATTATTTAATAAATTTGGAGTATTTAATATGATTTTTTTCCATTTTCCCAAAAATTTCACATAGGGCAAAGCAAAAAATATTGTATGTTATTATCGTTGAAAGTCTCATAGCATATCTCACTCTCATACAGCACTCGGTCTGCAACCTCGCGCTAGTTACAGAAATTACTATTTTGTGCTGCTTTTTTGTTTGTTAGTGTAGTTACGTAATGATAAAAAACTCAAGAACCTCAAAGTGATAAATCGAAATTTACGTAAAAGCACAGCATATGGCTTTCAGATCCAGTAGTTTCACCCTCAGGAAAAAAGTTTCACGGAGCATGATCGACGCGTGGGTACTGGCGCAGAACGTGTTTTTGCCGTTCTTTTGTATATCCATGTTATCTTAATTTTTATAACCTTACTAATTTGTTTTGCATAAATTATATATCAATTTAGAGCAGGTGCATATAAAATTTGCAAAACAGCGGAAACGGTCAACTTGTAAAATGTTCTTATAAATATTTGGTTTTTATGCAATGTTAGATACATAATTAATTTGTAATTTTTAAAATATGAAACAGATTTAGTCAAAAATGATTAAGTAAAGATTAAATAAATTTTTAAATTAATTCCATAATAAAAAAGTTGTTTAAAAAAATTATATAGCGTTTGCGATCATTTGCTTACCTTGGTATTACACGAAAGGGTTAACATCGCTAATTGCGGAAACTTTTTCAGTACAAATAATTTATAAAAAATCGCGCTAAATATGTTAAAATACTTCCACTTTAATCAACTCGTGGTAACTACCGCAATAAAAAAACTTGGAAGTGAAGATTTAAGAAACCGACAAGAAGTGAAATTACTGGATCAGAAAACATTATACTGTGGTCTATAATATCAAAGTTAATACTTATTTATTTATAAATCTAAATGGTTTGTTACAATTGAAAAAAAAAACGTTTCAAAAATAATATAAATTCAAATAGTAGAGTATTTTACATATCGAAGTTGGTACTATTTGTTACTGCGTATGCTATTTATAGAAATATAAAGAGTTGACAAATTTTTATAGTAATAAATGTAGCACCATCTTTAAATTTGTCATGTTTTCAGTATAATTCTTTTTAATTTGAAAAAAAATGATGCTTTAAAAATATATTATTCTTTAAGTAAAAGTGTATGACTGGTAGAAAGTCTCTTTAAACGTTCTGAAATTTAATTAAAAAAAAGAAAAACGTTTTAACATTTTCGTTGAGGAGTTGATGTTACGTAAGACATTCGAATTTTTAACTTGACAGATTAAAGGTAGTTTTAAATATACTACTAAACATTATATTTGTGATGTTCCAATGTGGTAGGACAAAAATTTTGTAAATTAACATTCGTTATGCTTTGCTTCACTTTTGACGCTTGTTACATTAATTATTATAGTTCTTAGGTACGTGTTTTATTGTCTAGATTTGATTAAAAATCAAAACTAAATAAAATATTTAGATTTCTATGATACCAATATTTATTTAAACTTTAATATTCAACAGTCAAAAACTAATTAATGTAAAAGCTGTATTTGCATCTTTGTACTCATAAAATCAATTTATGTGAAAGAATATTAGTTGAATCTAATTTTCTAAAGTATCAATCTATAAAAGTAATTTATGTAGTCTTTTGAGCAATAAAGAACGTAACGGTAGTTAACTTATTGATAAAAACGATCTCATTAAGTTTCTGAGAAAATATTGTTAGCTTCTGTTAGTTTTGAACAAACAGGTTAAATATTATTATTACATTAATTACGAACGAACATGTTAAAATATCTAAGAAAACTAGTAATCATCTAAAAGCATTTTTTAGGAGTAAGGCAATTTGTGATACAAATTAGTTTTATTAAGTTATATTAGAATGGCGACGTTTTGATCTTATATGTGCCCATTAATTTTTTTTAATGCATAAATTACTATTACTTTAAAAGTAAATTTTAAAATAATACTAACAGATCTTTAACAGTTTCATGCTAACACGTTTCGAATAATGTTTTTATATTTTTATTTGTAATTATTGTAAAAATATCCAAATTAATCACTTTTAGAAAG
Source organism: Aquatica leii (assembly GCA_035610365.1). Lineage (NCBI taxonomy): Eukaryota > Metazoa > Arthropoda > Insecta > Coleoptera > Lampyridae > Aquatica > Aquatica leii. The sequence goes on from CM069433.1 coordinate 133,741,323, forward strand.
TTGGGAAATTCATTATTTTTTACCGGTACTATGTCGGTGGTCGGTAAGTGATAGTTTTCACATTTTTCATTTATTTTAAAAATCTCAAAATTGACAAATAACTTAAAAAAAATAGAAAAAAATATAGGCAATTTTTTGATCTTGACAGTAATGAAACTTTTCGATCTCGGTCGTAATATACTATTACATGCTTTTGTAATCTTTTACTGATTTTCAAATTAGTATTTGATTATATTGTATTGTTTTTAAACGATTAAATACGTTTTTAAAACACATAAATAATTGGCAAATAAATAAACATTTAAAAAAACTTGTATTTACAAATTAAGTTAATATTTTTATACATTTTGCTTTTTGTTTGTTTTAGGTAAGTCGTAAACAACACATCCAAAATATTTTTTGAGCATGTAAGTACTATTTATACTATATGATTAAACAATTTGTTTATATACAGAATAGTTTTATTTTGTACTTAAACATATATTTAATAATGCTTACTATAAAACAAGTCTGATACAATCAAAATTATTAAAATGTTAATTCAAAATGTGCGTTGTATGTACAAAAAGAAATAGTTTTGTTGTAGTATTTGATTGCTATATAATACGATTAAATTGAATTTAATAATAATTTAAGTTAAATTATGGAATAAGTTTGTTGTGGTACATTTCTATCAACTACAGATGCTTACAAAAATAGCTTTTAAAGTATGCTTTAAGTATTAAGAAGTAAATTTTTAATTGAATATGAGTAATTTTTAAATAATTCAATGCTAGAAAACGTGTTGTGAGTAATTAATACGTCAGTTACAATTAAAAAGAAATTTATTTGTATAATGACATTGTGGCACTGTCTGGTTTTGAAATAATTAATTAATTTGCAATTTAAAAATTGAAATATTGTGTCACTGAATATAATGAATCTATATTTTAAATTTGTTATGCAGAAAATTGTACGCCACATCTTAAATGTCATTTTAATAAACATCAATTGAATTGACTTTGCTAACAATTGCATAATTTTTTTTGTATTTTAATCAAAACGTACCGTTTGCAATTACTTTAAATTAATGTTAAAGTAAAAAAATACAATTACATATGTTAGTTTTTTCTAGTAAGAAATTTATTATACAGATTTCTTTAACAGTTTTAAATTTTATAATACAAATATAAATGATTTTGTTGCCAAATACGAGTGCATTATGTAAAAACGTCGTGAAACTGTACCTTGTTCAAACTTTAGTCATTATTTAGCTGTAAAATAATTGAAATCGCTTGATTAAAAATATTTGATTGGCAATACAATTTTTTTACGAAATGAACTTTATTAAGGAATCTGTAATATTATTTGTGGTAGGTTAAATAAACCAAGTTACAGAAAAGCTTATACTATTTTTAAAAGAAAAAAGTTATCCGACCAAATTCTCTTCTATCCAGAAAAGGATTTGCTTGTAATTATGTTGGGATTATCTATACCTCAAAGATAATTATGCGATCTAGCACTCAAAGAGAGTATGAAAGTACTTACCAAAATTGCAAAAAAAATTACAGAATTTAGTAATAAAACGTGATGTCGACTTTATATGTGTCCTTTATAAACTGAACGATCAAAAGATAATCGTCGATATTAACAGTCAATGTATTTGATTTATTACAAAATACTTTGTCAAAGCAAATTTTGGTATTTTATAGTTTTATTGTAATAACTATAAATTTTAAGTAAACAAAATTATAGGATTTTATTACTTATAATTTATTAGAACTGCTTCATTTTTCTATAAAAGTTGGATTTAATGTTCATCATATCATAATGTAATTAAACGGTACTGGTGTTTTTGAAGGTATGTTGCATTTAAAAAAACCCAACAATTAGAATTATTTAAATTACGCAATGAATTTTATTAGAACGTTAAAATTGAATAGGGGCAGCTTACAAATTGAGTTACAATGTGGACACACAAACTAATTTGCATCATCAACAGATAACTTGCATAATATCCTCGATCAAATTTGTTACCCTAACAGTATGCATATTCTATCATAAATGTATTTGTAATTGTATTTAATTTTAACTGGAATCTACTAATCAAGATTAATTTGTATCAATTATACTTAATACTTTTATCTGAAATTCATTTACTGTGCTGCTATACGCAAAGCGTAAGTTTGATTTTAAGTTTTATAGAAATAACCGCGTTCAAAATTTAAACATAACTATGTTATCAATTACAATATTTTCAGCTTTTACAAATTAAAAATTTATTGAAAATGTTTCAAACTTGGGGTACGGTTGTTCTAAACACATAGATTAATTTAACTAAACTATATTTTATTAGTTTATTGACTTTATTTAAGAAGTTGTTTTTAAATTTTCTTATTTTGTTATAGTTTGGTTAGAAAAAACTGAAAAATATGTTTACTTTTTTAAAAAAGATTAGATTCTATATAAAACTTGATATATGTACATTTCCCTAAAAATATTGTTTTATTAAAGTTAGTTATTCATAGTATCAAAATTAATTAGGTGGAAACTTATCTAAAACACTTTAAAAAGTATTCACAAAAGCTTAGGAACTTCTATTTTGTTTATTGCTATTCTTCTTACCTAGAATTAAATGCACATTATGTTTAATGTTCTCCACAATATTAAAAGATTAAAAGAAAATATGATCTAATTTTTACATTTTACATCTTGTAATTATTTGTAAAAATGCTCACATGCCATTCAAAAAAGGCATGTTTAAAGGTTTGTTATACAATTTATTGTACAACTTCTTGTACAAGTTAATCTGTACAATTTTTAACACAAAGCAATAATCTTGTATACGGCACGACGTGTCAGGTAAAAAATATAGATGCCGGAACGCAGGGTAGGATTAAAAAGCATTATCGTTACTAAAAGATGTCATATAAATTTGAGGCTGTTTATATACATACATAATATTTATAAAATATCCCATAATGGACTTGGCGTAATATTATTTATTTTTTTAATTCTAACTTCTTCAGGGGATCTGTGTGATCTGAGCCATGTTTTTATTATTACTAACCATTTCTTTCTTGTTTCGCTTAAATTAAATGCATTTTACTTAAACCTCCTTCACATTTTATTGAGCTGCATGAAATTATATTTAAACATCCATTCTCTAAATCGGCATGTACTTCCTTGCCACCAATTTCTATATAATCGCTGAACGCAATTATACATTTTGGAAAGTATAATCGAAACCTTCTTGATAGAGATTCAATTTCTTTTTTCCCGTACCCCATGTCTATACTAATGGGTCATTGAATTGCATCCAGTACACTTAATTCTTTAACAATGTCTGTCTCTTTGGTTCTTTAAATCAAAAAGAACTGGCAACCCACCTTACGCCTAACACTTTTCCAATTTTTTAAATTTCTTTTCCCAAGTTTTTTGCATATACCTTTAATTGACGTTGATTCTTTGGTGTAGGGTCCATAAACATCTGAAAATGGTTAATTCCATTCACTTCTGCGACAGCGTGCTTTACTGTCAGTTCAAGCCTATGGTTTAAACAGTGCCAGGAAATTAAATTTGTATATTTTTTGCGCTGAAAAATAAAGAAGTGAAAAGGAAAGTCGCTAAGGTGAAAAATCTGACTTGGCTAAAGAAGTGCGATCGAATAGATATGTTTTTGGGTTCTACTCGGTCTAAAGAGGCGTGGGGAGTAATAAAGTCACTAAGGACTGAAAGTAAGGAACGTACTTCACTGCAAATGATACACGCACAAGAATGGATCAATCATTATGAAAAGTTGCTGACTGAAAACAGACCTGAATTTGCAAATGCAACTAGCATATCAAATTTAGTTGAAGACGACCTTTCGATTAAAGAGGAAGAAGAAATTACACTAGACGAAGTTAAGCGAGCTGTTCATGAAATGAAAATGGGAAAGCTGCTGGACCGGGCGGCATACAAATCGAGTTGATTAAAAGCGCCCCAGAGATACTGTTTGAGATGCTGACTTATATTTTCAACCAATACTTACGAGGTGAAGATACGCCAGAGAAATGGAAGACAGCCCACATCAGCAACTTGTACAAAAAGGGCGACCGCAAAAAGTGCACAAATTACAGAGGCCTAAGCGTTATCAACTCGTTAAGTAGAATTTACGGCAAGATATTGAAGTTTAAAATCGAACAAGAAGTAGTTGACATGGAGGAACAAAATGGATTTCGACCCGGACGTTCTTGTACAGATGGTGTATTTTGTATAAGACAAGTGATCACTAAACGTCTTTCACATAATCAAGAAACTCATTTGGTGTTCATCGACCTAGCAAAAGCATATGACAGCATACCACTAAGTAGACTATGGAGCACTATGGAATCACAAGGCATTAGTAAGACTTATATTCGAGCAGTACGTCAACTCTACGATAATATGACGAGTGCAATAAAGATCAAAGGACAAGTGACAAAGGAATTCAGAGTTACGAAGGGTCTTAGACAAGGGTGTTGTATAGCGCCTACCCTATTTAAAATCTACTTAAATGGAGTACTAGAAAGCTGGAAACGGAAATGTGCGCCGTTGGGAATATCCATTGATAATGACAAAATTTACACCATGCTTTTTGCAGACGACCAGGTGATTTTAGCGGAAGACAGAGACGACATAGACTACATGTTGAGGAAAGTGCACGATTCATACACCGAGTGGGGACTATCCGTCAATACAGAAAAAACCAAATATCTGGTAGTCGGAGGAGATCCTGAAAAATTACATTTGGGCGACAGTGTTATTCCTAACACTGACAAACAGAAATATCTGGGAGTGACGATCTCCAATACCGCAAGTAGCAACGACGAAATTAAAGCTAGGTCGGGACAGGCCAGACCCGCTACTCGGCACCTGACTAGCGTGCTCTGGGACAAAACTATAACGAAAACTACAAAAAAAAAATTATATAAAGCGGTCGTTGAGAGCATAGCTACTTATGGGGCGGAGCTATGGGAAATAAATAAATCATATAAATCAAAAATTTTAGCTACCGAAATGGATTACTGGCGGCGGTGCTGTGGCTACACCAGATTGGACCGGGTACATAATACAGATATTCGAAACGAGATGGGTATAGACATTGACCTAATAGAAACTATTGAGGCTAAGCGCCTCAGATGGTACGGACATCTCGAAAGGATGACGATAGAGCGGTGGCCCAAACGAATTTGGGAATGGACACCTCCACAGAGAAGAAGACGAGGACGCCCAAGAAGAAGTTGGAGAGACGAGGTGGAAGAGGCCATGGCCCAAAGGGACTTAAACGTCGGAGATTGGAATGACCGAAGAGGCTGGAGGAAAGGATGCGAGAAGCGGCGGCAGCCGTAGTACATATATATATACATACATAAATTATTTATTGTTGTTATAAAAATGTAAATAACTCGCAAATATATATATATATATATTTTTTGTAAATTCTTTCGTCACCATGACACTTGTACTATTCCTGGTAAAACCAATCAAATTATTTTTCAAATAATTAACGTATTTAAAGTTTTTATACATTATTATTGATGTTAAGTTCAGTTTTAATAAAAAATAATTAACGTTGATTTTTTGCTGAGTGTGGTTGATTCGTCAATAATAATTGATATTTATCACTATTTTTAATTACTTATTCACAAATTTAAGATTTCATTTCGCGAGCTATATGATTTTTTTTTGTGTAGAGCGCAAACTGGTATAGTTGCTACGTTTAGTTCTTATAATTTGATAAATCAAAATAGGCAGTTCTGAAAACTTTGCTTGTGCTAATAATTTCTGATTTATATAATTTATCAATCATAGTTTCTAGAGGTTTCTGTTTTTTACATTCTGATATTTTTTCGGCATTTACATGACCAGTACTTTTGTAGTACTTTTTTCGAAGAGATGTTAATTTAGCTTGCCTGTCTTTACCGTAGTGTGACACAACGGGCTAACTCTATTCCGTAGAATTACTAACCCCTGGGTTTTTGCAGCACTTAAGTAGGTATGAGAACACAATAAACATCCCAATTCTTCCAATGTTGTAAATTAACTAAGGATAACTAGCTTTCCTCTCTTTCCACATTTCTTCATACCAAACATCAAGCCAATTTGAATTCAAAAATTTGATGTATAATAGTCTGAATTTAATGATGGAAACGATGTCACTGTCGGGGTTTTTGAAGTTGACCGTGATTTTAACTGTATTGAAATATTGAAATTTTGGTAATCTTTTTACGCTTTTGTTGGTTCATGTATTATTTTTATTAATTAATAAAACCAAATTAAATTAATTGCAACAGCTGTAAACAATTATATTATAATGTTAAAAAAATCATCTATTTTGGAATACATGAAGATATAAGTATGTATTATAATTTTAATATGAGGAAAATGCAAAAAGTTAATTAGTTACAAAATTTGTTAATTTTTCTATTTTACAGAAAACTATAGTATTGTAAATATAACTTAATTATGTGAAAATAAGTATATGTTTACCTACCAATATCTAATATTATGATGAAAAAAGCTACACGTCCGAATGACAAACAAAAAGAAGCCGCTGATGGAAAACCATATTCACAATAATAAAAAAAAACTAAAAAGCACATATGTGTTTACTCGTAGTGATGTGGTGTCAAATCAGGATATGATTTTTCACAGCGACTAGTTTTGTAACTTTGAGCAACCTGTGACAGCTTTCTGTAAACCCTGTGATTGTGATTTTTAGCACTGTTTAATTTGCTTCTTATTAAACAGTGAAACGTTCCAGCTCGAGTCGTAAAATTGTACGTACTTGAGAAGAGCCGGTGATTTCACCACGGTATCAAAGTCTGTAACAGTATCAAAGAATATTCTTAGAACCATACTTAGAACATAAGTACTGTAGATCGTATAACCGTTATTGTATAGTAGTGACTTATTATTAGCTATACAAATAATCAAAGTCATTTAAATGCTTTATATAAGTTTAAAATATCACTACGATTCATTATACATTAATTTTTTTTTACAAAAATTTTAAAGAAAAATAATTTAATGTAGTGTTCAATGTAGTTTCGAGTTCCCTTTAAAAAAACTGGTGTGGTTCTATACCTATTCCTATAAAGAATTTCTACATATTTTTTTTTCATTTGTTCACATTCTTTGTAGTTTTCGTCGATAGCCCAAAAGTTAACATCTTTGTCAATAAAGTCATATGGCAAATCCAAATGTTTAAAAATCACGAACCGTAGAAAAACTCGTGATGGATAATTTATAGGAAATTAAATGATCTACAAAAAAAGTTCAATAACATTTTCCGATAAAGTTGATAGTTCCGCTGGAAATTTGAAAAAATGATGAAATTTATAGAGGGTTCAACTTTAACCTTCAATAACTTTTGAAGGAGTAGATTTACGAAAAATGTATAAGATATAAGATTTGTAGAGCATTAAATTTCCTATAAGAATATGTTATAGTCTTACTGATAACCAATTCAGTTACTAAGTTACAAAATTCCAAAGTCTAAACAAAACTTTTTCCTATGTTAATTAAATGGGAAATCGAAATTTGCGATGCGGCACACCTTAATATGAATATTAAGATCTGAAACTTTCACAGTATTTTTTTTCGTCATTTCCAATGATATTTTTACAGTGCCTAAGGGAAAAAAAATTGTCGATTTTTTTGAAACAGTCTAATATATACACATATTTTTTTAAGGTTATGTTGTCATAACACCACTTTGAATTGATATCTACACGTTTATATTGGCTTCCTCGCATGCTATAATTTTTTTGAAATTTTTTTACTCGATTTTATTAAGATATAACCGAAATATTTGTGCGCCTCGATAATGCTCTGCATTTTTTTTTCTAAAAAAATCGTCGCAGACAGGATTCAAACCTAGATAATATTTCGAATTCATTTAAATTATAAAAAAATTATCTTAACTATTATTGTTAAAAAATTTTTTTATTTGAATAAACTGTTAAGAAGAATTATCTCGATAAGAAACCCTAAAAATAATTCGAATAATTTACATACGTACAAAATTATACAAGAAAAACTGTTAAAAATGACTGATACACCCACTTCCGGTTTTTTAATAAGATTCATCTTTTGATAGAACCGAAAAATAAGAAAAGCCAGCTCTATACCAAATTTCAAGTTATAGGACTTCTGGTTCGAGAGTTATCGTGGATACATCGTTACACGCACACAGATACTCAATTTTTTTTGTGAAAAATACATTGTTCGGATTCAGGAGACCTTGAAACTGAAAATTTTGCAAAAAAATTGCGATCGCTATACTTTCCTTATAGGAAAGTAAAAACCATTAAATAAGTAAAGTCAAAAACAAAAAAACAATTTTTTTAAATCCTAAGGTAGCATAACACCTTAATTGACATTTGCAAAATTAATTTAAAAATGTTTGAGCACATCCGTTTGTCTATTTATTAATTTCTTTATAATAATTTATAGTTATATAACGTCTTGGTATTACACTAGCTATTTCTTTTATTGGCAATTCAGAATACTTTACAAACTCTTTGGCTGAATATATCTAGACGTTCCGTTAAACGAAAATTAATTTTCGAAGAAGTTGGATCATCAAAACTTTCAGCAAACTTTTCTCACATTCATCAATCGCCACCGTTACATGTTAAAAAAACTGGTGTGGGCACCACACGACTTTCCTATAAGGAATAAGGAATCTACATCTTTTTTTAAGGTTATGTTGTCATAAAACCACTTGGCAGTGACATTTACACGTTAGTATTGCCTTCCTAGCATGCTATAATTTTTTTGAAATTTTTCTCCTCGATTTCATTAAGATTTAACCGAAATATGGCAAATTGAGCTTATGTTGTCGTTTTGAATAATCCTTATATTTGTGCGCCTCCATATTGCTTTCCCTTCAGTAAAAATTATTATTTTAACGTATCTTGCTTTCCCTTCAAGATATAGATTTTTTTTTCTAAAAAAAATCGTCGCAGACATGATTCGAACCTATTTATATTTGTAAATTCATTTTAAATTATAAATAAAATATCTAATACTGTTAAAGTTAGAAATAATTTTTATTCAAATAAATTGTTTGAAAGAATTATCTTTCTCTATTTCGACATAAAAATTAGCGATTCTTACACTAAAATCCGTGTAAGAATAAGCAAATTCTTACACGAATTTTAGTAATGTTAGTTTTTTCAAAGTTGGTATCTCTGCATCGTAAGTTGACGTTACATGAAAAAGAAATCAAAATTATTGGAACTTAACAATTGAAATTCAAATTTTGATGCCAAGATCAAATAAAAACGTCCTATTAATACAAAGTTATTTACTTATAAAGGTATAAAGAGATAAATTTTGTATGAGATTTTAGGTTAACACATAAATTTCAGTACGTCAAAGTGTAAGTGTTGCCAATTCAATAAAATATAAGTTTCCCAATGTTGTTTTAAAATTAAAATTATACGAAAAATATTAAATATTGTATCAAAATAGAGAAAATAGTATAAAACACACGTCATAGAATACGTTTCAATCACTCGACCGCTTCATAAACTCGGCGCTGCGCGGCTCGTGTATGAAACCTGGTCTCGTGATTGAAGCGCGTTCAAATTTATATAAGAAAAACTGTTAAAAATGGCGAATACACCCATTTCTGGTTTCTTTATCAAACCGAGAGAATATGAAAAGCCAGCTCCTTACCAAAGTTTAAGTTACTAGGACTAATGATTCAAGAGTTATTGTGGGTACATCGTTACACACAAACACACACACACAGACAGACATTTTTTTTTGTCAAAAATACATTTTTCCGATTCAGGAGACCTTGACCGTAAAATTATGAAAAAAAAAATATTTTTTGAAAAAAAAATTGCGATCGCTATACTTTCCTTATAGGAAAGTAAAAAAGGTATTTAATTTTTAGCGGCGAAATGCGTTCCGTCTCAAAAAATAAATACTGAAACGGCGCTCCAGTCCGTTCCCTCTCTATGACACGATTTCATGTTTTCTGTAAAGTAGTTTTATGAAAAGCGTCGAAGTTTGTGGTAATAAACCTACGTATAAAAGGAAGCTATGATTTTAAGTGTTAAGTTTAACCCTTAATAACCTAAATTATAGTTTTTCCGTGAAAAATGTTTTGCACGAGAGCAATTTATAAGATTAAAATTTACAAATTTAATATTTCCAAATTTTTTTCTTTTATTTGTCCTCAACAAAAGGTTACATATATGTAACCCTGGGAGACGGTAGGGTCAAACACTATTGTGGTTTCTTATCAATTTATGCACATCTAGAACTAAAAAGAAACTTTATTGAGAATAGAATAAACAAGAAATATTAAAATATATATATATACAAATCATTTTCAGTGAAAACTTATGTGGCAGTCTACGCAAAGGCCACACACATTGTGCGTACGCTAGATTTACAATCGTCTTTTGCACAGCGCCTTCGCATGTTACTTGGCATGTTGGTAAAAAATGCCCAATCATGTCATACCGCATATTATAACTTCCTTTGTTTTCCGAGCTGCTCGATAAGGGTGATACTGATCTACTTGGCTCTTTGGCTCATATCGCGATAGATACGTATAAACTATATCTCGACGAAAATCCAGTTTCTGTATGGCGCTATTACTCCTATTATACAGATACCACGTATTGTAAATAGTGGTATTTAACATCTAAGTAAATAGGCACCACCACTATTTCTTTGAACGAATACAAATTCGATGTTTTGTCACATTTTGATTAATTTGGACGCGGTAGTTGTACTATCTTTTTCTCACTTTGATAATATCTTTTTACGTAATTAGTTCACTTCCAACAACAAACGTGACTGCATTATTTTTACGTCAACGAACAAAAAAGATGCCATATTCACGATTCAGAATAGTGTGTTGTTTACCTCGTCGAAGAACGGTTGTTTCTTATCGGGTAAAGGTATTTTATTGGGTGATCTATCATCAGGTACTGTACCAGTATACCAAATACCGCGTTTCCACATATTTCTAAGTTGGCGTGGTTTTGTTATTATTTGGAAACTCTTTCAGCATCATTATCAGCGGCGCTATACAGTTTCTGTAAACTCTATCATCTTCTGATAGCGTTCGACGATTTTTGGATTGGATTCATAAGATAACCCCCTTTTGTGTTTAATGACATGTTTCAAATCCAAACCGAATAGGTTTGCTTCTTGTAACTTGTTTGCAGGAGGGTCTACCAAAATATTTAACCATAGTTTTGTCAAACATTATGGCTTCAATTTGTCCATAAGAGGCCAAACTTTTCAATTTTTTTAATCAGGAATCCCATTATCTGCTAAGTGTATAAACTGGATTATTTGCTCAAATCTATTTTTACGTAAGCAATTGCGAATTAATAATGTCTTTTTTCCCAATAAAATCTTCTGGCCGGTTTTGCATTATATTCAGAGAAAATAAGTATGTCCAATTTACATTTTATAATTACGAACGCAATATTAGGGTCTTATGTGTTTTTGAAAAAAAGCGCAATTTTTGCTTTCTTCTATTAAATATTCAGTGATATCGTTTTTCGAAAGTATTTTAAAAAGGAGTATAATTTAAAAATTCTGAAAAATCTAGAAATTTAAATTCAATTGAAGATCGCCATCTGCCCATAAGAACTTAGTTTGTTCTTTCTTTGGTCACCGGTGTATGTAAAATATTTAAATATTGAGATTCAAAGCTGATCTGAGTATTAATAGTCTGAATTTCTGCAGGTATTCTCAACTACCAACCCTGATAGTCACCATCATCATTCTCATCTCCAGAGTTTTCATCTGTCAAAGCTCTATCAGGTGGCTCGACATAAATTGCAATTACATCTAAATCGTCGGAATACGCCAGTTCTAATGCTTCTTGCAATGATAAACCTCACCTATACAAAAAAATATAAACGTATCAAGTATTTTGTCAAATTATCATAAAATCTGTGTAACAAAATAATCCATTGTTATTTTATAATGTTAGCGTATATCTTCTTAGCGTTACATATACGTAACAATGAAATTTAGTGGAAGATTTAACAAAAATTAATAAAAAGAACATAAATATTCTTACTACAATCAGTACTATCTACACTATCATACAAAAATTGTTTTGTCGTAAAGTACCAACAGGTAATAAAATAAATGATACTTACTTGAAGTTAGGTTCCAATTTTTACCAAAAGTTAACGGTTAATAAGGTGATTTATTACACACGCAAGGAATACATCCCGAATGGTTTGTCTACTAATAATATTTAATAATAATGTACTAACGCCACCTCTTTAATATTTCTTTACATATACAAAAATTGTCACCTTCTTTAGTGCAAATCTGTGTTATATAAAAGTAACAGTAGTGTCTTAAGGGTAAAGGTTAGTTTGCAACGTAAATTTGGTTTTGTTTTTTAGTTTTGTGCGCAGAAACTTGCACACAATAGATACAAGAATTTGATGTTTCTCTATTATCTTTTACAGTTTATTGTAAAAGCTACTCAATTGCTGTATGATGCGATGTGAATTGTGTTTGCACAAGAAACTGTACGATAAATGATACAAGAAACTTTATCGTGTTACACGGGCTTTACAGTCGCAAGCTGGGAGTTGGTGTAGTGCTCAGTTGATTATGAAATCTTTAGATTTGCAACTTGACAAAACTCCAAATTATTTTCTATTTATTTATGTATACATAATTATATAAAAGCGCTCAGGTATTCACAACATAAGCGTCGAACAAAGATACATTGTCAACATAAGACACATAAACCATAAGTTTAAAAGTAAAATGTGGCCATGTTGCCGTCCGCTTGCACTAAAGTGCAACCAAAAGATGACTTAAAAATACATAGCTATAATGGCTTGTTGATTGCGTAATTGCGTTGCGCAGAATTGTTTGCATACACAATGAATAAAAAAAAATACTTTAAATCAGAGATATTCAATTGAAAACAATGTAGGTACACGTTAAACTCGCTACCTTTTCAAAAAAAAAAAAACAAACATTATCTTGCAATCAAAAACGATTGTATCAAAACAATCGGAACAGAAAACTATTGAACCATTCATACCGCAAACACTCTTAAACATTAATTCATGGAGCGCACTTTTCAAAGTACAACATAATAAGCAAATCGTAAACATACCGTAAAATAATAATCTTGATGATTAAATGAATTTTAAAATATTGAACGCAAAAAAAGTTTTTCATACGATTCGCATAAAATTTATATAAATAAACAACCTTTAATACACGTTTTCTTCTAACACTGTAATAAATCTGTAATTGCTATAGTCTGTTTCAATTGACAATAGGCAATCTAAGAAGAGGGAACTTTTGAGCTTCACGGGATCCACTAATAATTTTGTAAACTAAACAACTAAAAAACTACCAATTACCTTAAGAAGTATAAATTCTTCGAAAAATAACATTCCTTATCCTTAACATAAAAATTTCCAAGATTGATACTGATCGTATCTTTGCATTGGTAAATCAACCGAGAAGAACCACGTAAGGATAAGAAAACAAAAGAAACGTCGGACAATACAAAATTATACTAATATACAAAGATTATCAACAAGAGAAAAAGTTCACGTTTCTTAAAATATGATCATTGATTTTAGATCCTGAAGACGGAGCTATCAAACAACAATACAAAACTTAACATGCAACAAAAGATAAAAACGTTTGGTGTTTTAGTTAATAAATCATATTCGTAACCTGATGGAAGAAATTCTTTTTTAAGACACTTGACCAAACAAAACTACGATACCATAACAAATCATTTGAAAATACATACTCAGAATTACGCAACTCTCGAAAATCGGGTTCTTCAAAGTGAGAATCGTTCATTTCGAAATCATACAAATTGGTATGTAAAACAGGATACACAAAAGTTCAAATTTAATTTTATTACTCAAGAAATGATTTGTCTTTATTCAAAATTTTTAGGCAAATTCGTAAATACTGTTTGTAGTTTTTCTTTACTCAATTTTGTTTTCAACCACGTTTTTTCATTTTTGTAAATAGTAAGATAAATAAAACATAGTTTGTACCTTTATCTTAATGTTAAAGATGAAATCTCTAATTTATATTTTTCAAGTAAATGTCACTTACTTATACAAAATGACATACAAAACTATTTTTCAACGTTACATCCGCTTATTACTCTGCTTAAATTCAGTTTATCCATATTTTCCTTAAGATTTATATTGAATAAATAACTATCACAATAATTCCATGTTTTATTTACTCTTTAATTATTTTCTTTAAAGTTTATTTTAATTGTGTTTAAATTTATTTAAATATTATATTTACTACTAAATTAACCACTATGCCCTAATAATATTTTTTATTAATTCAAGTCGTTAACATTAAGGCAATATATTGATTTTAATGTTTACAGCTTTACTGTTATTAATTCAAACATTCAAAATATTTTTTGTTTTGAATCTATTTATAGTTAAGTTCTAAGGAATTTTAAATCTAAATAAAAACAAATATAATATTAACATAAAGTACACCCACGTTTACTAAAGTTTATTTTTCTATAAAACAAAATATTAATAATACAAAAATGTTTTGAACGAGATTTTTATTAAGGAATATCTTGGGAATAATCCAATAAATTAAAAAAACAATTAAAATAAACATTTAATTAGTGATATGCTTTTACAAAACGTTTCCATTAATTGTATTATTTTACTTCTTTTAGCATACATTACCTTCGCGTTTCTTTTATTGTTAAATTATCGTAAAGTATTTTAAAGGCACAGATTTTTCAGAGACAACTAACGCAATAACACTATAGTCGCATTGCACCACATTGTTTTTTATTTTATTTTTATTAGGTTAGTTATTAAAATATACAAGAAATTAGAACCAGACTATTTGTTAAATACATTCATAATAGATAAATTAGTAAGTTACTAAATAAGTAATTTGATAACCAATAATTAATGATTTAAAACCTTCAATATGCCAATGCAAGCACGAACAAGTTTTACTTTCATACTAAACACGAAAATCAGTTTAGGTTGTTAAAAATCTTAAACATAATTTAAGCTCAGCAAAATGCAAATATAAAATAACAAAACATATGTAAAAATAATTTACTTCTATATTTATTGATTTATTGTTTAGTTTTAATTTAAATGCATTTTTTGTGGTTTTGTTTAATAAGAATAATTAAAACAATATTTCTATGTTTAGAAAACTTAAAACTGATTTAGTTTTTATATTATATTATTATATTTATATTGTAATTATTAAATTGTATTATTATATGGTTGAATATGATTTTCTCTCTCAACATAAAGTTATATATGTATTTAGAAGGATAGTTAAGTTAAGATTAAATATATGTTCTACTATAATATAAACACAGTAAATACTTGTTTTCTCGTATTTGACTTGTTTGTAATTTGCTCAAGTAGCATTTGTTACATGTGTAAGAAAACATAATGCATGCTTAATGTCGTTGTTTCAAATATCTTTTCTGCAACGACGACGTAAACCAAAAGAAAATTGTTTTATGTTTTTAGATTGTTGTTGAATTTGTATGTTCTCGGTGTATCTAATTTGCAAACAACCAAAAAAATGACAACTGTAATTTTCTTACCCATTTTTTAAGTATTTGATTTGAACAATTCACTCTACGTTGTTATGTAATTTCGTAATATGTACCAGATAGTTTTTTCGAATTTTAATCAATAACTAAACTTTCTTTACATGGATAGAGCTTTTCCAGTGGCGTGTAATCGTCTACTTTAATTTACTTTTTTAAATCTAAGTTTTGTTATAAGCATCAAGTTTTAGGAAGTTTTTGGGTTGGGTTAGTTTTCTTTTTTCCAAGCGATGTAGGGAAGAAACACATAACAAGCATTAAAATTTTCAAAACATCTAACTGTATTTAACACAATAAAATATTTTTAAAGAGAATGTCACTTTCGCAAAGCTTAAAATAATAAAACTGTTCTCACAAGCATTATTCCTTGAGGAAAAATTGAGATTCAAGTACACTTACTGGTTTTGGTATGGTTGAGAGCTTTTTAATAAATATAAAATTTTTTTTAGACACAACGAATCTGGTGAAAGAAACCATTTATATCGCGTGATCATTAGCAATTGGTTCACAATTTAACAACTTCTAAAATTATGGCACAATTTGAGCTACGTTTCAGATCGGAAAGTTCCAAAGTGGAGATTTCGCTTTTGGATATTATCATCCACAGTGTACAAACTGGACTTTTTCAACAATTTATCGCGTTTGCAATTCCCTGGCTTTGTCATTTCTCAAGAAGACTTACAGCAGACTGGACTCACTATAAAGCATTTCGCGACAAAAAAAATTAACAGGTTTTTGAATCAATTTTTAGTGTGTTAAAAATATTAAATTTGCTCTCTCCGTTTACAACAATAAAAAAACCTTTTTTAAATGATTTTTAGATAATTATTTTCAATTTTTTCGCGTAAGACAATACGTCAATATAATAAATGTAATTTAATTTCAGATTTTTTTTATCTGACGAATATTCCTTAATTTGAAGTGGCGCGACAAAGAAAGGTAAAATTCAAATGAAATCCAAACGACATAAAAGCAAAATTACAGTTAAACAAATTCTAATACAAACTTCACTTAACACTAAAAAAATTTAAATGGGTGTAATATTTACGCGCGATTAAAGTAAAACTTTTTTGTTGTTTGTGACAGATATTATTGAAAAGGTTAAATTTAAACTAAAATAAATATTATTTCAGGTTGTTATTTTTCTTTTATTTTTATTTATTGATGAAAGTGTAAAATTTTTCTAGGACTAGGCCATTTTAAATTATAAAATAACTAATAACCGAAAATACAATTGGTTGCATAAGCTGTATAACGTACGAACAATCTTGATCACAATATCTCGTTTTAATTTATTCATTAATCACAATTATAATAACCACACACAATAAAACTCCTATGTAATTGGTGGTACGTAGCTTAACTTTATCTGTTGAGCTTTTTAACTATAGATACGGTCTTACACAAAACCGCAGAACACTCTGTGTACTGATGACTGATGACAAAAAGTTGCTTCTAATGAATAGTTCTGTTTCATTTTCATGACGTGCATGCTGTTCTTATTATTAGACTACATAAACTTTTTTGTTCATGTAAGGTACAACAAAAGACAAAAATAACACGTGAAAGGAGAGATTGTAGGATGAAGTTTGCCAGTTCTGCGATCAGTATCCATTTAGAAGTGAAATTATTGGATCACAAAAGACTCAAATTTATATTTTTTAGAAAGTTTTTATAAAACAATTGTTAAATTAAAGGTTTTTTGTAGTAACTTTCCAATATTCTTAGCAGATTCTGAGTTTTGCTTTTAAGAGAATAGCATCATGTTATAGTGTTTGTAAAGTTGAACTGTTAACCATAAATAAAATGTGATGGCAATGCCATCTTGTAGTTTAAAGTTTAACTTTAAATACCCATTACGGTGGAAAGCATAAGTTTAACTACAACGTTTTCACAGTTGAACTGTTAACTGAAACAGACTTGATAGGTTTATAATTAAATGGCAAGAAAGTTTTTATAGAAAAATGTTAAGTATAGAAACATAATTTTAATTAAAAATAATAACCAAGTTTTTTTAGGTGTGTCTAAGCACGCAATTGCTAATGTTATTGTCATGTCTACTGTTTTCGCAATTACAGAATTTATAAAACATAAATAAATAATTTTAAACTAAACTGACATTTTTATACAATCTAACTCTGTTTAATCTTGTAATAAAAAATAAAAATAAATTTATCAAAAGCAAAAATTCTTATTTACCACGGCAGCAGTCGGAACACAGATCTCTGGGTGTGAGCTTAAATGAAATTAAAATTCACAGGCGTGAATTTCTTTAATTTATTTGCAATTATAACATAATACACTAACTATTTATATTAAAGAAAAAAATGAATATTGTTTAGATTAAAACAATATTTGGATTACAACAATACTTGGGCGCCAATCACCTTTAATTGGTGATTAATAAAAAGCATAAAAATTTTATAACTAACTATTAATTCATATCAAATTCAAAAGTAATAAACGTTTGATTTGTTACGGAGTATGTATTCCAAAAAGTTTTGGATAACACAATTTAATTAATATGAATTTAAAATGTATTAAGTAGTAGCATAACTTCAAGTTGACTCACCACACAATATGACGTTATTTGAGATCTTCACATAATTTGTTCACATGATAAGCTTCTTCCAGAACAAAATAACGAATCAACCGAATGTAGATTGGAAAGCAAAAACAGCAGGCATAAAACCAAAATATAAATCCAATGAAGAAAAAATCCAATAAAGGAATTGTCCAATAACGGAAAAGTCCAGTAAATAAAAATCCAATAACAGAAAAATCCAGTAAATAAAAAACCCTTAATATAAATCATTAGAATGGTTTTTAATCGACATGAAATCACTTACGTTGCCTTACATACAACGGTCTTGAGAAAAAATTCCTTTGTTTGAATGCACTGCGTCACATTGTGAAATCACTAAAAATGTTGAATTCAATAGAAAATTATATTGGAATGAAGATAAACTTACCAGCAATTAGTTAGAAAGAATAAAAATTAATTTGTATGCGTTTTTATGCCATAATTAAGAAAATTTGTCTTCTTTGCAACACTACGACGTGTAAGCCTAAACATGGTTCAAACGGAAGTACGAGCAAAAATCGATTGCTCGGTCGATTCGAAGTACGACGCGACGTTGCCAAACTGAATAAATTTAAATGCAAATTAATATGTAAATGCAAAATAGAATTTTAAATGTAATGAACTCTAACGGGACGTTACAATCTAACGGTTTTAGCGTCAAAAATTGTGTATACCAAATTTTGTAGCTGTGCGTTTAAATGTACGCAATATTTTTTGTAGATTGCTTTCATTTTTAAAAACTATAACTACATCATCAGCGTAGAAAATCAATTTCACATCTTTTGTCCAGTGTTTCACTAATATAGTATCTTTTTAAGAGTTTATGAGTTTGTATGGTATACGCCGTATTTCAGCACCATTAAATTGCGTTTGGGTACGGTATTGCCAGAGATGAGTGTTCTTACATTTAGTACTTTGGTTGTGTGAACGTTTTTGTTTTTTATAGTGTAATCTTTTGTAGAGGTCTGCTGCAAGTGATTGAAAAAGCGAATACGTATTGTGGTTTGTGAGGATAGAATGTTAATCGCATATTTGTATAAAATGTTTGCCACTTTCCTTCAGTTTTTGTGTTGAATGCTTCTTGGCAGTAGTTATGATTTTTACTCCAATTTTTACGTTAAAATCTACACAGATAATTTTCATCTTGTTTTGGTAGTTGGCTTAATGATTTGATAAAAATGGTTTATTACTGCCTAACGTTTATTGGTGTATCTAATAAAAATGAATATACTAACACTTTTTTGTGTTTTGGTTCAGTGGTTCGTTCTATCCAGGCAGCAACATTACACTGGTGTTGTAAGGGTTTTTAAACAAGAGTGCAAGTTATACTTTTGAATGACAGATTCTTTGAGTTTCTTCTCTGGCTACGCCACTGTATACCTAGACTTAGGACTTAATCGATCTAGCCATTACGAGCTGAATTAAAGGATATATTTCATGGTTTGTTTTTTTACATTTTTTATACTTAATGAAAAATGTGTTTATCCAATGTTTATATACGTCTTTTGTTATATTATAATCAGTTACCTTTATTTGTATGGTTTTTAAACAAGGGTGCAAGTTATACTTTTGAATGACAGATTCTTTGAGTTTCTTCAGTGCACATAAGAATAGTCAGTTCGAATTATATTCGTAATTATCGTGCATAGTTTTTGACACGCCTCTTACTAACCTGGATTTCTATTTGTGCGTTGTTTAACAAATTAAAGTAATAATGTTTTTAAGTACTATTGTTTTAAATAATTTGAACTTATTTAGTTTCTTTGCTTTTAATTCAATATACTCGAAGTGCTGGTTTAGAACGTCCTGACAGATACCAATTTGGTATAGAAACTTATTTATACAAACTTGAATAGTTTCATCCAAAATAGCATGGCACTGTACTATTATGCGTTGTGTAAATTCTTCCAAATGATTGATTCCATAGGTAAATTATATCGATGAATCATATTTAAGGATTAAAACAAAGGTTCCCATTTAAAAACGAAAGTTTTGTCTGTTACGCAATAACCGATATTCAGATTACGGCCAAAATTATCTCGTCAAACTCCTTAAATAACCCCATTTACAACGCACGTTTAATTGTTTTCGTAACATGCTTGGTTCAAAAGATATGAAGATGTTTCCATGCATTTCTATGAATGTAATAGTACAAGCGTTAAAATTATTAAGTTATTTTTAGTTACTTAACAAACTGTTTATAAAATAAAATACCTAATTACGTTACGTACAAAAAATAAAAATGTTTAATACGTATTTTTTAAGTAAATTAAAAATTTTTATGACAGTAGAAAGCAGATACATAAATAACGTAGACATAACAAAATTGTTCATTTTCAAAGTTTAATAACACAATTAAACTTTCGTTAACGTTTTATATCGTTATTTGGTAAATACTGGAAGAGATAAACTGATTATATTATTAGATACACTTCTTTTGATATTATACAACGTTTAACACCACTTGTTCGTCCTTTTTTGGAAGCTGACCTAAAACGGCGAACTCTGCGCAACTTGTCAATAAATCGTAGTTTGTAACACTACTTTAATCAAGAATTTAATAAGGCACACACCGGTTATTATTGGTATGATTCATTTTACAGATGCTACACGTAATTTTTCTCATTAATGAAAAATGGTATCTATGGATATTAAAAAATTTTACTTAACGGTTTTTTTTTGTATAAAATTTTATTAAACTGCATTATTTAATCGTTAATAAAATTTGCGAAGGAAAGTAATTATTTAGATATAAGTGCGTATTACGACTTACTCGTTGACCCGTGACTAAATAATGTCTTGAATCATGCCACATCCTCTAGCATTTTCTTTCTAATAATTAAGTTTACTAATCTTAATTAATCATCTATATTACGATTACACTTTTTGACAAAAAGTAATTTTGTTAGTATACTCATACTAAAAAAAAATTAAACTTGTCAATAATTAATATTTAAAATTTGTGTAATAGCATTCTGAATGATTTAGATAAAAAAATAATGTTTTAATAAATTTGGTTTATTATTCTTCAATGTAAATGTTATTATTACTATAATAATTTACATTATTCAAATATAATTTTTTTCTAGGGATTTCTTGTTAAACCAAATATTCATGTGGTTTCCTATACGTTTAATTATGCAATAAGTTTTATCAATAAATAAACATACAGTTTTTTAGTTCTCTGCATGTTTCGATTCTTTTTTTACGATTTATCCTATAAATTAGGAGATGTTTTTTTGACTATTTATATTAAAAAACTTTATTAATAAGTTGATTCATTGCTTTAATATGAATTGTAGATTCAAGTAATTTATTATTACATTAGCAACATAACGAATGGAAGCAACATAAACGAATCACAAACATCGCATAGTGTAAATTTACTATGAAAAATAGTAAATTGGAAGTGTTGAAGGAGTTAGAGAAAATAAATTTTGAATTTACCGCGAGCTAAAACCACAACGTATAAAAATGCAAATGTGAAAATGCCACCAGAACGAACCACTGGACGTCCATTTCACCATTTTGGGGTTCTTCAGCAGTAAGAAAACTCTGTAATGTATACTCATATGAAAAAAATTTGGACAAGAAGATTCTCCGATGCTGATTTACACTGTTTGAGTACATCGCTTTTGAGTTTGTATCCATTTGACTTGTTTCATTCAGTTTATATACCTGCCGATGTGTATATTATTTTCGTTATTTATAGCTTATTTCAAAACTTAAAAGTTTAATTTATTTACTTATTTTAGAAACAAAATTTAGATTACCACGTTTTATCGTGCAATAATATTATAATTTTTTTCAATTAGAATTCCATTTATTAAGAAACCAGAAAATACAAGTGCAACTATTTAAATTGCTAAACACGTTACAATAAAACAATAACATTTCAGTAATTAAAGTTTATCTTTAAAGTATTAGAATACATTATTTATAAATTAAATCCAGAAATTCTTTACAAATGCCGTAACATAGGAAATTATTAATTTTAATAAAAGAATTGTCCCTTATCTATTCAATAATTATGGATTTTAGAATAGCGTTCACTAATTTCTTTATAATAAAGAATAACTACATTGTAGTAATTAACGCGTGTGGTAATAAACGCAAAAATGGATGTTCGGAATCCATGTCTAAAAGCACTAATAATAGTAAAAAAAAATAAAACAACTTTACAAAGCAAACAATTACAATTTTAAAAAAGTTTATTGGTATTTAAACACAGAAATATAATACCAAAAACAAAAATAAATAACGAATTTTATGATGTTCTAAAAAAATCATACACGCATACTATTAATTTAACTTGATTTACAAGCGAAAACCAATAATCAAGCAATGATTTACTTATAAAAATAAGCGTTTTTATAAAATAATTTTTTCGATATTAGTTTAAACGTGAGTATAAAGTATTATAGTTTATTGCCTTTAATTTAAGTTTATTTTAAGATTTAAACATATAGCCGCACAGGTTAACTAATGGATACCAAACTTTAACAATTAAGATTTCGCTATTTACAACTTTTACGTAAAAAAAATATCGTTATTCTAAAAAGAAGTGACATGTTTAATAATAGTTTTGGTCATTTTTAGTGATAAATCAAAGTAACGTTTAGAATTGGGTTTTTGAAAAAAAAATTTTTTTGTGATAAATGGAAAGATCATATATAAGTTTTATAACAAAACTATTTTTTTTTCGTAATAATTCAAAAGGGATTTCAAAATAAAAACTAATTTTTGAATCCAGTACCGAAGACACGCCGACAGTTCCCGAACAAACCCAAGCGCATGTGACGTCATAATGTTAGTTTGTACTCATTGCAGTTGATACAGAAATAATAAGTACAGTGTTTTGATATATTTAATTCTGTTGTCATTGTTAAATATTCAAATAAGCTTTACTCCGAACTCGGTGTTCTGGACATACCCATCCTTTTACAATACAAATATTATTTTTACGACTTAGTTCAATTATAACCTATAGCTTTGTCGTCGTAACTCTCACGCGATGCTTTACTATTTATGAAATAAATAATTATATTTAATATAATGGAGAATAAATACTTAAAATTAAATATTTTCATTTATTATATTATTTTTTAACAGACTTAGCTTGATGTCTTGCAGAGCTGGGCAAGTTACTTTGTAAAAGTAGTTAACTACTAACTAAAGGTACTTATTTTTAAAAGTAGTGTAAGTTACTAACTACTAACTACCGTAAATCGAAAAGTAGTTAGGTTACTAACTACTCAAGAATTGTATTCTAAAATATAAGTTATTTTTTTCAACTACTTGAAGAAAAAGTTCTGAGACGATTTATGGTATACCACTTTTAGTCATATAAACATAAGTACCTATAGACACTGAATTATTATTACATTAAAGAAGACAAAGTAAATTAATCACGCTCACACGAAAACAATAAAACCTATTATCATGTATTTTATTACAAATTCTCAAAAAAAAAATTAATAAAATAAACCTTTAAAAAACAGAACTTAAAGTAATAAACTGATTGTGGTATTCGATATTCATTTCCTTTTCATAAAACTAACTTTCCAAAAAGAGCATCAGCCAATGCATTTCTTTTGGGCGAATTTATGAGTGGAAAACGAAAATAATCGCTCGACAGCGCCGATTAAAATTAAATTAAAATTATACTGTGTCCAATGAACATTTTTTTTAATAATCTTATCATCATCTTACATAGATATATAAATTCTGTTATCTTCCAGGTGTTTTAACAGTTGTAGTTCTATTCTTCTGGTTTTGTGAGCATGTTCATTCTCAGTATCAAAAGAAATATGTAACTTTTTAGACAAACCACGTTCATCAAAATCAAAAAAATCTTCATTTTGTAATACTTTGTTTACGTTTAGATCAGTGGCATTTAACATTTTGAAATAATTTAGGTTTACTGCATTTACAACAATTTTTTGAATAGTCTTTACATCCATGTTTATTTCTGCGATAGCGTTTATCACTTGAATGACACGTTTTACCTGCAAAACTGCAATGCAAGCTGAATAATTGTTGCAATTCCATATAATTGAAGCCGCTAATAAAGTAGTTTAATTACTAGTAAAGTAGTTAAGCTATTATCAATGTAGTTTAACTATTTTTGTAGTTAAAAAAGGGTAGCTAACTACTTTTTAAATACAATTACACCAAAAAAGTAACTTATTCTAACTACAGTTACATTATGAAATTAAAGTAACTTGAATATGTAGAATACAACTAACGTCAACAATAAAGTAGTTAGATTAGTAGCTTAACTACTTTGCAGTTAACTACTGCCCAGCTCTGATGTCTTGGCACCTCGAACTTCAGCAGAATTAAACCGAACGACATTTTTTTAAAAAATGGTTATCATAAATATATCAGCGTCAGGAATATTATCAGACTTTGCCTTTATAAATCCTCTTATCACACATAGCTAATCGGAATCGTTTTTTAGCAATAAATTTTCAATATTATTGTCTAGTTACGTGTAATAACGTGTAAACGCTGTACTGTTAATAAATAGCTATAACATTATGACGTCACAACGATGGCGACCAATCATGGCGCGTTTATAGTCACGTGATTTTTTTTTAAATTTTATCAATTTTTAATCGTTTATAATTAATTAAAAAAAAAATTTTTTAAGTTTTTTTCATTAAATATCAATATTATTAATAATAAAGTTTTAAAATACATAAGAAAAATCAATAATTTTTTTTTCAAATTCCCAATTGGTAGGTAATCTACATGTTTTTTGAAAACTATTCTTTTTAAATGTATATTCCTTTAATTAAAATTAAATAAACCTCAACATAACAAAACCCAACAGGGTGCAAATTTCAGTGATAATTCAAAAAAATTGTTACATGCAAAAGAGGTCACAAAGACACTTGCCTGAAATAAAGTAACAAAAACGGTGTGATGCCGGTGCTCAGTGAAATCAAAATCAAAAAGTCAAAATCAAAGGGCGCCAGAAAGGAGTAAAGCTCAATGGACTAGAGGCCCTTGCCAACCACAAGTCCGCTTCAAATGGATACACTCAAATGGGACGTATCACACGAAAAAAATCTGAAATACTCTAAACATTTACATACGCAAAGGCCGACGGAATAAAAGCTTCGTTGCATTTAACAATTTAACATTTATTACAAAAATATTTAAGAATTGAAATAAATTAGACAAGCAATAAAACAGGAAATCTACATTAAAACTAAAGTCAATTTGACATAAATAATATCTTTAAAAAAAACAAAAATGAAAATTTAAAACAAAAATAAGCTAAATTACCTTAAAAAAACAAAGACACGGCCGTGTGCGCATAATTAAGAGAAAAAAATACATAATAAAATTCCGCAAATGTATAAAAATAGACTTTACAATTCTAAACTTATGGTACGTAAATATAATATTATCTTTCTTTTACTTTATGTCGGAACAACCTTTATACGTTGGTTACATTACGTCTTTCCAATTTTAGTGCATAACAATAATATTAAAATTAGCACACATGAACACTATAAGTGGTTTGAATCGTTAAAAAAAATTCACTAACTATCAATAAATTCTCACAACTAATTTCAAAGCTGTTTTTCATCACTGAACTCACGAACAAATAAGCAATCGATAATCAATAATACCTTTACTGTTTGAAGTCGAGCTCCTGGTTAGCATATTATATTATTATTATTTTTTATACGATAAGGAAAGTTTTTCCACTTGAAGATTCACTGTTCCATTTTCAATTATTCCGCGGTAATTCTTCATCTACAGCTATAGAGCTGAACTTATCACCCGCGATATTTACATTTCGAACTACTGTCAACCAACTAACTAACCTTTTATCACCAAAATCACATCTATATATAAACTTATACTACTACCCTTTCCACAAAGGCTGTGTTCGAAACTTCATGAAAGAAAACAATCTCATTAAAAAGTGCGACAAAGAGGCAAACAGATCAAATAACGTCAAATTCGTAGTATTGGGCCACGACATTTGGTTTCTATGTAAAAATGTCAAATTGACAAAATATTACATTACAAGAATTTAAACGGCCTAATAAATTAAGATAATGCCTTAATTTTCCACGTACTCTAAACCATTGACACAAAGAAATCAAAGTACGACTGTACTGAGAATGCACTTAAGACAAAGAACTTTTAAATCAACTTAAAATAAACAAACGGCGAAAATATATTTAATTACAATATCTCAGAAGGGAAACATAAATTACTACTGGAATTCTGATAAAACAAAGAAATTGTTGAACAAACATAATCACAGATGATTCACGGCGTAACAAAATACAAAACTTTATCAACAATTTTGAATTATGAAGTTGAATTCAAAAACGTAAAATAACTTACCAAAATCAATCTAAAATCCATTAAAACAAATTCAAAATACATTAAATGAATAACATCAATCCAAATACCGGGTCTCTCACGCCAATAATCAAACTATTAGTCATTTAATTTTAAGCGACGGTTACAAAATGCTGACGTTTCTTTTGATTTTTTTCATTAAATGGATTTGTTGAATTTTGTAAAGCTTTCTAATGTAGTATAAGACAACTTTTAACTAAATTTTTTTGGAAACATTCTTTTTTCTCACTTGTGTATCGGGTAAATACCTAATATTTCAAAAATAATTTTTTATAACAAGAGTCACTAGAATTAACAGAAAATATGTTTGAACCTAATACGTATTTATAAAGTAATGCTTTTTTAGTTATGTATCATTTAATAAGAAGAAATAAAAAACTGTAATGAATAATAATTTAATATCATTTTTAATATTTTCTTGGTAACGATTAAGTAACAATTTAATTAGTTTATCAATGAGGCCATGTTGAATGGATTGATCTTTTCTGGTTTCTTAATTTAAGTACTGAATATTATTGCATAATAAACGTTTTCTATAATAAATAAAAATATTAACTTTTGCCAATGCATATGTTTTTACAGTGTTATCTTTGAAATAAGCAAGAAAAACAATAAATAACTACTTAGCAACAACAATAGGCACCTCGGCAGATATAAAAACATAATAGAACAGGCCAAGTGAGTGTAAGTACAGTGTAAATTGACATCGGGAAATTTCCTTGTCCTATTTTTTTTTCATATCAGTGTACTTCTACAAATACGTTGACAAACTTATAGTTTTGTATTAATAAATGACGTAAGTAAGATAAACGAAAAGCGTAAATAATAGAACGGTTCGCCTCCTGGTAACGGTTATTCTAAAGTTTGGCCAAATTAATGACCCCTTCTTTTAGAATCTTGGACAGAGGCAACTACTTCACTGTGAAGAACGTACAACGATATCGTTGTACGTTGTTCAAAGTGCACGATGTACGTGAAAATCATGTTTTTTAATTAAATGTTTTTATTTTTATTTATATCACAAATTACTTGACTCAGTGTGAGCGAGCCTGATGAAGTGTTTATCCTGAACACGAAACGTCGCAAAATTACTGAAGTAGTTGCTTCTCTCCAACCTCCTAAAAAAAGGGGTCATTAATTTGACCAAACTTTAGAAGAAAAGCGTAAATTTAGTTCAGAGGTTTACTGCGGTGGTGAAAAATAAATTTGTTTTTATAGGCATATCTTAATTTAGGAGTGACATTATTTAACTGTTTTAACTTTGAATCAAACTATTGTTTGACAAAATTTGTTAGAAATTCTCACTTATAAAATGTTAAAATGATCTCATATTGTCGTTGTAGTAATTAATGTTAATTTTATTTATTCAGATGTTTATTGAAACCTTTATTGTCACTCTCATTTTTGACCAACGACAAGTGTACCATGTTTTTATAGAGTAAAATTGTTATAGTTTTAAAAGTTCAGCAAGTTTTTTGAGAACAGCTCTATTGAGTCTAATTGTAAGATACATGTTTTCGTTAAGTGTGTGCTTTGTTAATCGTATAGTTAAGTACCAGTTGTCTATCACTCAGGCTTAAGTATCCTGTAAAAGTAATAAACTTTAAAAAAGAAATTAAAGAAATGTTAGTTACTAATGCTTTTTACTCACTAAAAGAGTATCTCAGTTTTACATTTAATTTAAAGTAGTGCTTAGTTGTTAGAATAAAGGCATGAAAATTATTTAAGTTAAATTTTGACTTGTCTTATACCATTTGTCAATGGTCCACTGGACAAATAAAGAATTTATTTATTTATTTATTTATATCAAATCGTGCCCATTTAATTTGTATAAATTATTTGAAGTGGAAGCGGCTCTTATATGGCACGAGGCACTCATATAAAACAAAAGTTTTACAATTATCAATCACAATACCTTTCTTTATATATATGAAAGGAACATAGTTAATTTTGACAAAATTTTAATGTCAGCTGTTACTCTGAGGTCACTAAATCTTGGTAATCTTAAAATTTTGAAAAAATTAAATATACTTTGACAAGCATATCTACACTGAAGAAATCGTAATAAAAAGACGTTTGTCTGCTTCTACAAAATGTTTTACACAAAATACTGAAGGACTCTTCGTGTCAACAAAAAAAATCGTTTAATAACCAAAAAAGTTTAGGTAAATGAACAACACCCTTCAAGAAAGCAAATGCGCTGAACACATAAAACTTAACTACAGTCACATACTTTCAAAATGGTTTATGAATTTTTAGAATCAACGATGATGAAACGTACTAGTTGCTACTAAAATTTTCAAAGTGTTATAAAACAATCGCAATCAAGAATAAATGTTATGTTTTGTCTACTTCATCAAAGTTTTACTCAAATATGATATAGAAACAATATGGTAAAAATGATACAATACGTTACGATGTAGTGTATGAAAGAGGATCATGCAATCGTTTGCATTACAGTACCAAAATGCATATAACCGAATATATCACGGTGCTGGCTTTAAAAGTTTGATGATCTTTTTTTCTAGTTTTTTTAGACAATAGTTAGTAGTCAAAGAAAAAAGGAACACTTTGTTGTGGTAACAACAAATTGTTTTGTTACCATGAGTATGTTATCAAAAACATTATCTGCGTCAAAATTGTTTGAATTATTGCTGCAACAGTCTCTTTAAAGTTTGATGAATCTTAAATATTTTCTCTCTCATTTGTTGAAGGTTAGTTTGAGACGTTTCACACATTTCTAACAAACTGGAGCAAGGTTGTTTTGTAACACCTGCCAGCTGGTAAACACCATGCTTTTTTTTTGACTACTTGCTTACTTACAAGTAAAAGGATTTTTAGTAATTCATCGAATATCTTAAATTCTTATACCAATAGATATTTGAAAAAATTCCATATTTTTTTTTAAATTCACGTAATTTAATTCATACATTAATGATAACATTGTCAACAGCCAAATAATGAATTTTATTTTATTAAATTAATTGTTTCGACTTATGAATTGTTAAGGTCGTTAGAAATTATTTAGTAGAAAATCTTCCTTAATACAGAAACATAAATTATATGTAATTTACTCCTTTAAGAAGAAATTATTGTTACAAATAAAGACACTATATAATGAATGAATCTACACACTGATATATAACAGCAGTTAGTAAGTTTTCGTGTAACTTTAAACGTCATTCCAAATTGTATTTTGGATGAAACATGTTAATGTTTAACATTTTTTCTTTATAAGAGATATAAATTTGTCTTTTTCGTATTTCAATTTACCATATGTTGATAAATTTCTGTTTACTAGTTTTGACCTGAACAAGAAGAGGATAAAATAGAAATGCATTCTTGCCCTTGCGATTCTTTCATATACAAACATCAAAGTCTTAATTGATTTACATCATTAAATAATGTAGATGATCCAAGATTCTTAAATGCGGATTTTATTGGGCATTTTACTAGCACGTGCTATTTTCTTAACGTTCAGAAACGGAAATATAATGAGAAACTTAAATTCGTAGCATTTACGATTGGGTAAAAGTTTGACTAACTGCGTTTAAAGAAATTTATTTCGTTGTTAACGGATCGTTAATGATTTGATACGGAAAATTTTCATTCAATAACAAGAGAATTACAAAGCTATGAAAGATATGAATTAATTCAATTAGAAGAAGCTATTAAGTGAATACCTTAAATACGATAATTAGGTAAATGAGTTAAAGAATATATACTTTTAAATAAGTATTCTCTATTTCGACATGAGAATTAGCCATTCTTACACTAAAATCCGTGTAAGAATAAGCAAATTCTTACACAAATTTTAGTAATGTTAGTTTTTTCAAAGTTGGTATCTCTGCATCGTAAGTTGACGTTACATGAAAAAGAAATCAAAATTATTGGAATTGAACAATTGAAATTCCAATTTTGACGCCAAAATAAAATAAACACGTTTTATTTTTTCAAATTTATTTACTTATAAAGGTATAAAGAGATAATTTCGTATGGTTAACACATAAATTTCAATATGTCAGTGTCAATATGTGTAAGTGTTGCCAATTCAATAAAATAATAAAGTTTCCCAATGTTGTTTTAAAATTAAAATTATACGAAAAATATTAATTATTGTATCAAAATAGAGAAAATAGTATAAAACACACGTCATAGAATACGTTTCAATCACTCGACCGCTTCATAAACTCACCGCTGCGCGGCTGGTGTATGAAACCCGGTCTCGTGCTTGAAGCGCGTTCATTCTGTAACTTGTGTTTTAATATACTATTTTGTGCTGCCAACATTGCAAACGTCAATATTCGTTCGTTAGTGTAGTTACGTAATGAACGAAAAAAGCTCTAGGGTGGCAAAATGAAAACTAGGAACCCACATAAAAGTAAGCGTTCAAAGTCAATTAATATATTAGAATGAGTATGCGACAGGTGGAAAAATCATTTTAAAAATCTTGAAAGTCAGTTAAAGTTGAAGAAAAACGATGTTAAAGTTAATGTCAAATCTGACAGATTTAGTAATAAATGTAGTACCAACATTATATTTCTGTTGGTTTTTTTTAATTTTTTTAAAAAAGAATGTAAATTTATAAGAGGCAACACAAAAAAATAATGTACATTACTCTCGTCGAAAGAATCATAGCATAACTCACTCACATGCAACGCTCGGCCGTGCGGCCGCGCGTCGCATTAACGTTCGTTATGCTATTTCTTACTTTCGACTCTTGTTACGTAAACTACTATTCTAACACGGAACTTGTCAATTGCCGGCGCATCCCGGGATTAACCGACGTCTATTCCAGTGCTGTAGGTGCAATATCTATGTAAAGATGTGCAAATTTTTAAATTGAAATTTGAAAATAGGTTAAATATGCGTTTATAATAAAAACATCTCAAATATGCATCTATAATCAAAACTGACCAAGTTATGCATTTGCATATGCATTTATGTAAATTCAGATTTATTCTAAGCTTATTGACTTTTTTAAAATCATACTTATTGTGGCAATTTTTATATCAGTTTTAGAAGTTTCTCTTATTTATATACGTTTGGACTATTTTTTGTCTACAAATAATATAATACATAACTGCACAGGTAATTCAGATATTGCATACGGTAGGTTCAGACAGTCGTCATTGCAATAATGCGCTAGGTTTAATTATCTGTAACTGTCAAGTAGGTTACTTAAATGATAAAAACTATAAAACTTATGCTTTTGCAGAACCATGCTCAAATATTTTCCTTAGACAAACCAAGTCGCATTGGATAATACGTCGATACGTTATTAGAATTGCGACTTATGATGACCATTTATCGGAGTTTAGTTGTAAGATTTACAGAACTCAACTGTTCACAAATGTCAGAAGTTTGAAATTAATACGTTAATATTTGGAAAACTAAGACTAAGTCATGTCAACTTATTTCAAAAAATTAATGCATAAATGTAATGTAAGTACCCCTTATCTATACTAAAAATATGTAGCAAGTGAATTCCATAAAAGAATTTTAAAAATACTATTGATTTAGTGTAAACGATATCTCTAATAAAATAAAATATTTCAGTAATAATGAAAAATTGCTATTTCTCAAAAACCGTTTTAGTTTGTTATTAAAACCATTTTTTAATTTTAAACTGTATACGTTACAACTAATATCGTCCTTTTTATACAAAAAAATAACCGAATATTCACTACCGAGCTTATACACGCACATGTCCCACAGCAATTTCATTATTTTTAACAAAAAAACTCTTGTAATACAAACTGTTATAACGAAAATTTACACTAATTGATTTTTAAATGCGTATACTTAGTACAATTACATTTTTTGTGCATTAATATGTTTATACCGTTAATGAATTTTTTTTTGTTTTATATTTAACTCTGATTTTGTTATTATTTTAACTAAAATAAAATACATTTGTAATAAACTATACAGTAAAAATTTATATTTCTAAACTTAATTTTATTTTAGATTTTAAACAATTGTTTTCGTTATTAATATTACAAATGCGCTATATAACGGTTCGAACAAAAACAACTTCGAATCAAAATATTTACTTATTTTTTTATGTAAGTTGTTTAAAAAGTTTTTAATTTGATTTACGGTGTAACAAACTTTGGCAAGGTAAGAAATAGGTCATTTTGGATAAAGTACGATGTGCTTGTCTAAGTAGATCTCAAGCAAGTAACTGAAAGTTAAATTTATTTAAAGCGCCAACAGCTTTGACGTAAATAAAGAACGAAATTATTTATAAAACGGAACAGCTAAAATACATTTGCTTCTATTATTTTATTAAATTTTTACATCAAAATAAATTTATCATTATTAGTTTGACCACGAACGAATGAAATCAATAAGTATTAAAAAAAAGTTTTATTTTTATTTTTAAACGAGAGGTTTTCTATTCATGATTTTTTTAATTAGTTGGTAATGGGTTTGTGTGCAAAAAATTAAAAATTTTCTTTAAAAAAACTACGAGTTTTAGTTAAAATCTGAATACAAACTAGTTAATCTCAAGTGTCTGTAGTCGGCAAGACAAAATATTTTTGTATGGTGTGTTTGTTTGGTCTGTTTTGATTGTTTGTGTTTTGTTAATTTACAGACATGTCTTTGCATAATACATTTACATAATTTTATTACTTTAACTGCAAAATGATCAAAGTTTTTAATTCAGTCAGAATATTTTATTTGTTTTTTTAAATATTTGAGCCACGTGATTGACACTCAATATTATTTGGTACTAAAATAAACGTTTTAGTTAATACTGCTGTAGAAAATGTAGTAGTTAATTCGACGCTGTTAAATTGTTTAATGTTATTTTATTTAACACTAAATTCATAAGCTTTTTAAGTACTTATATTTTATTATTTCATCGTAGCGCCATTACGTGCGTACACTTTTCCAATCAATATCCATTAGATAGATTAAAAACATCAGCAGAGCTTTACTTAAAAAAAACAATAAATAATTGAACCACTGTCTGCACCACACCTTTTAAGTTTAAAAACTTATTTACGACATAAATAAAATTATGTGCTTTTTTTATGATTGTAATTACATTATTTACGTAATTTAAAATGTTGCGTTGTCTTTTTATGTTTTTTTTCTTATAAAAATACATCAAATACATACTCTCTGAAATAATTTTTAATGACAAAACGTAGGTAAACATTATTATTTTTGTTTTAAGATATTTCTTCTAAAACACTTGCGTCTTATGTATGTACTTTACATTTAATTCTATAACAAGTGATAGAAAGACACTGATTAAACAAAATCATGTTGAAACTGTCAAATATAAATACGATGTCTTAATTTTGATGTATGTGATTTATAATTAACGTATAAATAAAAAAAATTACAAAAAAATAAGGCGCCACTTTGTAATTTCAATAATTTTACTACAAACGGTATATTCAAGTGTCAATATAAATAACTCAAATTTGTTAGATTTGTTGAAATTCGATACTCGTGGTTCCTCACGCTCGCATTTGCTCGGTCTCAATCACATTTTGTCTACTAGTCATTCTTTTTCTCCTGATCTTAATATTAAATTTCTTCATTTCTGTAATAAAGGCCATTATCTCAACAATCTTGAAATTTCAGAAATTCATCGTCTTTCTAATGATAATTCTTCTATGTGTCTCAATGAACTTCTCGATATAAGCACTTCTCCTTTTCCTAATCCTAAATTCTAACTTTACTTTTCTATTTTTTTTTATATTTGAATTTATTTTTATCATTTCAGGCTGTGTGCTTATTGATAGTATCAATTTGGTATTTTTGACATTTGTCAATCTAATAATATTAATAGGTATGCTCTTTTATAATTTATTTGTTAGCTATATTTTTAATATTTTGTACTATTTGTAGAGTAACTGACGATGACATTTTATAATGTCGAAACATGTTTAAAATAAAATAAATTAAAACCAAAATATTTTGTGGAAAAGACTTTGAGACAAATAATTTAATTTTATATCTATACTCCACTTTAAGAATGGATTACTTTAACGTTTTAAAAAATTTGTAATATACAATTATTTTGTATGCGCGAAGGCCGACGGAATAAAAGCTTTTTTTACAAAATTAACTGTATTTAACATAATTTATTAAATTTAAATTAAACACAAATAAAATAATAAAAATAATTACATGAATTCGGATGGAATCATAAAGAAATAAAAAAAAAAGAAAAGCATATAAAAAAAGGAAAACAATATAAATACGATCATTAAAACTGAATTTACAAAATATAACAAATCGGTTATGTACCGTTAAGTTAAAAACATGAAAAAATAAGAAATAATAAAAACATATACATTTAACATAATTTATTAAATTTAAACACAAATAAAATAATAATAAAAATAATTACATGAATCCGGATGGAATCATAAAGAAATAAAAAAAAAGCATATAAAAAAAGGAAAACAATATAAATACGATCATTAAAACTGAATTTACAAAATATAACAAATCGGTTATGTACCGTTAAGTTAAACTAATACAAGGGCTTGAACGCAGCAAAACATGAAAAAATAAGAAATAATAAAAAAATATACATTTAACATAATTTATTAAATTTAAATTAAACACAAATAAAATAATAATAAAAATAATTACATGAATTCGGATGGAATCATAAAGAAATTTAAAAAAAAGCATATAAAAAAAGGAAAACAATATAAATACGATAATTAAAACTGAATTAACAAAATATAACAAATCGGTTATGTACCGTTAAATTAAATTAATGCAAGGCCTTGAACGCATCAAAACTTGAAAAAATAGATAAAATAATAATAAAATATACACTACAAAATAAGCATTCCGTAACAATAACATCAAAATCTCAATATTACCGTCTTGATTTAATTTGAAGCATTGACGTCGATAATCATATTAACAAAAGAAAATAAAACTGTGACAATTCGTCTTTAAAATAATTCCAACGACCGATAATTCGTAAGTGTAGTTAATTAAAAGTTCTAATAATGGAAAAACACAAGTCACAAACTTGGTTTTGTTTAAATTCAAAGCTTTTAAGCACTCAAATTAGCGAAACGTAAAATCATAATTGATGTTATATTGTGATAAATGCCTTAAATCTTTGTAGCTACAGGAAGTGGGTTTTTGGTTGCTTATAAAGCCCTCTAGAAGATGTTGCCCTAAAATTCTAGTGATTACAGATTTGCGATAGTCCGTCCGAAGATTTTTAACCGCCAAAAGCAAAGTAGAATAATACGGCACACAGTCGGCACTTAACACAATAAATTCCTTGAAATTTTAATTATACTTGGGCCCAAATGAATCACCAAAATCGTAAAACATACGAATTAGGAAAATTCCATTCACTCAAAACTTGATTGAACCCATAGTAAACCTATGGATACCACTGCCCACGAATTAAGGCTTGAAACCACCCCCGTAACCATATCCACAAAGAAGATAATTTCGAACTTCTTCTAACTTCTAAAAACGAAAACCAAATCTTTTATCATCTCGGTACCCTTCCAACGTTACACTAGTGACGTAAATTTTCGTGTAAGAGAAAGCAACAGCAAAATAATGACGTGGAAAAAAGGTACAAAAAAAAATTAAATCAAAACGCAAAGGCACAGTTAGTTGGCTGCCTTTCTCACGGCAAGAAATGCAACGTTAACAGAAACAAAATTATTTAAAGCAAAAGATTCAGTTACAATCATTAAGATTAACTTTGAAACTCAGTATTAATAATGACTATCGGGTGAAGGTAAACTCAAAATGTAATACCATAAAATCAACCTAAATGTTTCAAGTGTATACGTATACGCACTAAATATGTACTAATATTATATATTATACTTTGGAAGAATTAAAAAAAAAAGTGCAATAACTTTAATAACTTACTAATAATAACAAATGCGAAATTATCTAAATGGTCTTAAAGAAAACAAAGTGAATAAAACAAACTCAAATTCCTGGTCTTTCACAAAAGAAAACGCACAAAATTAAACGACAGTTACAATATTGTGTATAAGACTGGTTTCACTCCGCCTAGTGAAACTGTTTGAAGTTTATTGTTTGTTTCTATTCTGATTATTTTAGTTGTATTGGTTAATACTGGAAATGGGCAGTTGTAAGGCAATTGTAACGGTTTTCCGATAGCATCGTTCTTATACAGCTGCACAGTTGTCGATATCTTTGGAGATGAATAACTTTTCTTTGTTGTGGTGCTTTGGCAATGTGAGTTTGATATGTGCGTTTGCGAACGTTGGTAATAAATTTAGATGTTTTATCGTCACTCACCGATTAAATTACTAGTTTTGCTGAATTTGATATTTTCTTTTAGGGAAGATCTTATGCCAAGCAGTACGAAAGGTTACATTGCTGTCTTTTTGCGGTTTTTTAACTGCTTATTCAATCTTTCTACTATGCCATTGCTTTGGGGGTGGTATATAGTGCTTTTTATATGTGTCAATAAATTTTTACAGTGCTGAAAACAAGGTACAATTAAATTGTTGACTTTAATCAGTTAAAAAGTGGTCTTTCAATCCAATTGAGATAGAATCGGAATGTTATCGTTTTTGGAGTGATGTCTAGTGTGGGGATCACTTCAGACCGCCTAGTGAATCGATAGATGCATGTTAGCAGGTACATATTGTCTTTGAATGGGGGCAAGATAAATACTCTTTGTAAGGGTGGCACGAAATACTGGTGTGTCGAAAACTCTTGTTTTACTAGGATGTTATACATTGACGGTACCATAATTTGCAATATTTTCTTATTGTAGGTCAGACAGAACGTGTTTTAATGATCTCCACTGTAGCATTTGCTCTTGGATGCTGTAACGAAACAATAGACGTGGCTGTAATTATTTGTAAAATTGAGTATGCGTTTCCGTCAATTTACATGCGAGTTTTGGACTTTCAGAAGCGGCCCACCTCTACCGTTTTAAAACGTTCAACTTTTCTTTGTCTAACGAGTATTCAAGCATAACGCGAAAGGATAAAAAAAGTAGCCGTTCGAACCAAGAAACTCTCTTTCTCTTACACGACTTGTTCTTGGTGGAATTTTTTTCTGATGTCTGCTACTTCTACTCTTACTCTTTCCGTTTCAAACCGGATCGACCGCTAATGTACCCTCTTTTTCTTCGTTTATGTCTATTAACAACTACCCGCTGTGGTATTCTGACGTATCTTAATTCTATCTGTCGTGTGAAAATCCTATTACCTCAAAAAACCTCCTATCGTGTTGCCCACTAGCGATTTGCACCAACTGAGTCAGTGAAGTATTAAATAAATCGCTTAAGCCAGGATGGCCTAAGATTGATTAAGACGTTTGACACCGCTACTTCCTTTCTAAACATGTTTTTAGAAATTAATAATTATTAATTCACTTCTAGATTACTCACCTTAATTTAATCCAGTGGAAGCTTAGCTTTGGTATAAGAACCAGTTTTGCAGTACTCCGTATATTGCTGTCACCGTAATTAAATTAAATAATTGGTATAAGTTTTTAAATATTTTGTTACGAGACTTTTTTCGTTATTTAAAAGCAAGCGTCTAACTCAGTTTGATTCGGAAAGCGGGTCGCTAATGTCGGTGTGTTAATCTTACAATAAATTATAAAGGCGCTAAAACAAGTAAATAACATCCAATGCAGACCTTGCTTAAATCTGCCGATCACTAAAAAAAACAATTGGCAAGACACAGATTCCATCAATAATTTATTTATTTCCAACAAGAGAGAAAAGACATTAACAATTATAGATTCGTCGACTAATATCACAGTCATAATATTGATGTAGGCCCTATCGATCAGGCCACACCATACAACTAATGATATTCAATTGCTAATAAGAATTGTAAGTGATTGATTTCAATAAAAGTTAAACAGTATTCAAACAATTTCTACTTTTACAATGCAATCGATAATCGACAATTATGATAATGATTTGCAAAACAAGATAAAAGTATTAGCACAAACCCAACTCAACCGACAATTCTTCGTCACAACGTAACGTTCACTACTTCCTTTTTATTTTATTTACGAACGAAATATGCGTGGTATATAAGGTTATGTACAATTCTGTTATGCACCTAAATTTTAGGCGTTGACTGCGTTCAAATGATCAATGAACATTGACGGATGTCACGTCAATGTACTCAAATGACAATACATAAAAATTGCAGCTTATTCAAAGTTAATTTTAATTTAGAATAAGTACAAAACAACGACATATAACAATTTGAAATCCGAGTTGTCGTCAGACAAATGGTCTGATATTTGTAGGAGTGCAAGGAAACAGGAAGGGATATTTTTCAAATTTTAGAATTTTGGGCAATGATCGTCTATTTTGTGTAGGATGAAGACAATCTCAATTAAATTATGATGCCAAACGACAGATATCCAATTCCATCTTTATCGTACAAACATTGGCAATTAATGCATGATGGGCCTTTATTAATCAAAATTCTTAATGCGTTAAAAAAGTTGTCTCAAATATTTTATGTTTTGACCACACAATTGTACGTTGATTTGTTTTTTTTTCTATATTTTGTTAACAAACCCATAGTACACATTGAATAAGCAAATTGTGCGATAAAGCAAACCGCGTAACATATATTCCAACACAATTTTTGGTAATGTTTACAAAATGTTTTAACATTATTTATAGAACAACTACAAGTCACTGCAAAAAATAGAATAAGTTTTTCGCAAGCTTCTTATTGTTTCCGTAGCTTGCACGGCTAGCTCGTAATAGAATTTAAACAATCGCTATTTGGAGAGATGGAGGCTCCAAGTGACAAGAATTTTTATGGGCGCCAGATCAATGTCTACTGAAGCAGCTCCTGATTCATCACCACATGAGATTCGAAGCTTGTAATAAATATGTAAAGTCTGTAAAATTGAAGGAAATAGGAAGTAAACTAACTAAAATTAATTTTACATTAGGTTTACTTATCTTAGATTAACAAAACAAAAAAATAGAATTAACATCAAATTGAGGATAAAATTTGTACACACCCAAGAAGTTAGCTTAGCTTAATTAATTGTAAAGTTCAGTTATGAGGACGCCGGAAGCATCGGCAACTGACAATCTATTTGTATATTTGTGAATGAGAATGACACATAAATTTTCTTTAAATTAATATCAATAATTAACTGATTACATGTCATCATGTGACAAAATGCCATATAAAGAGGAAAAAAGGTTCTAAAAATTACTGAAGTTGTAATTTACTAAATCGTGAGCATACCGTAGTGACAAAAAAATAATAATCAAATCTAACTTATCCAAATCCGGTGTTAAGAAACTGTTTTTCCAATGACTCACGTGGAATTAAACTCACCTACAATGTCACTTACAAAAACTTTGATTTTCTACAACGGAGTAAATTTAACAATTATAAAGAAAAAATTCTAATTTCATCAAATGCTGGTATCGTTTTTTTGTGATTTTTTTTGAAAAAAGGATGTGTCAAAAATGTATGCCTTGTAGTAATGGAATCAATCACCTTATGTACATCGTAAAGGAGTTAATTATTTTATCGATGCCTTGTTGTTAAATATTTCTACGATAGGTACTCGAGTGTCTGTAACCCACCAAAACGGTGCTTGAAAGTTTTAACTCTTAGATATAACAGATAGTGGCACACATTAGAGGTGCCACGTGGTGTTACAAAATTGACATGAAAATTACATTTAATCCGAAAAATAGAATAGAAAAAGCTTACTCTGCATTAAATAAAATACTTAAATAAAATTGTTTCCAAAAATATATATTGCCACAACAAGTGGATGTTTTAAGAAACTTTTATTTAAATTCACGCAGGCATGTTTCACGACTTAAAAGGAAATTAAAAGCACGATATTCGTTAGACGGCATCGAGAATGATTAACTTCAAGTGAAGATATACATGGTAGCACAGTTTAAATTTAGAGCACGTAACAAGTTTTTGGATTTTTATACCTCACTAATTTTTTCACTTTAGCGGTATGTGGGAGGCTGAAGTCGAAAGTGTTAAACTTATTTAATATAAATTATCAGTGATTTATACGTTATATCTTCTGATCTATACAACTTAGAACGATTGATACTTTTTTGTGTTTTTACTGTTCAAAAATTGAGATGCAAAATTTTGTATGTATACTTTTATTTACAAAACGATTCAATTCTAATTTCAAGGTTAAAAAAGTTTTTAACCACTAAAGAAACTAAATGTATATTTTTATTTTAATAGAATTGTTTAAAATATTATTATTGGCTTTATGTTATAATAGAAAAAAGCATAATACATTATTTTTGAGAAATATATGTATTTAAAAGATAATTCATAAAATCTATTTTAAAAATTCTAAAGAATGTAATTATTAGCAAATCCCCCAAATTTTAGCAAGATTGCAAATACCAATTTAAAATTAATGACCTAATCTGATTGTTCTTTTGATTGCCACCAAATTGCTTCTTAATCGAACTAAAATTTAGATCAAAATTTTCATAATTCCAATATTTGCCTTGGTAAAATTGATTGTTCAATTATTCAATGTGTTTATTTGTAAATAAATAAAACTACATATATGAAATATATTTACATATAATATAAAGTTTTTATTAAATTGCATTCCTAAATTTGCTTTGTTAAATTTATTTGTTTATTTCATTTTTGGTAAATATTTCGACCTGAACCTTTATGATTTCAACGGAATAACAATGACTTGAAAATTATGTTTTGTATTTAATATTTTCAGAATTTGAGCAATACCTTTAATTAAAACATTTTTTTGTAATGTAGGAATTGTGAATCTATAAATATAACTTTACTTTGCACAATGAAACATTTTGTTTTCGAAATAAAACGTTTAGCTTTGACGTGTAATTTTATTGTCTTGTGTATTTTTATAAAAGCTATGCATTTTAAAAATAGATTTTTTTGATACATATGCATGAATCACAATTATTTTTACTTAACAAGGATTTAAGTTTTTTTAACTTTTTCTAAGATAAACAGTATTTTACTATTATGCAAACATGTCTATATAATGAAGCTAGTGAAACGTGCAGTATTGTATAGAAGTGGCGTTGGAGTATTTATTTTATAGAATGCGTTTTGAATTATGAAATGCTTTTTAATTACCCAACAGATGTCTGTTGATATAAGTTTTTGACGTTTTTTATATCAAAAAGCCAACATGAGACGATAATGCCAAAATTTGCAATATATCCTAAGTAACAGTCCAAATATAAAAAAAGTGTGTTTTATGAAACTAAATTAAACGTATACAAAATTCAATAAACTACATAAATAAAATACACATAAACAATTTATTGATATTAAGTACAAACATAATTTATGCACAATTAATTATAAAAAATTGA
Organism: Aquatica leii; assembly: GCA_035610365.1. Taxonomy (NCBI): domain Eukaryota; kingdom Metazoa; phylum Arthropoda; class Insecta; order Coleoptera; family Lampyridae; genus Aquatica; species Aquatica leii. Next base: position 133,783,284 of record CM069433.1, read on the forward strand.
TTGTTATAACAATAATGTATCAAACCATATTATTTGCAATGATCTCTGTTGATTTTACTTCTAAAACGTGAATTTTACTATAAACTTTATTGTTAAACATTTCTTTATGTTTTACTATTTCAGTAACCATCGATTTATTTAGTTATTTAATCAACGTTTAGATAATATAGATAAAAAGGTTAATATAAAAAAATGCATACAAAAATTTGACTTAATGAATTATATAGGTACAATTCAAGAAAATAACAACAGCTAAACACATTTGACTATATATACTTACTTGTGAAGGTAATACAAAGCCATTGTAAAATATTGAATATGATTGAAAGAAATTCATCTTATCAGCGAAACAAAATAAAACAACTTTTTACATTACGAAACATTTGAATAAGTGGATACACTTGTCAAAAGGTTGAGAACATTAGAAACAAAGATATTCTAATACGGGGAATATTGAAAGCTGTTTATATACAAAAACGAAATGACTAAAACGATCACATCAATAAAAGCATATAAATAAATAAACATAAAAAGGAAAAAATAACAGGTTATTGGCTTCTTTAAAATAAAATATTTGTCAAAAATGTTTTAATAAACTTATTAATTTAGTTTTTAATTTTTTTTAAATTTAGATTTTTGATGTAATTTTAGTCGGTAAATACTTTGATGTTATTTATATACCATTAAATTTTACAAAATTTGACGTTTTATAATATGGATTTAATCATGAAATTGGTATCGTGTGTTATAATTGAATTTTTAAATATTGCTGTATAAATAATTACATTTAGTGGTACATTTTGAAATATAAATTATTTTAATAGGTCTATTTAAATTTTTTTGAAACATCTTTTAAATGTTTATATAATATGCATTTGAACTAGAATTTTAAAATATAGAGACATTAACCGAGAAAGAATAATAAAAAAACTGACAGAAATAAAATACTTATCTGAACAATAATCAAAACTAAACAAAACGGCAAAGAAGATACTTAACAAACAAATACATCTTCTGTAATTCGGGAGTAGACTTAATATATAAGGTAAAATGAAAAAAGAAGATTACAAAACGATAATAATATGAGAGTAGCAAAAATTAAAAAGTTATCACAGACTAGTAGTAGCAAAGTACCATACCAAAATAATGAACACCCAAGAAATAAAAAAAAATGTAAAAAAAGGATGATTCTCCAAACAGCGTGGACACTTGAGGAAAGGTTTTGAAAGAAACACTAAAAAAAGTAGAAGAAAATATATGTGGCATAAGTAAACGTTAATGCATTTTTTTATCATCACTCGTGGCATTTAGCACAGGGACTTCATTAAAACCCGTTTCTCACGTGGCCTATGACGCTTACACCATTGTTTTAGGTTGCTAGTATTTACCATTTAGTAACATTTTCAAAGATCATTGTGACATTTTGTTTACATTTGAGTTTCCTTTATAATTTTTGTCGTTTTCTTTGTTCTCTATTTTCATATTGTCAACAATTATCATCATTATTCAGCAATATTTCTGTTTTCTGTAGGTAAGCATTGAATAACAGCTGTATTTTTGAGGTTATCTAATTTTTGTAATTTTATATCACTAGCTTTTTACAACGACAAGACGCATGTAATGACGCATTTTCGAAATGATACCCATAATCCCAATGGAACTTGGTCGTGATTCCTTTAAAGTTTGATCGATCAATTTATCGACCATCGACTTTAATTACGATATTTTTCGACAACATAAAAAAATTCCAATTAATCGTTTTTTAAATAAGAATTAGATTTGCAAGGCAAAATACATAGGAATGCTTACCATACTCACTGCACCTGTTATCGAAGAGATTTGTAATTTTATCCTAATAAATCGGTAGCAAAATCATCTACGGCAACAGGTATAAACTCATTCAATTTTTTACTTAGAAGCATTAAATTTTTAGGATTGTCACTAAGAACTTGCCATAAAGCATTAAAAAAGAACATGGTTGCGATTTATTAAGAACTATGCACGTTCAACTTTTTTTTATTCAAAGGTTAAATAACGATAATCTGTTAGATTTAACTTTCTTTACAAATGAAGCATGGTGTAAAAAGTCAAAATTATCACACTACATACGACTATACAAGTGAATGGTGTATTTTTCATTACCAGTAAAGTCAAATAAAAAGTAGGAAAACGCTTATTCGTATTATTATGATTAGTGTACAAACAAAACAAGTAAAAGTGCTTGATGAACAAGTTTTGCAAACTAATTTTGAATAAATATTTGTAAGAATTCTATATTTTGGAATATTTATTCTACGTGGAGGACAAATTACCAGTGAGAAAAAATATACAAATAAAGATGCTTGTGAGTTCAATAGCTTTTATTTTGAGGAATGCATCGGGGTAAGAATTCATTGTCATTTTACAGCGCAATTTGATTTTTCAATTGCTACGGTTACAAACGAATTGGAAGGCCTGTTTACCAAAATATCTGTACTAATTTTGGGAAACTTGCCGCATTTGGTTTTTTTATAGATCGTATGACCTTAAGGAATTTATTTAAGAAATTGTGTGGGAGGTGCTGTTAGCTAACAGTGTACTTCAGGACAATTGTGAGTGTTTTGTTTCCTATTTAAGGTTTCTTATATTTGTTGACACAATTAAGTTTAAAACTTTTTTATGTAATATATTATTAAACAGTGCGCTATGTTTTGCTTAATCTCGACATGTTGGATATTTGTGTATTCGCCTATGTAATTTTGTTCCTTTCGAATGTAAAAGTTAAGCCAACAAGTTTAATTTTATCTACGAATTGTTGCCCTACCTAAGGGGGCTTGCATCAACGATTATTGTTTGGGATATCTACCAACGAACTCTTAATTGTTAGCATCTATGTAATTCTACATGGCTTATTCTTTTTTAACCTTTATTTGTTAAAATAAATATATTTGTTCTTATAAGCTGTGTTTTGTCATTTGTTTTCTTTCAGTGTTGTCCCACCGTTTTGGCGTCTTTTTGAATCACTTTATGATTTATCGTCGAGGTGTATTGAGCTAGTTACCTGCATTTAAGTTACAGGTAAATTCTCGTAACAACGTATTCAAAATATGGAAATGTATGATTGAAAAGAACTAACTTGTTTTTAATTTCAAAGCATCAAGGGCATGCGAACATTTATTTTGATCGTTGTTCTTAATTCCAATATCAATGTGTAAAAAAAAATTACTATTTCTAGTGGAAACATAAAAGATGTACAAAAATCTGTTTGAATTATTACTCTTATATTCTGCGCTGCGTTTGCACTAATAAAAAACACAAAATTTTTGATATTTAAATATTTTAAAATGTTCTGAATTGAATAAAATTTTTGGTTTATCTGATTCATAAGAGTTATTGCAGTTATCATGTTCAACGCTACTTTATTTAATAACTCTCATACTATGTCACTTATGTAATTTATAAAAACTTAATGCTAAAGTTAAGTTCTATTCTAACAATCAAATTTTATTTCTTGTTTCATATAAATTTTCACTGTTTTTATAAGATTTCTGAAAAACTTTTATAGTTTTAAAACCATTATCACTTAGCATGGTTAATGATTAGGATTACCCACTGCTTATAATTTACAGTACCAAGATTTTTAGTTCTTGAACATTTATTACAACTACCTGACATGTACTTTATTAAAAAAAACTTGATAAAAAATATTTCTAAACAATTTTTTGGTTTGGATATAGATTTTTTTTAATAGTTGAACGATTAACGTTGAATCATTTAATTCGAGTAGAAAGTTTAGTGTATTATGTATTTGTTAATTTTTAGAAAACTGTAGTAGCAAACTTATAATGTTTTGCATTTTGTTAAGGATATTTGATGCTGATTAAATTTTCAACTTAAGTCAATGCTTTCTTAAACTTTTTTGTCTTCATTAATTATGCAACAATTAAACATTTTTAAATAACAATACTAATTGTTTTGCTTTACTTTGTCCTTGATGTTTTTTTTTGTTGAAAAGTTTGTTTATGTTTATTTATAATTCCTTTTTAATAAAGTATAAAGTTATACGTTTTTTTTTATTTTTGTCTGCTGCAATTCAAGTTACGTAATTTATTATATATTGTGTCTGCAGATTTGTTAAAAATTAAAATCCATTTTTAGTAAAAGGTATTTTACGCTCGTTTTGAACTTTATATTTTTAAAAAGCAAAACGACACTAAAAGCATTGACATTGAAATAAAATTTCTTTTTTAATAACGAAAAAGATATTTTACGATAAAAGTATTATTAAATTTAGTTTAAACACAATGAATACTGTAGCTAAGTTTGAAAAAGTTGTTGATTTATTAAAATGCCGTTTGTGTGTTGCGGAAGTTGTATGTTAGAGATCATAGTTATATTATATCTGCTAGAGACAGTAGTAAACTTAAATAAGTTCTAGACACTAAACTGTAGTTTTACTACTTTACGCTATATCGAAATTATTATAGTATTAAACGTGTATGATATTACATAGAAATTCTTTATCACGTTTTGCTGTGGAATATATCGTAACTTATCAATTATAGTTTTTGTTGTGTATCTTTATATGCAAGAATTCATATAATTTTTTTAAAATTTTAGTTAGGTTAGTTAGTAATCTTTAAGATTGATTTGGGTTGTTAAGTGTTTTTTAATATATCATGTACAAAATACATTAAAAATTGTACATTTAATTTTTACTAATATATGCAAATTGTATATTAAAGTTTCAAATAAATTTCTTTAACAAAATTGGAAATGGGTATTTGACTGCCTAGAATAAACTGCTTGAATGGTGAAGTTAATGTTTAGTTTTGATTGCGCTTGACGTCTAATTAAATATCTAAGTCTTCGAAGCCACTAACGTTCTCATTTTGGGAAATTTGTATAAATACAACTTATACACAATATTTATTGAAATATTGTTTTAGTAGTAATAATAAATAACTAAACATTAATTGCAAATTATAAATGCATTATTTATAAGGTTAATTATGGTTTTAAAGCTATTGTTAAAATGAAGTTTTTTTTATCTGTTACGTTATAAACGTAGGATAAAATCTCAATTTTAGATGAGTGTTTGTCGAAATATAAAAGTAGCTTTAGTGTTATTTAATTCAAAAACGCTTTTTATTGTTGTTTTATATTTTTGTTTTAATGCTGGTATGCGAGTTGGAATAATTATTTGATTTCATATCTTAACTTATTTTCTAAAAGTTGCAAATATTGTGGTATTTGTGTGTGTAAATATTGCTGCATTTTTATAAAAATGATGTATGCGCAAGCATTGCAATAAATTACTTATTAGTTGTACATTAACAATTTTTTAACATATACTCGTTATAGAAATTTATTTATTCTTTAAATACAAATATTTTGTGTGCTTTTGTAGATACCCTTAGAAATCATTTTTGACAAATTAAACAAAACTTTTTTTGTACTATAGTGCGTTAATTGTAAATTAAAATATTCTAGAAAATATGTAAAACAACATTAAAACATTTATTTATTACTTATCTATGTTATAATTTAAAAAACAGAGTAATACAGTTAATTATATGCTAAAAAAATTATCTGTAGTTTTGTAAAATTGTTTTTATACATTTTGTAAGGTCAATACACTTAAGAGCTGAAATTGTTATAGATTTTGCAAAGATCCACTACGCGTAATATTTATAAAACTGAATAAATAAAAAAATATATTTATTTTATATAAAACCTTGTACATGCTTTTACGTATTTATACTGTTTTGCATTCGTGTATTGCAAAATCACTAATACAAATACTGATGATATTAGTGCAATATTCTAAGTCGTGCATTACGAAAGCTCTAAATACACATCACTTCTATATAGTTTCCTATACTAAAATGTTTAATAGCATTAAGACAGTATACAGCGTAATGCAATACACGATGAAAATTGATGCAACATGCATGTAAAGCTTAATTTAAAAAAGGGAAAATTTCTATTTCAAGTTACTGTATCTATTGTTACTAAATATATCGATTGTTTTTCACTAAACAGATTAATAACATTTACATTTTAAAATCAAAGATACGGAATGAAATAGTTACGTGAGTATTTGCTAAACTATTACTAAATAAAACAATAACCAAAAAGGTTAATTAATGTAATTTATTTAACACTATAACAAGTAAGTTGATTTTTACATTTTTCAATTTTTTTAATTTTTTATTATAGTACGATAAGGTGTTACCCTGGTTTAGATACATGCAAACCCCCATTGTCGCAAAAATTAGGTAGAGGAGAAAAGCAAACAACTGACAACGAGAGAATGTAACAAATTCATGGTACACTTTTCAGTCGATAAAAAAATTTAGTAAATGCCAAACACGATTTATTAATAACAAAGTGACATAAAACAAATCGATTAAAAGTTAACAATTATATGCTGCTACTTTTGTTGTTCAAATGGATAAAAAAATTTAATCACGAGGAATCAATAACAATATCACGTAAAGCAAAATCGAACAATTATATCCAATCTCGAATAGCGAGCAATGATTCAATTTGAAGGTTGTTGTATTAATTTATCATAAGAACGTAAGCGGTACCCCTAGTTCTTTAGTACAGCAGTTAATAATAATTGCTACTTCGGTAATATTATTCTTGACACATTTGAGGAGTGCAAGCTTGCATTCGCCGATTTAACTTAGCTATCACCGGCCTTGAATACGAACAAATTACTAAGTTTACTTGTACGGTATACAAGTCAACGTAAACAGTAATACTCAATTGCGAAATAAGCTGAAGGCTGAATAATTACACTCGATTGAAAGTAAAATATTAGTAATTGATTTTAAATACACTTAAAATAGCTGAAGGCTTAATATAATTAATGAAGCTGAAGAATGAACATGGTTAATCAAGTTACAAAATTAAACATAATTAATAACGCTGAAGGCGTACGGTAAGTAAACCACACATTAAAAAAAAATAAGCGTTGAAAATGTGTACAATAAAACATGCTTTCGCTTTTCGTAATTGTGTTTCGAGAAAACGATTCTGCGATTCTAGGTCTCCGCTATTTTGTTGTAATAACGTTAAAATTAGCAAAAAGAAATATGGAACTGATCTCTATTTTATCGGCACGCAGTAGGGTACCGATCTAAAACCTCCAAAATTAATCCTTATCCTATCACCACCAAATCACAGTGCGGTACTAACAATTTTGTTAAAATACGAATTGAGAAAATGTATGCTAACGACATGTAACAAAGGGTCATTGTGACCGCTAAAATTGTTTCCTAGTTAGTAATATTCTTTAACAAATTTTTAATCGTATTAATGTAATTAAGTAGTAGTTTGCAAAAATATCTAATAATTTATGAAGGAAACCAAAAACTACAAGAAACAATACACTATTAGGACAGTAAATATTTAATAGATGTTTTGAATTAATTGGCAATAAATTACACAATTAAAACGTCTTTCAGGAAATGGTATTTACAAGATTTTTTCACATTTTTGATTTAGCAGTAATAAATTCTTAGATAAAAGTCGTCTAGTATATATTTTGGAACTGGTGAACTCAGGAGTTAGTAAGTAAATACAAAAAGATCCAGTACATATCAATTAAATAGTTTACTAGCAAACAATGTCACACCAAAAAAATTATAAATAAAACATTTTAAATATTAGTGTGTACTCAATATATTTTTTTTTCTGCAAAAATTATATTATTTTTATTCAAATAAATGATATTACATGAAAATTAATGCTAAATAAGAAATCTTAAAAATTATGTGCATCCGCTACATCGTACGCAAATGCAGTGTCGGCGTGCTTAGGCAAGGTTGTACTTGGATCAGAAAAAAGTCAATTCCTTAATGAAGTCTCTTTGATTTAATCTCGGATTTGATGCTTATAAAATGATGGAATTAATTCCAGCTTGATTCATCGTACCAAAAAATAATCTTAGATGCCACCTAGCTAGTGACGCGAGTAGTAGTGTATGCGTGGCACATCTGATCAAAGGTTGTAAAAAGTTACTATTTCCTGTTTTTTGGTATTATTGTTGAGTCGTCGACTTTGATACAAGGTTGATAATAACAAAACGACAGTACGAAACTAAGACGTTTCCGTCGATCTATATGTAATCAGTAGTATCAGCAAAAGCTCTTTGCGTGAACGATGTAGGTTGTAATCAGTTTTCATTTTTTGAACAAGATCGACGACATGAATCAATTATCACATGTGATATTTCGTGTCCTGTGATGAATTGATCCTCACAATTTTCAAACGTAATAGCTTGGCACAGAATTACATACGTTGGTTTGAATCAGTCTTACGTAGGGATCCGCGTTTATCATATATGAGGTTTGCGCATCGTTATGGATATGATTTTTATAGCGTACTTGTCGATCGTGCAGTAAGTAGATGGAAAATAGTATCGCGTGCAATTAGAAATAAATATATCCCAAATTTCTTTCATAGGTGATAATTCATGCACTTGTCAACGTTCGACTTTGGTTCTCTTATTGTGAAAACAAAGACACCTTAACAAATAAGGATTTCAATTTCGCCAAATGTGTTTCTGAATAACCCCTAGTCGGGTGTTCACCTCTTTTTTTGGATTTCTTTATTTGTGTGCGTAACGACTATTTTGAACTTAGTTGGAACATGAGGTGTTTTCATACTGCTCGCATCTCCACTCACTATCAGCAAATAAACTTTTAGCTACCATTACCCTCTTGATTTTGGTCGCTTATGGTTCTTTTTACCCTTTGTAACTGGCCGACGACAGCCGAATTTTTCTGCTGCCTTTTCGTCTGACTCGTACTTGAGATCGAATTGGTTTTGACATGTATTAAATTGGTATCTTTGTCCCCATCCTGAATTTTATCGACCTCGTCAAACTCTTCTTCGTTATCCGCTTCATCTTCCGGTAATCCCTCATAACTTAACTATGGAAGTCGCTCTCGAAGAATACATCGAATTTTCTTGTAACAACTTTTCATTATTCTACAGAAAAATGTATTTTTGGAAAACAAACTTTTTCTACTTTTTATTTGGACAAAAAAATCAAATAATTACTTACATACCTTAGTGCACCGTTAGTCGATTTTTAGCAACAAAAATAAGAAAATTTCAAATAACAGATTGGGTTGTTTTTTCCCGGAGAACAAACTTCTCCGACTGTAGCTAAAAGAGTAATTGACGAAGAGTGGCTAGGCGATCCGTGAAGGGCCCTACCGATACTAAATATTTTAGGGGTAGGAGCGAACTGTCTTCCTTTTTTGGTGTTTCGGGAATTCTTAAATGAAATTTCGCTTCGGGCGAAAACGACTCAGTCCGACCACGGAAAGTTAGAAAGGGTTTTAGCACAATGGATCACAAGAAAATTATATAAAAAATGTAACTGAAATGTGCAAATAATACAATATTTCACTACACATAGTATTCGTCGTAGACTATAGAAAAGCCTTTAATTTGAACGAATAAAAGCAATAATTAATACTTTGGATAATGCAAGAAACGAGACAAAAATATAATAAACCAGTATACAGAAACTTACTACATAGGTAAAAGTGGATATGAGACACGATTACGCTAAAGATTAAGATAAAGAAAGGACAAGACGAGGTGATGTTATGCTACAAAAACTATTTACTTTGCTAATAAAAATGAATTTATAAACCTGACATAAATAGAACGTTTCTAAATTATTCCGCTTTGCAGACGAAATCGCTTTCATAAGTAACGACTTAAAGAACTAGACACCATGTTAAACTAATTCTCATAACAGGTCGGTCTCAAAATAAGTTTTCTAAAGACAAAGATACCGTTTAGAAAAAGTACTCAAGTAAACATAGAACATAACAGCAAATTACAAAAGGAAGGCCAAATTGTCGGAATAAAGCGAGGAAAGGACGAAGTAGTTCGTGGTATTTATTTTACTACTATTGTTGCCTATTCAGTTTAAATTTGTTATGGGACCCTTTTAAAAAATGCTTTTACTTTAGTTGTTAGAAAATTAAGTCATACTTTCTAGTTTCGTTCCTTTAAAAACGTATACGTTATAGTTTTGTTTACAGTGGGGGCTGTTAAAATTTTATAAGTATTGGTGTAAAAATGAATTTAAGAGAGAAGTAACAGATTCAGATAGAAGTAAATCTTTATTACTTGTTCCGGTATTACGTTTGAAACTGCTATAACATGAAAAAATGTTAAGGCAGTCAATGTACAATGTATTTCGTAATGTAGGGTTCTGTTAAATTCACGTTTTAAGCAATTTTTTCCGTGTCGTTTTCGTGGGTTGCTGATATCATTATATAACCCTAATTTTGCAATCTAGCGGTTTAAATAAAAAAATTAAACGTTTTAACCATCAGTCGAGAGTTTCTCCTTCTGCAACCTGTAATCTTTACCACCCGCTATATTGACGTTGCCTTCAAAATCCATCAGCAAGCGTCTCGAATTAAATTAAGGTATTTATCATTTACCGTTAATTGTATGTGTGACCAAAAGGCTTCAAGAAACCAATTTATGTTGTAATACAGTTTTCCATTTTTGTATGTAACCAAAATAATTAACCGTTACATTGTAATAACTTTTAAACGCATTAGGTCTAATTTAAGTAGGAATAAAAATTATATAACCTTGTAGTTAACAATGTATTTATAGTTAATCGTAATTTGTGCTATGCAAGGCCTTTGCAAATAATTAATTAATTTATTTCTTTTTTTATTATATTAACTCGATTTTAGTTTTTTTTTCTTCTCTTTTAATATAATTAGTTAAGTTGTAATATTATTATTGCCTGTTTTATTCAACTGATTTTATTTTTTTATAAGTATTGCTATTTTTTTTAGTATTTTATTTATTTCACTCATGTCAAATGTTTTTTATTTAACTTGTAAGTAAAGCCTTTACTTTACACGCGTTTGTGTTGTTTTTTTTGTTTTGTTTTATTTATTATTTTTAGATTTGTGTCGTTAATGCTCACAAGTAAATCCCATGAGAATTAAAGCTACCGCACGAGTTTCTTGGTTAATAAGGACCTAGATGCTGTTAAACGTCGTGACCTTATTTGGCACCCTATCGATTTAGTCTTTATTTGATTTTTTTATGTGTTTTTTTCTTTGACTTTAAAAAATTCACAAATTTTAATTATCGTACACAACTACGCCCATCTCACTAAGCAAACCGAGAAAAAAATTTATGTTATGTTTTGTAGGCGATTTTACGATAGCATCTTTTAGTGCATAACAAAACTAGGCGGCGTTTAGAAAAATGGACAATTTAAATCAAAGGTATTTTTATAAACCTAAAGAGGGAGATTATTGACACATGTCTTACTAGTAACCACATATGACATGTAGACAGAAACACTGAGACACTCACATCGCAAGAAAAGATCCAGAGAAATGGACGCCCAAAATTTTCCAATAGGAACCGAGAATCACAAAAACAAGCGTGGGAAGCCTACATAAGGGCTAGCGAGACGAAATTCAAAGAACTGCAGGATGAAATCAGCTCGATGCATGAAAATACGAAAGTAAATGGAAAAGGCCTGCATAAAGAGTGGACAGCAATATAGATCGACGAAGAAATTTTAACTTAAACAGACATACACGTTTGTTTTAAATTTATAGTATCTAAAACAAACTTATGCATTAAATCTATTAGGCAATTTAAACTGTTAATTATAACAACCATATTCTTGCTTCAAAAAAATTGTTATCTATAAAATATGTTGTAGTTAGTGTCATTTTATTTTTTTGAAAAAACTGGTAAAAAAATTAAAACTTGGTTTAAAAACATTTTTAAATTGCTATATAAATGTTGACTTTTTTAATACGCGTCCTGTTTTTGGTAACTTTATAATTTGTACCAGGCAGTACTTCCCTTAATTTTTAAAATTATTATTTAAAATTTATTGTTTTTTATTAACTAACATTAACAATCTTTTTGTTCTTTACACCTTTTTAAACCTGTTTTAATTTCCTTGATTTCAATATTAATATTATAACAAATTATTTTGCAGTTCTTTCTTTTAATTTAGCATTTTTTAAAGTTTAAGAAAAATTTTGATTCATATATTAATTATTTATTATCATTAAGTTATTTTTACGTAAAAGTTGTGAAACAAAAATAAAGATAGTAAATAAAACCAGCAAAGAGCATAACTTTAATTAGAAGAAAACCTTGAGCATTTATTAAAAACTTAAATATTGATACGATTCTTGCTAGTTCTATATTTTTTTTAGAATTCATTTAAAATTTTTGTTTTTTTACTGATAACATTTGCACACTTTTTGCATAATTCAGTTTTTATTTAATTTTTAAATGTTGTTTGCCTACGTATATAAATAACATTGTCTTTTTTATATTAGTTTCTTCTTACAAGTAAGAGTTTTAATTTACAACAATTTAATGGATAGTTGAATTTATATACTAATTTATTTTTTATATAGAAATGTAATGTGATTTGTTTGTTAACACATAAACTACATATTTTATTAACAATTATTTATTCTAATACGAAATGTTCACAAATAGTAATTGAAAAGCACTTTTTGCATAACCTTCAAGTAAATGAAATCCGTTTTCAAAGGAAGTTTAATTCTAGAAATGTAACTAAATTATATTAATGGAATGAAAGTGTACAAGCTGAAAGTTCGAAAATCTAAAGCTGGCGGCGCACTGTCATATATATTTTTGGTTAAGCGAAAAAGCGAGTTTAAACTACGAATCTATAGCACCGCAACCGAAACAGGTATATTTATGCTGATTGGAAATTACGATACTACCAAAATTTAATTTCTTTTAATATTTAGGCATCGAAAAATCTAACGGTAATAATTCTTAAACCAATTTTATGAAACGCTATAAAAGTTCTGTATAGAACGAACGGTTATGTCATTTTTAATACCTTATAAAAGAGATGTATCACGGTTATTTGATGGTTCCATATTGCTTTAGGAAATGACGATTGATTGGTGTTGGAAATTATATATTTTTTTATTTGCTTTAATAAAATTGGCTTAATAAAATTTGTTTTGTATTTAGATTAAGTATTAAATTAGAAATGCTATCATAAATTGGAATCACTTTGTTAAAAAAATTGCATTTATAAACTGAATTAAGTATTCGTGACAATGTTTGTATATTTCAGCTTTGTTTACACTTTATGTCAATGCGTTTCAATGAAAGAAGTAATAAAATCACAATTTTAACGCCATACAATTTGGTACACATGAACAGCCGCAATGTTGTTTTATAACTACTCATTTCTTGCACAAATGTACGCAATTTGAAACGTAAATGATTACATGCATTATTAAAGGTCTTTTTATAACAATTATAACGTAATAAATAAAACTACCATGTTTTTTTTTAAATTTTATTTTAACACAAAGGTTTCTGTTGTTTGTTATATTCTAGTTAGTTTTACTAAAAATCAGTAGTTTAGTGGTATATATTGTACAAAGTTAGTTATAAGTATAACACCTTTCTATTTTTGTTATTATTTCTACTGTATTCTAATGTATACTGTTATTAGCTTTTTTTAAATTTACATAACAAATTCGTACAGAGTTTGGTATTTTTTTGTAATTTACTTTTTTCAAATATATAATGATGTTTGATAGTTATTTAGCCTTCACAAAACCAATCAAAATATTTACTTGTGTAATAATTAATTATTTATTTTACACTTTAGAAATATTAGGTATTGTGGTATAATAGAAATTATAAATTGAAGTGTTTGTACTTCGGGTTATAATGACAACATAGTGGAATTTAGAACTATTTTGAATTATGCGGCTGTAAAATCAACTGACAATGTTGCCTATCGTTATAACTATTTACAGTAAAAAATATATGAATACATTTGCAATATTGTATCCCTGTTTTTTGCAGTAATATTTAAAAATTACATGTGTAATGCCTTTTTGACAAATATTTTTATAGCAAATCTAATGTAATTTTTCATTCAGTAAAGAATTTTACTATGTAAATCATTGCTCACAAAATGACAATTACAAAATTACACTTTTTTTTCCAGTGGAGTTATCATTTATTTTTTTATATTTTCTTTTGATTACTACATTAATCGATAGTACAGAGATGATGTATACAATTTTATATCCTATTTATTTAAAAAGTCAGACAAACACTTACGATGTAAATTAAAGTAGCTATCAGTATCAGTTACCTCAACCTTGCGTCACGCAAATTTCAAAAAACTTTCACAAAGTTTATAATTTTTTTTGGTTAGAGAATTAGCTAGGTACGTTGCGAGTTTCGGGTTTAAAAGACGGTCCGGTAATCAAGCTTTCTAGCGAAAAGGTCTGAAAAACAGGATTAAAAATGATTATTTTTGATATTGGGTATCCTTTGATGCTAGGAAACGCGTTCGGCATGACTGCACTGGAGGTAGGGTTAGCGACGTGCGTTTTGTTGCTGATGGAGGTGGTTTATAACCCGTAGGGTTGAAGTCCACCCGTGTTTGTTGCAAATTCTTTAACAATTTGCAAGCTAGTGGAGGTTACATTACAATACTGAACCTCTAATGATCATTATTGATTTAAATACTGCTAAAACTACTACAATTGATTTAGATAAACAAGGAGAAACGAAACCTTTAGAAATTATTTGGAACGGTCGCAAGGATATTTTAAAATACTGTACAATAAAAATAGATTTTCAAAAAAATGTTACCAAACGAACAATTTTAAGTATCGCATTAAGTTTGTTTGATTCTTTAGGACCAATAGGTCCAATTATTATTAACCGGAAATTATTAATACAACAATTGTGGTCATTAAAACTTGTCTGGGATGAAACAATTACCATTGATGTTTATGCAATATTTTAAAATTTTTTAAGGGATGTATAATTTTGTAGTGGTTATTTTTTAGATTGTCGTTTGATTTTTCAAGTTTATCGTTTTCGTTCTTACTTTTTTAGAGTTTAGAATCTGGTTTGGTTCACCAGTTGATTACTTAACTTTTGAAAGGTTCTTAGTTAGATTTCGGTTGTTTGTTTGAGTTCTTTGATTTTTCTCAAGCCCTGATGAAACCCCTTACGAAAATGGACAAAGCGTTGACAACTTCGGTTACAACAATGACACAATCCGAACCCGGAATACGTTCTCATCTTAGTATACTTGAAAAACGTTCTAATTTTACTTTATAGTTTTGGAAAATGCTGAGCAAAGTTATTTTATTTCTTTTTGTAGTAGGAGATTACTTGTGTCTTTGGGTGAAAAATATTCAGATCCATTTTGCAAAGTAGTTAAATTTATGTAGTTCGAAGATTTGTCTGCTCCATTGCTTCTAGTTTTTAATTTTTATATATTTTCCTCTGATTTAATGGTTTTTTTTCTATCTCCTATTTTTTGCAATTTTTTTTCTCATATTTGTATTTTATTAGATCCTAGTCATTTGTTGTTTCAAAACAATTGTGTAAATTATTTGAATCTCAAACTGTTTGTATTTGCGTATTTTTTGCAATGCTTTTTTTTATTTTCTTTGGTCGTGGTTTCAGTACTCACTTTTTATGGAAATAGAAATAACGCAATGTCTACTTGTAAACTAATTTATAATTAATTAATTATTACATGATAGATACATTTAAATAAAGCACCAAAAATTAAACCTTCAACACATATGGGATTGTTTAAAACATTGGCCAATATTTAGCAAAAATAGTAAAGTAAACAGACTCTATAAAGAAAAAGAAAAGACAGGAATCAAATCGTCGTCGTTCACAAAATCTCTTCTGCTCTTGTGGCTACGCCACTGGTAAGGTTATACGTATGACATAAATAAAGAAAATTATAATACAGATCTAAAGTAGACTCTGGAAGCAAATGTTTTGTTAACACACCGCCGCAATTCATTACCAGTAGCAATGATTAGATACGTTCGCGTAATTAATTGATTATAATCCGTCCATGGCTTTGACGTCAAGTTTGCGAGCCGGACAATTATCCGGGTTAAATCACCGTGACATCACATCAACTTCGACGCGTACTTCTAATTTCTTTACGTTTATTAGATTATTTAAATTAATGCAAGCTAAATCGTATGCAAATTAATTAATAAAATTGAAGTTTATAGCAGTTAAATAGTCTTATATATGTGTGCCAACTCACAAGGTCGGAGATAGGGGAGGTTCAAGTAATTAATATTTAAGGGCGCCAGATCTTTTATAATTAACATTTCTGCCTCGATCAAGACAGACGGTCCAAGCTTGTAACGAATTTTTAGGTTCGTAATCCTTGTTACTCTGATGTTCGTGTAACCACAATAAAAGAGAAAGGTATGTTACCATAAAAGAAAGATTAAACAGGTAAAAAAAACTTTAATTTAATAACGTAGGCTATTAACAACGAGTCTTAGAAATTTCCTATTAATAACTGCCAGAAGTATCGGCAACACACAATACATAAAATCTACACGATATTGATAGCGAAGAAATTACACGTTATATAACTAGGATTCACATCATGCGATATCACAGAATTAGTTACTGACAATACCTAAATGGTATTGCAACTACTATTACAATTGCGTAAGTTAAACAAGTTAAATTTTGTGAGCAACCTTCTTTGACAGCGACATAATAATTAAAAAAAACTTACCCGCAATCCATTACTTGCCCGAAGAAAAAAGTTTTCTTCGTTGAGTAGCCTGAAGTACTTATGAATAGCAAATCGTGTCAACGCAATGACTCACGAAAGTCGAAGTCTACAAAATGGTTATTACTACAAGAAATTAGATATAAGAACCCGATGCATCGAATGCTGTTCCTCGCAATTATTAAAAGGTGGGTATCGCAATCGACTGACGTATAAGAAGTAACTTTTGTTTTCGGTGTGGATAATAGGCCGTCCAGAATCTGAAGCGTTAAGTGAAGGCATTTCTCGATATTAATTCTTCATTGTTCTTATATTACTTCGAAACATGTGACCAAAGCGTGGCGGAACGGCTATCAAATTAAGAAAGGAATTACCAAAGAATCCTAGCAAAACGGATGTAAATAGCTTACGCGGTGATGGATAAATTACTTTAACGGCGTATTGAAATTATAATTTCATTTCCATTAACGTGGATGTCCGTAGAAACAAGCTATAGTTAAAATTATTCCATAACACCGGCAATTTTACGTAGTTGTCAGTTTAACGTCTTGGCATGAAATGAAGTTCAAAGAACAATCGGCAGAGGGCGTCAAAACCGAAAGCTAATTTTAATTCAACCCATATACAGGGTATTACGTTATGAAATCTTTGCACGTAACATATGGAGCAAAAGATAAAAATTTAATAAGCGTATATACTAAAGAATAGAATTTAGAAGTATACTAATTAATCCGTGTAGTTAAACATTTCACACAATCGACGAACACAATTAAATCGTTACAGCGATACGTGCTTCAAAAGACCTTCAACCGCCCCGATCGAGAGAGAGAGCGTTCGTTCTCCGGTTTGTTCACCGTTGAAATAATGTGAAGAAGGTAAATACCTTTTTTAGAAACTTGGACAGAAGTAATTCTGTGCGGTTTCTGCAAATCGCATATCCGAAAGATTGATTTCGGATTTTACTAAAACAAAAGCATCTATATGCCAGATGTCGATTGATGACAAAATCTCACTCTCTTACCAAACCGTTTGGCTTGTAACGCCGACACACACCGCACCGCACGTGACAAAATCAAAAGTGACCGGAAATGTCTTTAGAACAAGAACTACGCTTGCGCCATCTGACAGCATAAAACTCAAGCAAAATCCTCGAGGTCAGGTATTCATACGTTGGTGATAGCAAAGTTGCCTATCAGTCAGACGAAATAATTGCAAGTTAAAATTTAACTGTTACAATATATTATAAGTAAAATAATATGGATTCGTGAACAGCTTAATTGAGAAAAACCTCCTTTACATTTAAAATTTAACATTTATTACATAAAAGAAATCAAAAACAATCCAACGAACAAACAAAATTTTACACACAAAATATATAAATAGTGTTAAAATAATCGGTTACAATAAAACAAAAATTATTTAAAAAAGAAAAAAACAAAGAAGCACAATTTACAGCAACATTAAGTTCAAAGTAAAATTAAGTTCAAAGGACTTTCTGTCGGTAAAACTAGATAATTATAACAAAATCCTCCTTGGAGCCAATCCATGAATCGATCAAATTTTTACAATCTCCACAAGAAGTGAAATTCTGCCCCGACAAAACCATGAGCCATCGATCGGAACAGGTAGTAATTCGAAGGGGCAATATCTGGAGAATACAGCATGTGGGTTAGAACTTTCAATTTCAGTATTTGTAGATATGTTTTGCGATGTGCAATCGAGCATTGTCGTGTAGAAAAATCCCCACTGATGACTTCGTTCGGTTCATAATAAACCATACCCTGTTGATCCCACCAAATACAAAGGAGCAGCTTAGACCCATGAATATTACGTTTTGCCACAGATGTTGATGATTGTCCGGATTTAACCCATGATTTTCTACGCTTAGGATTATCATAATGTACCCACTTTTCATCATCATTAACAATCCGATGTAAAAAACCTTTTCTTTTGTGCCGTTGCAGCAGTAATTCGCAGGTCAAAAAACATCATTCAATGTCTTTTGGTTTTAATTCATATGGGACACAATTTCTTTTCTCTTGGATTATTCCCAAAGCTTTATGGCGTTCTCTTCAAGTTTTTGAGATGAGTTTCCGTCGAGTAATTCCTCCAACTCTTAATCTTAAAATTTTTTTGGCTGCCCAAATCGTTCCCTGTCTTCCAATTCAAAATCACTATTCTTGAAACGTGCAAACTACTTCCGACATATTTGCTCAGCTAAAGCATGTTTTCCATAAACTTCCTCTAAAATCCGATTACTTTGGGCAGCACTTTTATTCATATTAAAATAATGGAGTAGAACTCCTCGCACAAACAAACAAAGAAAAAACTTTGACATATTTAAATAATTGTTACTTGTTGTTATTAACAATTGAAAAATAAGATGTGTTGAAAAAGTGACACCTGATAACAGTTGATTTACGATAAATTTGTTCCTGTTTTACTTGTTGTTTGAACTACAAACATAATTTATTTAAATTTAATCTAAACCTCTAAATTTTACAAATATAAATTATAAAATTTCTAAGTTAAAACTTAATAATATAATTGTGATGTAATCCTATACACATTCCTTACAATGCTTATAATGTATATCAGCACATTCTTTCCAATGTCACAACATGTATTGTGCGTTAACAAATTCTTTACAATGCCATAACACATAAGCAAATATTTTAAATGTAGGCTAGCAATGAAATAGTTGAATGTGGAGCTAAGCATTTTTATGTGTATAAATACTTGTAAATAAGGTTAATAAATTAGCAGTCATTTTACAACCGTATTTTGATTGTCTCGACTACTACAGTTTAAAGTATCAGTGGACCAAGCCATAATTACCTGCATGAGGCTGTGCAGGACTGATACCTCTTAAATTGTACTTCCTTTACTTCGACGGTTTAACGTATCAGTGGACCAAGCCATAATTACCTGCATGAGGCTGTGCAGGACTGATACCTCTTAAATCGTATCTACTGCATTACTGACTATCCAAGCCACAATTTACCTACATGAGGCTGTGTAGGGGTCAGCAATAATTATACATTTTACTTGTTACTTTAACTCTTCATATCAACCTACTAGATCTCTCGCTGACACTTGTAAAACGCTACGAATTAATTCCAACACCTATAAATACAAAAAAAGTTCAATTATAAACGAAATAAAAGTTATTGTTTTAATTTAGTCGAGAGTACAGTTGTTCGACGCTTTTTAAAGTGCACCAAGTTGAAGCGACCGACGGTAAAATAGCATTAACTAATAGTTACGAATTTCATTAGAAGCCTTTTTGCAATTAATAATAAATTAAACGGTATAAATATTACTTTAAATACCTGTTTACTCAGAGTGTGTTCTAATTGACCCCATTTTCCAAGTCTAGTAGCCAAAGATGATCTTAACGTTGCTGGGATAAATGGAAACGACCCGCTACTAAAGAGCGAAGATGAAAGCCGGATAGAAAGATCTAACTTTTTCCATCCATAAGTTTACCGGGAAAATAGTTGTGTTTAATGAAAGACAAAATCCGTTAAACAAAACGAAATTGAAGCATTAAACTTTCCACTTAACTATTTCACAAACATATTCAAAACCCACAACTGCTACCTTCAATTTAGAGGAAATGCGGCACCACCATATTTTTTCCGAGAGTGAGCTTGTATTCAATTGCCTTAATAATTAAAAATGAATTTCTTTTATAACCGATACACGTACTGTTAACAGATATTAAAAAAAACAATCTCATATGATTAAAGTGTAACCAACAGAGAAGAAAATTAGAACGACACATAATTTCACGTAAGTTTGTACGAAATCTTCTTATCGTACTTGCTATCTACAAGCAAAGATAAAAGTGAATCCACACTCTACACAATGTTAACCTAAACAAACGAATATAATATCGAATTTCTGATATCTCAGAAACTAAGTAATTCAGAACTATACATCATAATGTAATCTGAGTTTATTAATACAAAGAAAATGCGAAATTGACAAAAATTCAGCAGACGGATATTTAGGCAACGCAAAATCATATATTAATTGAAAACAAAAGATGAATTGAAATACGTCAAAACAACTTCAATAACTTAATGCACAAACTCAAACGACGGTTACACGTTTATCATAATTTCGGTTTATGTTATCAATTTTTTACTTAGGTAAGTTTCTATACATGAACAATAAGCTATTGTGCATGATTTTTTTAGCTGAATTTTTGCAATGCGCTTGTTTAAAATGAAAAATTAAATCTTTGTACCCGAAAAATACTTGTTTTGTATATTTAGCTTTATTTCTACAGTGTTATTTATTTATTCAAGTATTTTGTCTGACCTACATCACATTACCTCATTAAAACATCAGTAAATACGTTCTTCTTCTTCAGTAATTAACTTATTAACCTTTAGATGCATAAGCAATATTTTTTCCGAGTTTACATATGCGGGGTCTGTTAGACCACAATATGATTTTAATAGAAATGACGGATTTTTAACAGTTACTTTTATATTTAAAATGATATTACATGCTTTTAGATTAATTTACGGTATTACAACAAAGAAAAAAGAAAAAAAAACATTATTTCTTAGATCAATTTATTATTCTTTACATAGGCTGCAAAGTACTATGCTATGTTCAGAGCATACGTTGTTGAAGCACTTCTCACAAACAACGGATGTCTTCCTATGTTTATCGCGAGCACACTGAAAGCATCTCTTCTTAGTTACTGGTCTACGAATCGCATTTGGTTTTTCTATAGTTATAAACTTCTTCATTGCTTTCTTCGTTTTTAGTGGTAAACTGGTTTGCTGCGATCTTAGTTTCATATAGGGAAGTACTAATTCTCTGCTCAAATCTTTGAGAAAAGACGTCTTTTGTGTGACTTTCTAGTTTGAAATTTGGGATTTTGTTTTATAAATAAAATAAATGCGTTCAGGCCAGCAAAATCCATAATTTTGCAAAACAATGCCAATGGCCAACGTTTCGTTTGGCGTTATATGTATATGTTTTCGCTTGTTGATCCATCAGATCAACATCGCCTTTAGTTTTATTATAATCTATAATAATGTGCGGCTTTCTTTTCTGAGATGTTTCATCAACTGATGTATCATAATGCATCAAACTGAGTACCACAACACATTTTTTCTTTTTGGGAACGTAACTCACCATTGATAATACCTAATGGAATGTCTCTTCTGCCAAAGTGTGCCTACAATTTTTAGACCTTTCTCTAACAAGTATTCGGCTAGTAGAACACTAGTGAAAAAATTGTCCATAGTTATGTTTCTAGAACTATTTATTATAGGAGTCACTAGATATTTTACCACGTTTGCTGCAAGATTTCGTTGCACTGATTGATCCGGCTGTTTTCCTACGTAAATTGTTGCAGAAATTCCGTACCCTGTTTTCGACTTGCACAAACAAAAGATCTTTACACCGTATTTTGAAGGTTTAGACGGCATGTAACGTGTAAATTCGAAATTGAGCGAAAATCCGCCTGATAGTAGGCAACTTACCGTAAAAACGGATCATTACTGGACCTCGAGTCGTGATTTTAAGTTACGCTCGCAGAGGGCGCTCGAGAGTAGTCGGCCATCTACAAACCTCATTTTTATTCTGTCGTTTGGTTGTGTAAGGAACGTGGAAACGTCGGATCGGTAAGAAACATGAAGTTTCTCTTTCATCGTTTAATATCTACTACAACGACGCTTTATTTTAGCAATCAATAACAAATCCGACTAAACGTTCGATGCATAAAATACAAGAGCGATGTATTTTGCTGCAAAACTCATAAAGTAGGTTAGTATTTCGCACGTGGTTAAGAAAATGGAGGCTTATCAACTAATATTCGCTATTTTAGCTCTTTCGTTCTTTCGTCTTTTCGTCTTTTACTGTTGGGGTTTCTACATGTCTGTTGGAATTTTCTGCTGAGTTCTGTTGAAGATGGTGGACCGTGCGCTTTTGGAATCGCTAAACTAATGCGGTAATCGTAGTCGCAGAGTAAAAAGGATCCCAGTGGATCGTTGGCGCTGTGCTAAAGTTTGAGGGAATGAAGTATCGAGGTATTTATAAGATCATTAACTTTGGAACCGCCGGAGATCACTAGCCGTCGGCTCATTTCGTCCACGCGCTTCGGGGTCAGGACTGCTGCTCTCGCTACGTACGCGGCGTTTCGTTTAAGTGGAAACAGTGCGGACTTTATATGTAAATACTTTTGTAGTTCGAACGTTATTTCGTACATCCGGTACACCTATTCGACTACAATTATTTCTATTTTTTTTTAATTGAACGATTTAATGAACTTTTGGAACTTGAATAATCCTGATTAATAATATTTAACGTCACTTTTCTTTATAATGTTAACAGAATTAATTACGATGTTTACCAGATACCTTAATTGTAATGGTTGATCTATAATGATTATTTAACGTAACCTACACTTATTATCTTGTTGTTTCATATAAAAGAATATTGCCATTATCAAGGGTAGAAATTTGAGAGCTATACCGTCTCTCGTAAACTAAATTAATGATACTTTTATTACCGGTCGTGCTGAACTTGACGTCAAGGTCCACGGGCGGTGTTACGTACTTTAACGCGGATAAGTTTTGCTACGATTTACGGTAGCCGCGGAGATACCTTTTAAATATTAACGCTTTAAACTTTTTTTGGCTCCCAGAGTCTATTTTTGGGACCTGCTTTCATCTTGTATGTATATTGTATGTATATTGTTACCATTTTGTGGTGTTATGTAAGATAATTTAATTTCGGATTATACCAGTGGCGTAACCGTCGAGTGGCTTTTTCCGTTCCGGAATTGGCTATTAATCAATATCCTTAATAAATGGTTATTGTTGATTCGTACTATGTTTCTTTTGGGGGACCTCGGGTCTAGGATCTCCTTTTCTCCTACCTAGACTGTGTATCTTCGACAAAAATTCGAGAAGAGGTGGCGCACTTGGGCATTTAGCTTACCTAAAAAAAACTTGGTGTCTTACGATTTTCTTTTACCCGACGACCATCTACGGTGAGGCTAGCCAAAAGGTAGGCAACAACATCTTGGTAATTAATTTAAGTAATTTGTTCTTTCTTTCTTTTTTTCTCCACCTCCCCCATTGGATCATAACAAATAGTGTAACAGGCATACATTGTACAAATCCACACCTATCTCTAAAAGATAGCAGTTGTTCGTCAATACTGACGTTTTCTTCAGGAACAAGGTTTGTCTTGCATTTACCAATGAACATTTCCCATATATGCCTAATAGCTGCTAATTTATCAGTTTTTTCTCTAGCCGCTCTTGTACGCTTATCGTCAAACCTCAAAAAACGTCTAATATCTTCGAACCTGTTTACAGCCATAGTTGCACGATAAATAGGATCTGAACGGTCATCAAGAAATAGTTCCCTTATTGAAACATCCCATGATTTGTTGACTCCAGCTTGAAAAAGAAGTCCCAAGAATGCCCGGAGTTCAATCACATCAACGTCTTTCCATTGTTTCTTTCGTTCTGTATAGACTCGTCGTCCTTCTATATTTGTACACAAACAGATTTCTACTAACATTTTTCTTGTTATAAAAAAATTGGAAGAATCAATAGGCGTTGTAGTTCGAATACGACGAGCCGGTCCAGGGACTACATTCATGACATTATGTGCCTTTACTTTTCCTTGGGATAAAGGATTAGATTTCCATATCAAACCGCTTGGAGCCACGTAATTGCCAATCGAATCGTCCATTGCACACGGGCGTGGCGCTTCTTCATTTGTGTCTTTATCAGATATTCCTCCGCTATCGTCGCTTTCATCACTATCTGTTAGGTCTTCAACGTTTATTTTCGCATCTTCAATTGAAGCAGTGCTACTCGTCGAACTTACGTCGTCAAATTCTTCAGCCCATTGTCCAACCACTTCATCAAAATCAGGATTAGTTGGTTTTACACTGCGCTTTCTGGTTGCCATTATAAACAATAACACAATCACTCAAAGCAGAAACTGAAAAACTACGCAAGTCTACAGGTATTTATATTGTACGTGTGAGCGTACGTATGCGTGTAAGTGTGCGCGTAAGATTGCATTCCTTCTAAAAGTGTCACCAAGATCGGGCAAGTCGGAACGCTATTATTCGCAATCCTGTTTCAACACGAAACTAACTAAAACAAACTAAGCAAATGCAATAGCAACAGAAACATCTTGCTACTCAAGGATTCGAAACATCTCGTAGACCCTACATCTGAAAAGTTGTGGTAGATAAAAAAAAATAATTTTTTTCGTCACTGAATTTGAAATTTAGTTAAATTTGCTATAGTCTGTGTAAAAAAACGTGTATTAGAAGAATTCGCAGAGCCATTTGGGTTTAACTATAAAAACACAGAAATATAACAACAAAATACCAAGCCTGGGGTCGTACAGGACCCCGCTTATGCATCCAAGGGTTAAATGTGCAATTCTTAGAATAACAACTTAATTTAACTACTTATTCTGTGTTATATACTTAGAGGAAAAGTATAATACTTACAACAGTTAATTAAACATCATAATATTATTTTTGATTTTTTTATTTAAGATGTCAACAAATTATTTAATTCAATAGGTCCCTAGTTTTTGATTTATTAAGTTTAAAATTTGGATTTTTTAAAATGTTTTAATAGAATTTTATAACATTTTTTGCTTGTATTTATTGTTTGTTGGAATTTTACTAATATTTGTTTGTTTGTATTTAAGATTTGTTAAAACTTCACCTTCTAAATTAACATGTTAAATACATTTATTTATTTACTGCTTTTTAACCGATAAACATTTATTTGTTTTTTTTCTAAATTTCGAATTTTGTTATTATGTATTGGTCTTTCAGGATCTTATGAGCCGTGACCTTGAGTGTAAAGGTAGAACTAACGAGCGGTAAATTTAAAATTTTCGATTTTAAGTGCCAAACTAAAAACATACTATGATCACAGAAACATACATTATAGAAATCTGTATTACCGATCGGTTATAGTTTAAAGATGGGTTAAATAAGTATACTATTGTTGATCTTTATATCATTATTACAATCTATACTAACTACGTAAGTAAAGACGGAAGTAGTAATTAACCAAAAAATATACCCTGCTAGTCAATTTATTTATTTAGGTATGTTAACGTTTCATCGTAAGAGTTCCTGTTCTTGGCTAGTTTTCTAATTTCGAAAGAACTTCTTATGTGCTTACACACAAATACGATGTCCTAGATTACTTACAAAATGCTAAAATAAGTTGTTTATCCTTTTTTTATTACAAAGTATATTATACGAAATTACAATTAGTTTTTCAATGATTTTAATTAAATCGATAATGTAACAAAATATAATACAGTACTGTGATATTGACAAATTATCGTTTTATTTGTTAATTATAAAAGTTAATAATGTTTTAAAAATGACTACTTTGATTTATCAATAAATACAAAGATAGACATCGAAACTCGTAATACAGTTTGCTCCATTACATTTTGGACATTTAAACAAAAATTTGTTGATAAACAATGAAACACAAAGCTTAGTGGTAATTAACGTAGATTAGAATAAATTATTATTTAATCATCTGAAGAATAGCAATCTGATTCTTCATCGTCATCTGTTTCGGATTCACCGATGTTAATAATAAGTTCGGGGACACTGTCATGCACAACCTCCCTGTCAAGGTATTCTGCTTCCACCGTGTTTACATGATCACATACACTTTGCCATTCGGCTGCACCGATTTCTTGAAATTTATTTTCTGCCAACTTTAAAACATCACTTAGCTTATATGTCCTATTGTGTGCAGCTACATGATTTTTCATAATTGCCCATATTTTTTCAATTGGATTGAGTTCTGGATGGAAAGGGGGTAATCTTAGAACAACATGTCCATGTTCCGTTAGTAATGTATCAACTACATAATTTTTAAACAGTGGTTTGTTTATTTGAATCTTCGCATACAACTCAACTTTTGTTTCGTATGATTCAAACAAAATATCTCTTTCTGCTAACCACTTTTGCATTAAATCTTTCTTCCATGCAAATGTAGGGTTCGGATCTACAGAAACATTATGGTACGCAGCATTGTCTAATACCAACACTGAATTTGGTTCAATGTTAGGAAGAAATTTTTCTTTTAACCTTTTTGTAAAATTAGATCTATTCATATCATCATGGTAATCGCCTGTTTTAAGTCCCGACTTAAACATTAATAGGCAATTTGGAACAAATCCATTTCGGCCTCCAGCATGGAGAATTATTAAACGTTGCCCTTTTGCAACTGGTGACTTTAAACACTTGTCAGTGCCATCATCCCAACTCTTCGGGACTGTATGTGAGGTGTGCAAGTATGTTTCATCACAATATATAATGTTTCTGCCTTCTTCTTTATACTGTTCTAACTTTCTCAAAAACTCGATACGTTTTGTTCTAATGCTTACTTTTTCTATTAATTGTTTGCGATTATCTTGAGTTTTTTTTCCATTGAAACCCAATTTTTTGTACGAGCTTTCTAAAGGAAGATAATTTTCCTTGAAAGTCAACATTTACTTCTTTCTGTATTTCTTGAAATACCGCCTGCATTGTTGGTCTCTTATGATAAATGTCAGCATAAGTATAAATGATTCGTCGTATAATTTCTTCTTCGAATTTGTCTACCGATGATTTTGGGCTTTCTTTGTTAATAGTTTTTCTAGGTGAAGAGAATTTACTATGTTCAGGTTTTTCAGAAGCTTCCTTCAGAATTCGCTTCACAGTATTCAACCCAACTCCAGTAGCTGTTGCTACCCTTTCTCGGAGGCTGTTCAAAGGAATCGAAAGTTGACCTTGTTCTTTTTCAGATAACATAAATTTATAAACGTTATATATAATTTCACGTCCTTGACTCGTCCTATAACTCTTTTATTCAATGCCATTGTTTAAAATACTCCTACAAACAGAAAAATCATTAACCTAAAAAAAAAATTAAAAAAATTTACTTACAGTGAACTTTTAAATTAGAGGTGGAATAGTCTTGACAAAAACTTTAAATAAGCAATAAAGCACCAATAGTAAGGATAAATATGAGAAAAATACGTAAAGATCGGAAATTAAAGCTGAAGTAAAATGACATTTGACGAATTGACAACTATAAAATAATTAGATATTTGTAGGTTGCATAGTAGCGAATTTCCGGCAAAATACGATTACAGCGCCACGGCCCACGACAAAATGTAATACCTATAGTTATTGTTTTAAAGAAACCCAAATGCCAACGTGATTCTATTGAATGGCGTCCAGTGTACTTAGAAATCTGTTTGTAATACAACAATCATGTGTCGATGTGCGCCTCCTATAGGTTTAATACCATTATTTTTAATTTTCTTTTTATCTGGTTTGTAATCGGGATTGTAGGTTAAAAATTTAAGTTTCTAACATTGGATTGACTAACATGTTTTTTTAACCTAAAGTTTTAATTTATTTAAGTGGTTCTTTTTCAGCCTCTAAAAACGGTTTATCTTACCTTTCTGCTTATCAAACAAAACTTTTGATAATGTTTTAAAATTTTATCTTTCCTTATTTCCTACTCATACTGTTAATTACATAAAGCTGAAAAATGTTGCGATTATTGATATTTTTAAAACTAATTATATTCAATCAAATTATATTTCAATTCACATTAACATATTAAAGAAAATAAATGTAAAAATCACAACCTACAAAGAAAACGTAGTTTACGTTGAGGTTATGTAGCATTATTTAAAAATCACACTACCATTTATACAAAAATAAAACAGTTGTTAGGTAGGTAAAATTGTAAATTTAAATAATGTAAAAATTAATAATATACGATCAATGAAAAAAAAATTAACTCGTTTGGTAATCCCCGGTTAATAATCCCAGAAAATTTTAATTTATTACTAGCTCTTATTAATAACCTTGTTCGTTACATGCCTATTACATATTTATTAATTGTAGGAAGTTATTTTACATATCTGTGCCAACTTGTTTATATTACTGCACAGTGTTTTTATACAAACATACTTATTTTGAAATTTTTCTCTAGATTTCTTTAAGTTGATTATTTTATCTTCTGGCAAGTGTACTAGACTCGTTCACAAATTAAAATAAACATTGTTGAACTTCAATGCTTTACTAAATAAAAAAGTATCAATTATATACTAGATTTCTTTAAGTTCTAAACATTTATAATTTGTACAATTTTAAGTCAAGTCGTTTGTATTTAATCAAACTTTTAAAGAGAAAGTTTATTTTGAGTTTTGGTTGTAATAAAACGCCCAAACCTAATTTAATGTCGAAGCTGTAATAATGGAAATGCAGTTTCTGCGTAATTTTTGTTCTCTAATACAAAATTTGTTAATTTATACGTAAAAAGGGTAATAAACCAATTTTACAAGAAAATCATTTTATAGAATTAATAACTCAATTTGTTTTCGATCTATTTATACATTATCAAAAATTTTATACATTTTCTTATTATTGATTATGTGATTTTTATTTTTTCAAGATTTTAATCTTGTTTATTACATGTAAACAAAAAACAATTAAACGGGAACATTTATTGAAACATATGGTTATAAAAGTTTAAATATATTACAGCGATGCATGAATACGTATTTGGAAAGTAACACTAAGCATTTATCCATCAAATTTTAACAGCCTGAACCATAGGATATCTTGATTACATTTTAAATATTTATACGAGCTTTAAAGCTTTCTTCGCTGAAAGAGAAGCAGGAGTTTGCAAAGTACATAGCACATAAACAAACCTAAAGAATATAAACTCTGAAGATTAATATCGGACGGCGTCTTGTATTCCCCTCACATAACATCTTAACCCTCTATCCTGACAATATAATATATTCGTCGCTTTGTAGATTTTAGGTATACCGTAAGTTTTTCTTTGCGATTTAGAGACGAATTTTAATACACACTTTTTATTTTCTAATCTACCTAACACATTACTTTTAATAGCTTTGTTTTTTTTTTTAAATAAAAATAATTATGTATTCTTTTATATTAATATCAGTACAATCGTAAAATTTATTACAAGGTATATATTGAGGTCAAATCTTGTACGCTGTTTCAACTTTATTTAACGTGTTTGTTTTTTTATGCAAAATAAATTTTTAATTAATTTTAATTGTTGTTTAAATAAACTCAAATTCATTAAAGTCTAGAAGCGTAAAATACAAAATGATCAAATGAATTAAAGGTAGTCGCAAATGTAGAAGTAAGAAAATAGAACGCACGTTAAATACACAATTTTTAGTGTGTTTATTTTAACATAACGTAATAAATAAATTTGAAATTATATAAACAAAAAATTATCAAAATATGAGAAGAAATATGCAACTAAAATGCTAAAATATAAAATTAAATAAGAAAATTATGCAGCTTTTTTATACGAAGCAAAACATCGTAAAACAGCAAAATTTTTAATGCGTTTTCAACTATTGCGAATTGAAAGCCTTAATTAGAGTTTGATACTCATACACTTACTAAAAGTCTGTGCTGTTTATTTTTAAAAATCTTTAGATAAAAGTTATGGTCCACGTCACACAATTTTCAAATTTAAAATGCCAAATTACTTCTAGTTTGATTTCTGTGGGCGTGCTTTTCAAACTTATTTTTTAACACCAACCTAATGCTGAATAAAATTTCTTGCAAAAAGCTTCTATATTAGGGTAATTTTCAATCATTGAGGCACCACTAGTTTTCAAGTTTTTGATGTGTTTTGGTAATTTGGAAAAATAAGCTTTGATGTAGTTTAATTTTGCTACAGCTCTTTCACGACAATTGTAGGAGATGCTGAAAATTACATGTTTTTTTTTGTAGTGCACTTGGTTGTAATGCATTTATTAGCACATTAAAAAAAAATTGGGATCTAGTTTGTATCACAGAATACTCAATAAATTTTGAAATCGTTAATCACACTAGATTTTGAGGTATCTTTTTATAAATTATTCACGTCGAGAGACAAATTTGCATGCTGCTTCAATAAAAGTTTTTTCGATACAGACAAGTGTTTGTTAGTAACAGTATAAAACCATGATCGATCGTAAAACGCTTAAACAACTGATTCAGAAACCTTTACAAGCATAATCATTAGCAACTGTTTGGAGAATTAGTGAGTAAGCTTTTAGGTAGAGGTAATGATATCATAATTGGTTAGGTACATTCCTAAATAAGACAGATGGTTTCCCCGATGTTAATTTACACTGTTTTAGTACATCGCCCTAAAGTTTGTATTCATTGGACGTGTTGTATTATAATTTTATAACCGTCGAGATGGCTATTGTTTTCGCTAAGTAGTTATTAATTGGTTTCCTTGCTTATTTCAAAATTGATGCTGCAAATATATATGCATTCGCAAAATTTGAATTACCGTGTTTTATTATGCAATAATTAATTTTTTTCAATTTTAACTTAAAAAACACCTTACAATAAAACGATAACATTTCATTAATCAAAGTTTATTTCTAGAGTATTGGAATACATTATTTATAAATAAAATTCACAAATCTTTTACAAACGTCCTAAAAACAACAAGTAATTAATTAACAAAAGTATTGTCAGTTATCTATTATAACCGATACTAACAATATCGTTTACTATATTAACCAATACGGAACAAACGATTTAAACAACTTCGATCATTGAACTTATTTTCTATGTATAGGGGAATTCGCATGTTCGAGTATCAGATCAATGACAATTTTTACTAAAACTTGTGCATTCAATTTTTGTTGCAATACCAAATGGAAATTTACAACTTCTGCGATTCCAGAAAATGTAATTCTTCAATACAATAACGAAAGATTTGTAGACATAAAAGCGACTTCCATTTATGCTACAACAATATCTCAATTGGGATGCTACTTCTAATTCTAACGAGATTTACGATTACGGGGTTGGATCGATACAACCAATCGATGACGACGCCATTTTTCTTTAACTAAATAGATCGTGCTTCATTACAATTTTTGACTAAATATGCAATTAAAATCGATTTTGAAGAACTAAATCTTGAAGCTATGAACGACACTACGAAATTACAATAAAACTTTTTTAATTACATTAAGAAGGCTTAAGAGAAACTGGAATTAATGATATTTTAATATTCACCTAATATTTTCATGTAAACGATTAGGTATTTATTGAATTGGTTTTACAATGAAACCCTTGTTGGATATTGTCTTGAATTGTCATCAGTTCTTGGGCGGAACACTTATCCGGGGGAAATTTATTAGCATAATTTGATAGAACATAAGTTACTCTGTATGAAAGATAATTGTAAATAGCTGTAAGGTGGAAAACGTTGTAGGTTAATTTTTAATACTGCGGGATAAAATCACAACGTAAAAGATATTAGCAATAAGGCAATGTAAATGCAACTGTACAAATGCTACCAGAGCGAATTATTGGAAAACCATTTTACTTTTTTGGGGTTCATCAGCAGTAGGAAACACACTCTAATGTATTTCCACAATTGAATAGAAAAACATTATAGCTTTATATTTATATACGACAGGAGCAACCATAGCAAGGTTCGTTGTTATAAAGAAAACTGTGGGATAAAACCACAACGTAAAAGACATTGGGGGTAAAGCAGTCTTCCTACTGCCAATCAGCATCAAAGGACGAAATGCCCATCCAGTAGTTCACTCTGATGGTATTTGTACAATTACATTAACATAGCTTTACCCTCAATATCTTTTGCGTTGTAGTTTTTTCCCGCAGTTTTATTTAAAACTATTTTGAATTACGAGGTGAACTACGAATGAAGTAAACTTAAAATAATAAAAAATCATATGCGCTTATCAGTGTCCAGTAGGGATGATCGATGTTAAAAAAACATCGATGTTAGCATCGCTGTTGACATCGGTAGCTAAACATCGATAACCGAATATTATCAAAATCAAAACATCGATGTTTGCTAAAATCGATGTTTTTAGCGTATACGATTATAATCATTAATAAAGCAACAACGAAATCTGTTTCAAATTTTAATCTTACAAAAGTTAATACAGCAAAAAAAGACTACAAATTCCATAACTTTTTATTAATTGATTGTAAAAACAATATTTTAGAAAGAAATTTTCCTTTTAGTCTATTGCGCTGTTGTGAAAGAGTAAACGCAGCTTTAGAAAATAATCTTTCAGACGCTGATGACGTTGCTATGCAGCTAAAATACTTAATTGAATTTTTTTTTAGCTTTGGGTAAGTAGTGCCAATAACATTGTTCCACACTTGCAGTGGTTCCTGGTTTAAATCCATCGACGGGTTCTTAAGATAGTAGAACAACTCTAGAGGCATGTTACCACCCGTTTCGCTTTGAGTAGTTAGACTATTTTTTTCTTGACCAGTTTGTAATGATCGCTCCACAGATTAAATTTTGCTGTTGGGTGGTTTTCTTGTAGCGTATAATCATCTAAATGTTTTTCATCCTGAATGGCATGCGCTTCTGCAGCTATAAGCATATCATTGACATTTTTAATAGCTGTTGAACATGCTTCAGAATCCTGGAAATGAATGGTTTTAAATCTCGGGTCTAATACTGTAGACACAGCTAGAATGTTTACAAACTCTAAGGGCAACAAGCGCTTTTTAATTTCGGTTATTATATTTTGTTTCAGATTCTCTCCAATGACCTGTTTAGGTTGAAAGGCAGATATTTTTATGGTCAACATTCGGGTCAGAGGAATAACCTTACTGCTAGTAACATACTTTTCACCACATACTTCACGAGTTGCAAATTCAATCGAGCGTAGAATATCACAAACATCAGTCAACTCTTCTATGTCTTTGGCAGTTACCATTGGAGGTGCACTAGCGTGACAATTTATAATTTTATTAATAGCAGGACGCATCTTAAAAAATCTTTTTATCATATAAAATGTTGAGTTCCAACGAGTGGACACGTCTTGGATAAGTTTTAAATTTGATTCTTTTCTTAATTCATCGCTTGCTACCACAGACTGCTTGAACCACGTTACGATTTTTTTTACAGAGGCAATCAAATCGTGTAATTAGTTGGTTTTTTCAACTGATTTTTTAGCTACTAAATTCAGCTTGTGGGCAAAGCATAGTATATGGCATTCTTTACCAAATGCTATTTCAACTGCTTTAACCATATTGGATCCAGCATCAGTTACCACTCCCAGTACTTTATTAGTTTCTATTTCCCAGTCTTCACAAGTCTGTAATAGTATACTTGCAATGTATTCGCGGGTATGAGATTCTGATAATTCATAAACACCAAGAGTGGCTGATTCCATTTTGTCGCCATCTGGAAAATGGATAGTAACTCCAAAAAACTTTTGGTTTGCATTGTGTCAGTCCAAATATCAGTCGTAAGAGTGAAATTATTCAGTGTTTTAATCTTGTCTTTAAAATAATTTTGAGTTACTTTAAATCTACTCTCTTGAAATAAAACCTTGAAGGTACTTTGTATAAAGGAGCAGCTACTTTCATCAGGTTTAAAAAACCTTCATTCTCAACAATTTGGAATGGCTGTGCATCTTTACAAATCATATACAAGATTGCGTTAGATAATTGAATAGCTTTAACACAATTTTCGAAAAATTCAGTAATACTTCTAAAACTTGAATTTAATGTTGGTTGAAATGACCTTTGACTTGCTGAAACAGAACTACTATGGCTTTTAACCAAACTACAATTAGATTCGCTGGTACTTTCAGTTAAATCAGCTATTTCCAATGATGCAGAGCTTGTGGAAGCTTCAACAAGAGGTTCTGTATGCGTTTCTAATAAATTCTTTTTCTTCAACAGATAATCGTGAATTTTTTCGATGTGTAATTTTAAATTTGTCGTATTTCCACAAGTTTTCAAAATTTTCGAGCATGTGCGGCATTTTGCTGATGAATTATCGATTTTTTCAAAATACTCCCAATATCGACTTTTTGGTGGCATAGTAATAACCTTGCAAAACAAAAAGAACTACTATTAGGTTTTATACATTAATAAATATTAAACCCACTTTATGCAGACACAAAAACAAGTCCAGTCCAGAAAAATAAACTCGGTAGGTACTAGAGCGTTAAAGTGTAATTTGGAATGTCGCCGTCAGCTTAGTTAATCTATAGTCAAACATCCAGCCTTTTTCAACATACATAAACTAAAACAAGCAAACATTTGTTATAATTTCACATGTCATATTACGGAATACTTTTAATTACTTACCTACCTACTTCGAGGTTTTCTACTAAATAAATCAACTTTAAAATATTAAAAAATTCACACTTAACCACTCAAGTAACAAATACATAGTGCAGACATAAAACATCTCAAAGATAATTTTTCCATATTATTAATTGAAGTATGTTTTTATTTATGTTGGGATCACGTTCCCATCGTTTGTTTTATATATTGTGGTATCAGCACTATGCGTCCAGAAATTAACTATCTAAATCTGTTTGTAAGTGATACGTGTGTTGGTTTGTTTTAGTAATATAATATTATTTTTATTTAGTCCATTATTTGCTCATAACATCGATGTCACGAAATTTTGCATTATTCGTTATCGATGTTAAAACATCGATGGTTTACTTCAAAACATCAATGTTTTAGCAACATCGATAAACATCGCTCATCCCTAGTGTCCAGTGAGGGACTATCAAGGCTAGCAATTTTATTTATTGTAAACATCATTGCAGAAAAATCGATTTTAATACAATAATTGATGAATTTGATATTTTAAAGGCAAAATTTACATTACATTTTTTTTACAAATTATTCATTAGATTAAAAAAATATGTTTTTTGAAAAACAGTTTCAGTTTAAATTTATTAAAATGTATTTTGGCTTCTTAGGTTTTTTTTATAGAGAAATTAAGACATGCGACGAAAACCGACTTCTGGTACGTAGTCCTGCACGATTCTTGCTGTGTGCAGCCTCGCAATGTCATACGTAACCTGGGGTAAGTTTTGGACCACTGTCCACTGACTAATAGCCACTCCTTGTTGACAAATAAAGGGGTCATTACGAGTCGTTGTAAATCGCTTTCTGCCTGTTCCAGGTCGCCTACCAAAGGATACAATCTTTTCATGACATTGGCACACTCTACAAACCGCTGCGCGTGTCATATCCAGTTGTCTAGCAACAGTTCGCTGTCTATTTTAATTAAACCAATGACCTGGGCGACTTTTTGCAAAGTAGTGTGCATTAAAATAACATACTTAAAAACTAATCAAATTATGAAAAACGAATAATATGCAAATTTCAATTGCAAAGGCAATAATTTCAATCTTTCACAAGTTTGTTATTTTTGTTATAACGACAACATAAATACGTTTCATTTGTTCATTCATTCCAAACGTGGAAAATATCTTAAGCATTGTACCCGCACAATGTTTCAGATTTTAGTCTTTCAAATAATTTTTTTTACTATTTCAATTCTTTATTTGTTGCTATATATGAGTACTTAAATATTGTATCCGCGTGTAGATGAAAGTTTGTTCGTAAATCCCATTTACAATTTCCAAAATTATTTGAATGTATACTTACTTGTCTGCGAAAGCGAGAGTAGATATACCTATTATTAAATTATTATCAATTATAATTTTTTTGAAATTTTTTATTTTACTTTATTAATTACTACATAACTAAAAAATCTTTATAAAAGGTTATTCGGTTTAAGTATATTTTCCGTGAATTCTAGCGACGTTTATTAAAAAAAAATGCTATTAGATAACGAATAATACTTTTATTGTTAATAGTTAAAATTAATGACTTCTTGCTTCATTACCTTTGTAAAACATTTGTCGATTTTATTTATAAATAGTGTATTGTATGTCAAATGAATGCAAACTTAAAAGGCGATGTACTCAAACAGTGTAAATTAGCATCGGGGAAAACCGCTGCTGTAGTTTTTTATATATGTGTGTACCTAACTAAAAACAGAAACTTTCAAGAAAACAAGCATGTAGATGTTAAATTATTATCAGCAAGAAGCAAATACTTCCTAATATTTACATTTGTCGAACAATAATGCTCTAAGGAATGTTGCTTCAAAATAACAGCATTCGGAAGAGAAGATTTCTTAATAATCACTATTTTTATATGCAATCCACCCAAATATAAAAAACGTTCGAATCTCCATCTCATAAGCGTTTATTAGACATTAAAACGTTTTTAAACGTGTAATAAACGTTTATCAGACGTTTTTTATACCAATGTTTTGATTGGGCACTTTGAAAGTTGAAAATGTTTCAACTTATACATTTAAATTTTAAATGAACAAAATAAATTAGTTTTAGAAACACCAAAAATATATTGTTTTAAAAATTTGCGATTGGAAAAATATTTATCAGATTCTAATGCAAATACAAAAAGTACTGGAACATGCTAAAAAGAATCGGCTTCAAAAAATGGATCGAATAAATTACACCAAAAAGTAAAAAAACAAATTGTTTATTTTAGACACAATTTACATGAATTTAGTTTTTGAAGTCAATGTCATGGCATAGGACTAGGCTTAATTATTAATATCAACTTTAGCAGTTGTAATAGTTTTAAATCGAATGTGTTTGGCATCGACTTCAAAAAGTAATTTAATGTAAATTGTATCTAAATTAAATAGTTATTTTTTACTTTTTAGTAATGTTAACGATAGTGATTATAATCACTAAAAACTTTGAAAATTCACATTGTTTAAGAGAATTTGTTTATTTGCTTATCATGCTTTTTTGTTTTGTCTACTTTGTTTATTTTTTTTATTTTATTATAGCGTCTTTGTTATAAAATTAAAAAATCATTAGGCATTTATATAAAATATTGATTGTCTATTATAATATTTATACTAATAAATCATGGGTTATATTTTATATTTATTTTTTTAATTATTTTCTATAGTTGTATTTATGTTTTCCACATTTTTATAAACAACGATATCTTACAATTCTGTTGTGTTTATTTGTACAAAAATGTCATTACGTTTATTTGCTATCTATTTTAAGCAGAAAACTTTTATTTATGTTTTCTTATAACTTGCATCAAGCATTATGCATATCTAATATTTTCTTTATTTATTTTCAGGTGAGTTACGACTAAGTCTTAAATGACTGCAATAAAACTTATTGTAAGTATATTTAAACCAACTACTATTTACAAATTA
Organism: Aquatica leii; assembly: GCA_035610365.1. Taxonomy (NCBI): domain Eukaryota; kingdom Metazoa; phylum Arthropoda; class Insecta; order Coleoptera; family Lampyridae; genus Aquatica; species Aquatica leii. Next base: position 133,821,026 of record CM069433.1, read on the forward strand.
TTTTAGTACAAATAAAAATATGTTTGTTATGTCGTATGAGAATAAAACCAAGTTCATTTTAATGTTAAAAATACATGTATTTATAACACAGCTAAGAATGTTCACAACTTATCTTGATCGCTACAGTCAAGATACGGTTAATATTTAAGGTAATTTTAATTAGAAACGTTTTGTGCAAATTTTAAAGGTATTTCGAAAAACATACAGTAATTTGCTTTTATATTTTATATAAATTAACCATTATTGACATTCCTTTAAAGAATATTTACTTGTTAATTTTCAGGAAATAAATTGATTATTCATATTTAAATTTGTTTGCGTATTTATTTTTTAAATTAAAGCTGCACAGATATTAAAATTGGAAGGTAAAAATAACTAATAGATCAATATTTTCGGTTTTGAACAAAAAAGAGAGAAAAGTTTATATGCATTGTTTTAGCCAGTGGCGGCTGGTGGTTAATACTGCAAGAAGGTTATTTTAATATTAAAACTTTAAAAACGCATTCTTATTTGATAAAAGATTTAATATTTAAAGCCAATTTATATGTCTTTAGAATAAACAAAATGAAACGTTACATATTTGTAATTGTAAATTAATAATTTCATTGGTTTTGACGATCGTAACCAGGCAATTTCGTTAACAGTAACGTTTTGGATTTCTTGAACGGCTTGAACTATACAACCAACTCGATCATGCAGCGTAGCAACATGTGTCACCTGTGACTTAATTGCTTCTTTTGCATTATTTATACTTTGTTGCTTTTTAAATAAATCTTGATTTTTACCGCACATCCGACTTTGATATGAATTAATTAAAAATAAACACTTGTGGAAGTTATCCACAAATCTAATCACAAAAATGTGTTTTGTGTGTTTGCAGTGAAACAAAACAATAAAGTATCAGAAATAAAAGAACTTATTAAAAGCACTATAGAAACCACTGTGGCGCAATACAATACAAAAATTACATTACCAAATAACACAATAACTTTATAAAACTGGAACGCGTTTCGATAGCTGTGCTATCACCATTGGCGACAACAATTCTAAATTAAAATTAACAAACTTAATTGATTGATATTGATTGTGAAAGTGAAAAACCCAACTGTGCTTGATCCCCATTATTCGTTTTCAGTCTCGCTCTTCTTGTTTACTTGTTTAAGAAAGCTATTCTATACTGTCCATGTGTGGCAACAACGACAAACGTTCATACTGAATCCAAAGCCTCTTTATTTGCCGAATATACATATTTACTACAATCTTTACCATTCGTTTTATATCTTTTGGATTTATCATGAATTAAGAAATTATTTTATTTATACTATAGGCGTTCGTAACACCTGATCAATTGTGAATAGACAATAGATAAGAAATATGTTCAAATACCAACTTAGACAGTATTCATAATAAATTAATAATAACATACATATTATTTTATCTGTTTTAACATATCTTCTTTTTCTTTCTTTTTTATAATCCAATTAGGATCCCGTATTTTCATATTCCTACACACGCGTGGGTCAATTATTACGGGTAGTATGCAATCCATATAATATCTTTCGAGTTTAGGTACCAAAAAACTACTCCAAAGGTGTTCGTCTTTATAAATCCGTTCAATGGATATATCCGACTCGAAATACAAAATGAAATCACAGAAAGATTTTCAACTAATATTTAATTGTCCTTGCACCTGGTAATAATAGTTGTGGTTTTTTTAAGCTGTAATAATGCATAAACAATGTGAATTGGATATATTCAATAGTAATATAAATCTTACCGTGTTTTTTCATCAATAACTTTGTAGCACAAGTTTTTAAACGCTGATGATTCATTCTTTTCAAAGGGATCTAGCAGTTTTTTCCCTTTCAAATGGAAGAGACATTTTATTTCTACTAAACCATCTTCTTCTACAATACCGTCGGGAGAAGCTGCAAGAAAGTAATTTTTTATGTCAATAAAAAGTCCACAATCTTTAATTTTAGTATTCGTTCTTGCTTCATATAATTTTTTTGCGTTACGTTCTTGTAATCTACCGTACATGATTGCTGGGGTATTTAATTCTTTTCCATACAGCAAATTTCGTACGAAGTTGTGTCACGACGTAGAAGATCTTCTTTTCAGAACGATGCCAAGCTTGGATGCAGTTAAATATTCTTTTCTAATTGTACGCCATGTTTAATTATCATGTTGACCGCGAGTTAATATTTCAATTTCTTTTAGTTTTGTTACAGTGTTTACACGATCTTTTAACTTATTCTTAAATTCTTGCATTTTTATTTGTAGCAGTTCTTCTTCTATGTCAGGTTGTGCGGCATTGGGTCCATAATACATGTCTGAGGATCCTGGACAGCGTTTCTTATATTTCTTTTGTTGCACATTAATTCTTCGTTTTACAAGAATCGCATGTTTTTTAACGAACACTTTCTTTCGTATCATATAAACGCTCATCTATATTTTGCAAATTATGATTATGCCAAGACCATTCATAAACGACAACGCAGCAGCGTTTACGCGTGCTTGGTATGAAAATCTTTTAGAAAAATTTACCCGTTTGCCACTTGTACACTTAGAAACTAACGACATAAACCTAAAATAAAATTATTTTTTAAAATAATAAGACAATTTTTTATTCACCTTTCTGCTTGATTGGTTTTTCGTTAAACATTAGTCCATCCGCTTTTTGAATAATCGTTTCCATGTACTTTTGTACTTCTGAAAAAACTCCAGTACTTATTGCTAATTCTAAAATATTTGTCTCATTTCTATCATGCTTACTTTAGATTTACTAAAATTCAGAAATTCCAAACTATTGAAAATGTTAATAATATGAAGTTTTATCCTTACCAACAATTGTCGTGATTACCAAATACGTGAAAAGGAGCATTTAACAACTTCTGCCGTAATTGAAACGCTTCTTCGTTATTATTTTTACCATTTTTTATTGTTGTTCTTACTCCTTTTACCAATCGTTGGATTCTAGAGATACCATCAGTTGTTTCTTTTAATAATTTTTGACCACTCAACGAAAAAACCGTATTTTTTGATAGTTTGTGCAACTTCTCGCTTAAACATCGAGTTGTATGATTAGCACACTCTATTTTAGTTACATATCGGCCATATGAAACTTGTTCTTTAATTTTGACATAAACGTTCAAGTCTCCGTCCCCTAAAAAATATTATTTTAAAAATATAAATTTTGGATATTGATGAGGTTATTATATCTTACCTATGAAATTTTTATAAATCAAACCGTGCTGTTCTTGGCTTCTTGCAAACCCTTCTACAATAATATGAGACTCCATAGCGGTTGAAGGTCCCAAAAAATTTAAAACACATTCGTGTTTTTTAATATCCAGATTACGAGTTTTGTAAAAACCGCACGTAGAGCATATTTTATTTCTTATTCTCGCAAATAAGATCTTCCTTGTTGCTGCACCAATTATTACTCCCTAAAATAAAATTGTTCAAAAATAAATCAAATGGATTTAGTTATTTCCGCTTACTACTCCGGAAGACGCATTGAATCCGTGACCATAGGTTCTTTTAGACCACCCTCCGTCGACAATTACGGTTATGTATGGAAATCGATCATGATTTATGTCAATCCAATGATTTGTTTCAATAGCCAAACGTTTTTCTGCATCGCCTGCAAGTTTCATCTCTTCGGCAAGTCGATTTTCCCACTCCTAAAATATACAATAACGTTTCAAACCCAGTTGATATAAAAATTGTATTGTAGATACCTTTTTCACTATTGAAGTATTGCGTGTAAACGTTTTACATCCCATAAATGGCATATTTTGAACACCAAAAAGCTCTTGACATTGAGAATGTCCAATTCCAATTCTCAAACAGCCCCAAACAATCTCCTTGTTTATTTCTCTTTTTTCTTGAGGTGGTTCTGAACAAATAATGGATACCTTGTCACAAACATCGCATTTAAAGTGCAAAGAATGTAATAATCCCTGATTTGTTTCTTTTTGAATATTCGTTTTTCCCATGGTACAGATATATTTATGGTTTGCAATGTGTTCGTATTGCGTAAGCACATAAGATACGTCAATAATTCGTCTTCCTTTTATAACATCAAACATTGTCAACGGTGGATTTTCATCAACTTCCATTTCAAGTTCAGGCAATTCATTTTTCGGATATCTATATAACAATATAAGTAGTAAGGTTAAATATGTACGTATTAAAAATAATGATTTCAATGTAATTACTTACGATTTGTTACACAAATTTCGTATTATTTTGAACTTGGAAGATCTTTTCCTTCGTCTTGAAAAAGACGGTTTTGATTTTGGCATTTTAGTAATTCTAGTATATACTCGCAGGCACTAACTATTAAGAAAGACTAGTACTAAACAAGTACTAGTATGTCGTTTTATAGAAAGCAAATATGAGTCATGATGTATTTCTTTCAAAATAACAAAAGCAGTAAGAGGTAAAATCTACGAAAATATTAACCTCCTAGTGGAATTCTAATCCTTCTAAGTAGGATTTATCACCTTTCGTAAATTCCTTAGGTAAGTGTTTTGTAAACAACAAAGGATGTAAATGCATTCTTATCGATTATTATCAAAATAAATGCATAAACATGAGTAATATAACAATTAATAAGAATTAACAGCAAAGTATAACCGATAGGTATGCAGCATGTTATTTCTAATTTAAAATATAAATTAAGCGCTTTATTATTTGCTTAAATCTGAAAATGAAAGGCGCAACTACGTTCCTTTGTTTCTTTTCTTTTTTCTTATTGGTTATAGCTTCTAAAGAGATTATACCGACTTAACATTAACACAATACATGGTAGGCGTGCACAGTTGAGAGGCGTGAAACTTTAAATTACTACAGTCAAAACTTAATTAATAATTATTTATATTAGGGTCTTAAGCAAATTTTATATGCCTCATATAAATATCTGCAACCTGTTGTATTAAAATTTTTCAATTTTATAGAAATAATCAATTATTAAGTTATAAACAAATCTTTTAATATTAAAAAGATCATAACTTGATTCATAATTATTTTTTCGAAAATTTGAAATCGACAGGTTCTTCATAATTACCCAAGTAGCAAAAATCAGTTACAAAACGGTTGTAAAACTCTCTTGCAACTATGGTTTCAGTAAGGTATTTAGTTACAGAATAGTTGCTGAGTCTTTCCTGATACGTTGTCAATACCGAATTTGGTCAGTTGCAAGGCAACTGCAGTAATATTATAACCGTTTTACAACGTGTCTGAAACCGTTGCAATTACTACTTTGTAACTGTTTTGCAGCGTTGCTATAACGGTTTTTTACAAATCATGTTTACCTATTCTAAATCGTTTCGGTAATGGTTTATCATCACGGTTTTGTAATGGATTTGTAACATTGTAGTTACCGTTTACAGCAACTGCTATGTAACTGTTTTGAAAACATGCTTATTACCATTATTTGAAACTACTATATAACCGCTTTTGTTAAGCAACTTATCCAAGATTTTAGTTACTAACTGCATGATAAAGATTAAAACAAAAGTAGAGTTAAAAATATATTAATAAAAAGATACAGATATATAAAAAGTTATAATAAATGTACATTATTTAATTTTTTATAGTTTCTTATAGAACTAAATTCAAACAAAAAAGATATAATAAAAGAATTTTTACATCTGTTGCAAGTAGGTACCAGTAAACAGGTTTTTACGGCAAATTTTCAAGAAAAGCGGATTATGTCTATTATTTATAAATTTTGTAAATAGTAAATGCATAAATTTTGTTAAGAAAAAAATGTCTTTGTGTTAAAACACCATGGCGGATTAAGATATTCCTCACATGCTATAGTTTAATGCGTCTACGTAATTCTTAGTTAAATATTTGTATTAGGCTACAAATGCATATGTGCAATTATAATCGGTTCAATGATCATCGACTGCTTTTTTAAAGATTATAGGTGTTTGCAATGGCGATCTAATTTACACGTTCTGATCACTGTATGTAATATTGTAATGTCCTTGCAATCAAATTCTATTTTATCCTAGAATAAAATAAAATCAATTTAAAATTTGCTTACTTATAATTGGCAACTAATTCTTCAATGTTGATTAAATTAGAAACAGTAGTTTAAATGCACGATTAAAATAATAGTAATATAATATACCAATAATTGTACTTACGTAGTTTTGAATTAGAAACACTTTCGGTACTGTTTATTGGATAATGATAATGAACTATGTGTCTTATAAAAATCTCGTAAAATGCACTTCTTCTGTTGCTGTTTGAAAGCATAGATTAACACTGTAGTGTAGTTTTAGAAATTCACACTTGTAACCATAGTTTCAAGACTGTTACACTCGAAACCGAAATGAAGGTTTTAATGTCACTAAATTGAGACTGTAGTTACATAAGAGTTTAAGAAAAACTTACTTATAACCATAGTTGTAAAATGGTTATTTCTGTAACAGATTTGAAACCTCAGTAAATTACGAAAGTTGCTGCTACGTTGCTGCAACGGTTTATTTACCATGGTGCTAATGTTACTAATTTGCAACTGGTTACAACGTAACCACGGTTACAAGATGTTGCTTGGGTAGGTAATAGGTTACCCTATTAAATTTGAAGTTCATAACTTGTACCGTAACCCTGTTTTGACTGTAGAAAAAATGCATTAATTATACCAACAAAAGTATCGAACGGCCTTAAAGGAATTATATATACAGCGTTATTTTTACTCGTTGACTGTTCTTTACTTTTCTCCTAATCGGTAATATCCTATGGGATCAGACGTACTCTTGGTACCAAAGTTTCGTCAGTAAAAGGAGTGGCGCCTATTTTTTCTCTTTTCTATTGTAGCATTCTTAACCACGTGCACTCACCGGCATCTCAGCTAGCCGTAGTGACATGATTGTTACTAACAAGACCCACTGGGATAAAGGTTGGTAACAATATCTTGTAAACGTGGAACGTACGTTGTAATATTTTTAGCAAGATTTTTTTAAAAATAAAAACAAAAACAAAATATCAAAAAAGCTTCAGTTTTGAAACAAAGTTGTTTTACCTGTTTGCACAGTCCATCTACATTTAAAACCAAAAAATACATTATCTCAGGGGCAAGAAATCGCTTCAGAACACAGAAGACAATTTATAACAAATAGAACTATTTTTAATAAAGGATTAACAACGTACGTACGTTCTAAATATCTTATCTGGTCTAAATAATTTAAAAGGTGCTACAGACAACGCACAGACGACAAATTACATTAGGACAAGAATGGTGTTACTGAAGTTACCTTCAATTTCTACTTATTTGCACGTTTTCTTTATGCTGGGTTAAATGCCTAAAGTGTTATCGGTTAACTTTAACTCTTCGAGAATGGCTACAAGAATCTTGTATACGCAGAAGCCATGCGGTTAAAGGTCTCACCGGACTTAAATTTTGAAATTCGCAGATTATTTTTATTATTTCTTAGGTTGTTGATTTTTCCTTTATTTTTATTTATTGAAGAAATAGTAAAATGTTCCTGGACTCTATGATTTTAAATTAACTGAACACTGTTTTATTTTATATTATTGATGCTTTATATTCTATATAAAATTCGTTTACAGCACTTTCACTTTAAAAAAAAATTTCACTCATTAATGAAATTAATTGAAAATTTTTTTAAAACACGCTTTAAATATATGGGCATTCACAACAAAGTTAAAGCCTAAAATAGCTCATATCAATATAAACTTCAGAAATTTATATTAAAAAATTCTTAGTTACTGTTTTAAATAGCGAAAAGTACGTCAGCGTTACTTCCGTCAGAAAAAAAATCTGAGTTACTCCTAAGTCGCGCCTAAAGAAATTTTACTTTAAAAAAACAATGAAAAATGTAACAAATTCACTTAAGTTTTTGAGCAAAACCCCAAAGTCTTGTTACTGTACAGATATAAACTAGGAATTATTACGATTACTTTATTATTATCTTCGACGCATTTTGATTGCCTACTAGTGGCGTATTCGTATTTGGCAAAATATTTATGTATATGAAAATGCATGTTACATTTGTTTTCGATTCTTTGTGCTTTCTAATTTCTTTATGTACTATGACCTGGTACACGACGTTTAAAAACTTAACATGACTTTAGATAACTTTGTATCTACACTGAAACTTATTGTTGTGTACATGCATTACATAATTACAGTCATAAACGCGCCGGGCACATAATCTCAGTAAGGCAAGGGTTTTAGTTTTCCATTTCTCATAGATAACATAATTTAACGTTGTGTTTTTCTCATAATCAAAGTTTATGTAAACAAGTTCTAAAAAGGGTATCAGGGCTGTAAAAATCAATCAACGTTGATGTCTAACAATTGTAACAAACATTTACATTTTGAATGCATTAAATTATATACTCACTAATTTCAAATATGTGTTTAGGTTTTGTATTTATTTTATTTAATTTTCTATACGTGTGTTATGCATAATTAATTATTGCAGAGTTTTACAAAATATCCTTTGCCATTATATGAACACTATTTAAAAGTTTGGTTTTAATTGGTTAACCAAGGTCAATCAAAACATTTAGAAACAAGGAAGAATTATTTAAATAAATTAACTTTTACGTTTTTCTTAGATTTTATTAAGACATGGCAATACGGAACATTAAGGAACTTGGTAACATAAAGCATTTAATTTATTTTTGTTTAAAATGGAACATAAATCTACTCTAACAGCAACAAAATAAAATAAAGAAAACGCATATTTAATCAGATTTGAACTGTAATTTACTGTGCATACAAAGAACCATAGCTCGTTTACTAAAAACAGACATATATTAAAAACAGCAATTCTTTGTTTTAAGCGTCGCGCAGTGTAAACTCTAAAAATTGATAAAATAAAAGCATTACAATAAGTGTAGACGTCTATGAATTTTCATAATTTAAATACTCGAAAATGGACAAAGCCTTTTACAACACGTATTCTTTGCAGTCTTAGTGAATATTTCATTTTACTTGCTGAACGTAAAAGCATTGTATATAGTAAATGAGAAGGATATAAACAAAACGTATGGAATAAATATTTCATATTTTAAAAACATGTTTTTAGAGAAAAACACTTTCCTGGAATTAATCATTTTGAGTACAAAGTTGAAATGGAATGGAACGAGGAGGGTTATATAAAAGTAAAATTGTGACACCCAATAAATATGCCTCTGACATAGTGGTAATGCACGGTGCGCTGCTCGTTTTTACTGAAATCGTTTTCCTCCCGTTGATTTGGAAATAGAAATACGTAACATAGTTACACCCGTCCTATTTTAATTTTTACGATTAAAACTCAGTTAGCTGAAAAAATCAAAGATGTTTTCGTAATTAAAGAAAAAAACCTAAATGTTGCTCAGTGGATTAATTTAACATATGGTCTTAAATATAGAATTTTCATAAGATATATTTCAGTAAACGAGGAAGTTAGTTGACCTGTTTGCTACTATGTTAAATATAGACAATGTGTAACACTTTGAATGAGTGTTTTAGAAACTTAGGCGGCATTTGCGACCAAACCCTATATTTAGTCGTTCAATAAAATCGGCGCTGATTCATAAATTATGAATTTTATTAACACAATACTAAGGCCAAACAACCACAATATTTAGACACACTTAGTGCGTTATTAATGTTTCGACAATTGTTGTTTATTACTTCATTCACAAACAAAATTTGAATTTGCATTTCAATTATACACAAACCCACCGGTTCAATTGTTTATCTTCTTGCGGCAACAAATATACAACTTACGGTAGAGCAACTTCAATAATTACCGTAACAGTTTTGATACCGAAAAATTATGCTCTAAAATATTGTTATAACTTCAACAGTTTGTTTCATTCACATAATTTCAATCGGCCATTTGCTTGTGTTATTTTTAGTAGCAACCTGTCGCCAATTAATTAATTGTTTTAATCCTACACATAAATACATTATGCTACCAATAAACTTTTACTTATTCTTGACAATAAATTGGTACAATATATTTGTAAAAGTAATTTAGATTCAGTAAACAAAATAAATTTAACTGTTCTAATTTATAGTTTGTCGCTACCATTGTTTGTTTTATTTTTAACTATAATATCGAGTGTCGTATATATTTGTTCAAAAATTAAATTTATTTATGTTTTACGTATCACACAATTGGTTTAATAAATTTCGGTGTTGACATTTTTAGGATTATTATTATTAACGGTGTGCACAGTTTTTCGCTTTGATCTAGAAATATTATTTTGTTATGTAAGCGTTTGTTGTTGTTTTTTTTTTGACAAATGACGCCGGAAGGTGTTGTCTCATAATATTTTGTTGCATCGGAAATGACAAAAAAAATTAATTATAAATCTTTTATGACTAGTAGTGTGTCAAAACTGTGAAATGAAAAAGAAACATGATGTATAGAATTTATTTATTATTTATTAAAAGAACACAATTTCAGCCAGTCAATTATGTTTTAATACGACAATCAAATTAAAATAGAAATTATTATGCATTAAAAACTGCAGTTAGAAACTAGCGCATGTGTTGAATATTTTATTCGTTCAATAAAGATGACTTTTGTTTCAAAATAATTTTTATTTTTGTACTAAATGTTTTATACCACACTATTGCAGATAATTAATTGGTGGTGTTAAACTTTATGTTATGTTTTATTATTGCTACGGAATGTGCGTCTTTTGGGAATTGAACTTTAATTCTTGTATTCTTTGATTTGATTTTTTATTTGATTTTACAAATACAACAAAATCTGCTGATAGCAACTGTTGTTTTATAATGTGGATAGATTTGTTTTATTCTAACGTCGCACACGATAAATCACGGTTGAATTTTTTAGTCTCTTCTATTATATTACGATAAATCATTTAAATTATTCATTTAGGAGGAGCATACAAAATATTTTTAGTCTTTTTTTGTGGCTACATTTCGTGCTTCAACCGAGAACTTCATCAGGCCAAATAAAAGTTTAAAGCGGAACAATCCGCCGAACCAAGGAGTAGACATAAAATAACTTCTTTTGAGGAATTCAAGCAACGTAATTTTATAATATGTTATTAATAATAGTTTAATGTAAGAATAAATAAATTTGCAAAAACATTAAATATGACTATTTTTGTGAAAATCGCATTAGTATAATTAGTTGTTCAAATATATGTATATTGAAATTATTATAATTATGATTATTAAAAATTATATACAGTGTGTTACAACTAAGTTGTAACAGCCAAAATAGCAGTTAGAACTCAAAGAAAGAAACAACTTTTCCCCACTCATAGTTATTGCCGTTTTTTGTTTTTCGAAAAATCGTCACTACACCCTTATTTTAAAGATTATTTAAAAAAATAAGAAAACTTTCAGCATTTGCTTTTGATTCTCTAAAACATGTGTATTTTGTGTTATTTTCTATTTTATCAAATAACAAAATGGCAACTGATAAAAAATTTCAAAACAACCCAAGCAACATTTTGTAACCGTGGTTACGTTGAAACCAGTTGCAAATTAGTAACATTAGCACCATGGTAAATAAACCGTTGCAGCAACGTAGCAGCAACTTTCGTAATTTACTGAGGTTTCAAATCTATTACAGAAATAACCATTTTACAACTATGGTTATAACTAAGTTTTTCTTATACCCTTATGTAACTACAGTGTCAATTTAGTGACATTAAAACCTTCATTTGGGTTTCGAGTGTAACAGTCTTGAAACTATGGTTACAAGTGTGAATTTCTAAAACTACACTACAGTGTTAATCTATACGTTCAAACAGCAACAGAAGAAGTGCATTTTACGAGATTTTTATAAGACACATAGTATATTATCATTATCAATAAACAGTACCAAAAGTGTTTCTAATTCAAAACTACGTAAGTACAATTATTGGTATATTATATTACTATAATTTTAATCGTGCATTTAAACTACTGTTTCTAATTTAATCAACGTTGAAGAATTAGTTGCCAATTATAAGTAAGCAAATTTTAAATTGATTTTATTTTCTTCTAGGATAAAATAGAATTTGATTGCAAGGACATTACAATATTACACACAGTGATCAGAACGTGTAAATTAGATCGCCATTGCGAACACCTATAATCTTTAAAAAACCAGTCGAGATTATCATTGATTATCTTAATCCGCCATGGTCTTTTAACACAAAGACATTTTTCTCTTAACAAAATTTATGCATTTACTATTTACAAAATTTATAAATAATAGACATAATCCGCTTTTCTTGAAAATTTGCAGTAAAAACCTGTTTACTGGTACCTACCTGCAACAGATGTAAAAATTCTTTTAGGTATTATATCTTTTTCGTTTGAATTTAGTTCTATAAGAAACTATAAAAATTTAAATAATGTACATTTATTATAACTTTTTATATATCTGTATCTTTTTATTAATATATTTTTATCTCTACTTTTGTTTTAATCTTTATGATGCAGTTAGTAACTAAAATCTTGGATAAGTTGCTTAACAAAGCGGTTATAAAGTAGTTTCAAATAATAGTAATAAGCATGTTTTCAAAACAGTTACATGGCAGTTGCTGTAAACGGTAACTACAATGTTACAAATCAATTACAAAACCGTGATGATAAACCATTACAGAAACGATTCAGAATAGGCAAACATGATTTGTAAAAAACCGTTATAGCAACGCTGCAAAACAGTTACAAAGTAGTAATTGCAACGGTTTCAGACACGTTGTAAAACGGTTATAATATTACTGCAGTTGCCTTGCAACTGACCAAATCCGGTATTGACAACGTGTCAGGAAAGACTCAGCAACTATTCTGTAACTAATTACCTTACTGAAACCATAGTTGCAAGAGAGTTTTACAACCGTTTTGTAACTGATTTTTGCTACTTGGGAAGATAGTTTGAAAACCACTCGATCGATTTTTGAAAAGAAAGCATTTGCATTTTTTAAACTAAATACTATAACATTTGCCTGAAACATTTTTTTCGATCTGTTCAAAAAAGTTTTTATTTAAATTGAATTACTAAATTTATTTTAACAAAATGTAACAATCATTTAAAAGAAAGTTGGCTTGCTGCCATTAAACAATGAAACATAAGCCGAGTAATAAACGCATACTTCAAACTTCAGGCACGTCTTTTCTAGTATGTACGTTCAAATTTAAATACTTTTTGATTTTGTGCTTTAGAAATATCTTTATTTTAAAAAAATATATTTACTGCTTCATCTTTAAAAGTTTGTCGCGTTTATCACGTGTGTGCGTATTTTGCATAATTTGTGTATTGTGGTTTTAGTTTCTGGAGAGACAAAGCGTAATGGACTGAAAGCTTGTTACGTGCTAAAAGATGTTATCATAAAATTGCCTACAAAACGTAATATAAAGGTGTTTGTTGGGTTTGCTCAGTGAAATGGGCTTGGGTGGTACAAAATTTGAAATTCGTGAATTTTTGGATGTCAAAGAGAAAGACGCAAAAGAAAATAAAATACAGATAAAATCCATAGGGCCCCAAATAAGGTCACTACGTTTAAAGCTTCTAGGTCCTTATTCACCAAAAAAGTCGTCCGGTAGCTTTAACTCTCACGGAACTTACCTTTGAGAATTAATGACCTAAATCTAAGGATTATACTAGAACAAAATATACAAAAATACCACGCAAACTGATGTAAAGTAAAGGCTTCACTTACAACTTAAATAACACATTTATTAGGGGAAAAAACAGAACCTGACGTGACTGAAATAAATGTTTTACAAGAAAAAAATAATACCAAACAAAAATAAGTTTAATACAACAGGCAATAATAAGTTAATATATTAAAAAAAGAAAAAATTAGGATTAGGTTAATACACACAAAAAAAATTATTTAATTAAAAAATTACAATGGCCGTGCATAGCGCAAATTACGATTAATTAAAATTAGCTTGTAAACTACGAACTGATATAACTCACATATACAATTAACGAGAAACGATAAATACTTTGTCTTAATTCGAGACGCTTGGTGATGGACTTTGAACTCGACGTCAATATAGCGGGGAGTACAGGTGGCAGGTGAAGCAGTTGCAGGGGAAAAAAATTTCAAGTCGTACTGCTAACCGGTGCTCTAAAAGTTTAATTTTTTTAAACCCTAACATTGCAAAATTTAAGTAAAACATCGATACAAGAAATCCCACGAGATCAACACAAAAAAAATTTTGCTGAAAATTTGAATTTAACAAAATCGTACATTACGATATAGAGTACATTGATTCCTTTAAATTTTGACGTTATTGCAGTGTCAAACGTAATACCGGTACAGGTGGTAAAGATTTTAATAGAACGAAACTAGAAAGTATGACCGAATTATCTCACAACTGAAGTAAAAGTATTTCTTAAAAGGGTCCCATAACGAATTTAAACTAAATAGGTAATTCTCAAAAAGGCGATAGTACCTGTTTCCAGTAATAATTTAAGAAGAAAAATACCTAAATACCACGAACTTTTTGAAATTCAAATACTAATCATATTACTAATATATTATTATATTATACAAAAATATTAAATTTCTTCAAAGTTTAAAACCTACTGTAAATGTATACTAAGGAGCAACTCTAGTCATGTCCAAGAAAATCATCATAAAAGACTACATAACGGAAAATTTAAATAATTTTTAATTCAAACAGTGGTGAATACCGATACTTTCGCAAAAATAAATCGACAAATTTAACACAACACAAATAATTGGAGGGAATTCCAATATATTTTGTCAAATCCCTGCATGTGAAGAAGCTGTTCTTAATATTATTGAAGCTAAGCCATCGACGAGCACAAGAGTAATAGCAAATAGATAACATGTAAATCGCGTAACAGTTTAGCAAGTTCTGAAGGAACAAAGTCTCCATCCAGTTTGTAGATAAAAAGTGCAAGTTCTGGTACCAAAAGACTTCCAGCCATGATTGTTGTTTTGTCGTTGGTTTCTTGTTGTCAGAGACGTTTTGAAAAGTTTATTTTATTCACAAGGTATTGTGTATTTAATTCTCGCAACAATCACTTCGGGTATGATAAAAATCTCCACCCAAAATTTATTTGTGCGCATCAACGGCGTTTTTTAATAAATGTATGGGGTGGAATCGTATGGGAGTATGTTATTGGACCCTACATTCTCTAGAACTGATTGAATAGTAAAAATTATTTTAATTTCTTAAATAACGTTCTGCCAGAGCTTTTTGATGACTTATCGCTAAACATCAGACGACGACTTTAGTTTCAACATGATGGAGCACCGGCTTACACAACCCGAGAAGTTATAGCACTACTAAATAAAAAATATCCGAATAAGTGGATTGGGAGAAGAACTCCTGTTGCCTGGCCAGACCGTAGATTTTTTTTTTGAGGTTAGATGAAGACCACTGTATATGAGACACCAACAAATTAGAACTGATTGCTAGAATAATAGCTGCAGCAGAAGATATAAAAAACAAACAGGAAGCTCTTGCCAGTGTCTTTTCTAATGTTAAAACACGCTACCGGGCTTGCGTTGCTGCGAATGATGGCCGTTTTAAAATTTAAACTCCCTTGTTGTTTTATTGTTTTACTTTTCTTGTTTGTTTTTTTTTTTTGTTTAAAGGCAGCAAGCTTACTTTGCTTTAAATGATTGTTGTAGTTTCTTAAAATTTATCTTGTAATTCAATTTAAATAAAAAATAGATAGCTTAAGGATTTTACAAATATTATTTTTTCAAAAATCGATCGAGTGCTTTTCAAAATATGTTGTCTTGAAATTTTAGATCGGTCGCTATTCTGTTTTAGAAAACCAAAAGCTAATGCTGAAAGTTTTGGTATGTTTTAAATATTCTTTACAATATGGAAGTAATGACAATTTTTCGAAAAACAGAAAAATGCCAATAATAATAACTAAAATACAATAAATCACTTCCGGCTTAGACCGCGTCGTAGTTGAACACCCAGACTTTCTAAGCTTGGTCCTAGTCTCTTTTTGAGAACCAAAACAAGAAGTAGAATTGGCCTTTGCCGTATTGTCGTTCATGAACCCAAACAAATTGACGTTTCGTAAGACATTGCAGCTTGCATTTTTGGAGTGGTGAAAGTGAGTGTCACGCAGATAAGAAGTTATATCACACCCGCCTCGTATCTATTGACAACATTTAGAAAACGTGCTGCGCTGTCCTTATACTTCCTTCTTACACCTGACCTGCAATTAAAATATAACATTCGCATTATATTTTGTTCTCGTTTTAAAACGTCGATAAACTTCCAAATTGTCGGATAATGTGCCCCAATCTGTAACTGAAATCCACGATGCTATCTCTTTATGGAATTATTACTTTTTGGAGTTTTCTGTAACACTGAATCAAAACAATTCCACATATTAGTCTGGCAACGTGATTGACGAGATCGATTTTGTCGATCTGGACATGTCTTCAAAGTAGTCGACCACTTGCTGAGCTTCTTCTAGAAATACTGCATTATAAAAGCTTCAAATCAACTCCGAACTGTTGCACGAAGAACAAATGCTAATGCTGATGAGTTTTAAGTCATCTATTTGAATACATCGATACACAAGTGGAAAAAGTAACCGCTGCTTCCAGAAAATCTAATTCAACAGCTTTAATCATTACCGGTTTAATGTGAATTTTAATTGAATTTGGATTCATTTCCGGTTCTTAAGTGCACTTAATATTTCACGATACGCTGTTTCCGTTTTATTGGGTAATATCGCAAACAACAATGGAATTGCTACACACTCAGTAACTGCATGAACGGTATATTCCGTCAATAAAACAATTGTATTATTCTGAAAACTTAATTTTAGCACGATTTTGTGGAAGAGTTAGGCTACCGTCATTTTTTGCATTTACATTCCGAATTGTTTTTTTTTTTTGATACAATAAAGTGAAGAGTTGTCCAGCGTAGAACAATTTTGTGAAGTTTCATCGCGATCGAATAAATGGTATAGGAACGCAAAAATAGTACTGTTCTATGTAACTTTTTCCCCAAAAATTACAAAAAGTAATAATCGCTGCAGATAGTGCCTTCAAGTTTATTTATTTTAAACTAAACGGCTCACAAAAAATTTCTGCCAAAACACCAACAAAATGTTCTTTCAAACGAGATCAAAAATATTCAATTAGGTTGAATGGTTTGTGAGATATTAATTTGTAAATATTAAAAAATTCATTGGCTTGCCTCTTCCTTATTATGACATACAAAAAACTATAATAAAGAAAAATAATACCGTATGACTCAAGCTATCAAATTATGTTTTCAAAAGTACGGCTCATCGCTCAAATATCCGAGATGCCTTGAATTTTTTTTTATAGCAGTTACGTACTCTAGCGGTGGAATTACGAACTTCAAAATAATTTCAAGCCATTTCTCTGGGGCACTTTATTTATGAGGATTTTCTTCTAAAACCTCTAGGCCTAACTTTTGTCGACATACAGCCGCTCTGTACCCTTATCCGGACACTAATACGGACAGATAAAAAAATTAGATACAAGATAGAATATGTGCGAAACAATTTTTTTTAGTAAAATTTCCTGTCTTTCTGTCTGTCAATCTCGGGTTCATTTATTAAAATATTGAATAAAAAGATATAGTAATAGTGTAATTTGTAAAGGACTTGTGGGCGGAGCTTTTCTATGCAACTTTCTAAAGACGGTGTATCAGAACGCTACATATTGTATTATATTCGTAAGAATAGGTTC
The DNA here is from genome assembly GCA_035610365.1 of Aquatica leii. NCBI lineage: Eukaryota > Metazoa > Arthropoda > Insecta > Coleoptera > Lampyridae > Aquatica > Aquatica leii. The sequence goes on from CM069433.1 coordinate 133,838,723, forward strand.
GTCGTGTCAATCTTGTCTACGACGCATGTCACGTGACAGGTCCTTTACAAATCATGTGAACTATACATCTTATCGCTTTGTTCTTAATTCATTAATCAAATTCACATATAATCATGTTGGTTTAAACAAAAACATCTGTAATGCTGAATTAAACTTAAAGTTACAAAATTATTAACCTACGAATCTATAATGACTCTAAATGTTAAACATTCTTTAGAAAATTTTAGTAAATACACAAAAAAGAAAATAGTTCTTTGTTGAAATGTATAAATTTAAAAAAGTAATTGTTGAAACTTTATCTAGTCTAGACAAAACAACATTAAAACGGTTTTTTCGATCTTAAATTGTATTTGACGTTAACAAACATAAGTAAATAAAAAATGTTTTATATTTATCTACTGTTTATACAGAATTTCTAACAAATAAATAAAATATAAATTAGAGACTATAAATTTTAGTTGACTGCTTTAAATATTCCACCCTAAGCTAAGTTTAAAAACAAATCAATTTACAATCAGCTGTCGCTATTTTAAATTTTAAATCATTATTTGTTCTTTTTTAGTCGAGAAATATAAAATTAATTTCATAAGTTTAAATAAAATGCATTTAAGACAACTGCACGTTGGACTTAGGTTTTGACAGATATTTTGATTTAGTTTTATTTTTGTATTTGTTTAGGATTTTTAATACTGTTCTAATTGCGTTACAAAAGTTTACATTTTTAAAAACCTAAATAATTAAAAATAAAGTTTTATTACAAACACGTTTGTTAAATTAAAAAAAAACATGAAAATTGATATTTATAATTTATGTTAATTTACATTTCTGCAAAATACTTTTCTGTAATATAATTGTTACAAAAAATGAGTTTCATAAGAAACGACTTTTTGCACAAAGTTTAAAAAACGACCCGCAAAGGGAGCTTTTTAATGGTGAATTGCAAAAAAGTCCTTATGAAACAAGTTTTTTCATATTATTTTTTCTGTTTTGCATAAACTTCACATTAAAAAAATTAATTTGAATATAGAATCTTAAACTTTCGCGGTTACTTTGATTACCCAAACTTTTTAGGTTTGATTCTAGTCTTTCCTTAAGACCCAAAACAAAAAATAGAAATTGGCGTTGGTCGTATTGTTGTTCCTAAACCCAAACAAACTGACGTTTTGTAAGACATTGCAACTTACTTTTGTTTTTTAATGTTTTTTTAATACACTATAAAATTGTTGTCAATACTTTTTTAAAACTTCAATTTGAAAGTTTTTATGTGTTTAATTCAATTCAAATTAAAATCTACCAAAAATGAATTATGAAAATATTAGTTGTATATTCCATCTGAATTAAAACAGATAGCTGAAGCTATCGTTAGTAATTTACTTTCCAAAAAAATCACTGAAAATTTTTGAGCGATTTGAGAATTGGTGTAGGTACCTAAAACAAAGCAAATAACATATTAAAAAATATTTTGTTGGCATATTTTAAAACAGAGAGCAAGCAGAAAAAGTCTTTTAGCTTATGGTCAACCTAGTCTAAACTAAGATCATGCTTAAGCATTTATAAAACGTGGATATCTCACTTTATACTAAGTTAAGTTTAACTTTTGAACATATGTAAAGCGAAGCTTCTTATTATTGTTTGGAATCTTCTCTACCACCTACTTGAACTTCACATATAACACAATACATTGACTAATAGACGCATCTCAAAATATTTATTTACATGAAATTACTTTTTGAAGTCGATTCCAAACACATTCGACATGCCAACTGCCAAAACTAATGTTCAGAATTAAACTTAATCCTACGTCAGTGTCATACATGGCATCGACTTTAAAAACTAGTTTCATGCAAATAAAAATTTTGGATCTGTTTGTTAGTTGTGTGTATTGTGTTAGATACGTTAAATAAAAAATAAATTCTTAAGCTTTTGCGGTTGTTATGTTTATGATTATAAGCGACTTTCGGCTTAGACCGCGTCGTAGTAAAACACCCAGACTTAGGCTTGGTCCTAGTCTCTTCTTGAGAGCCAAAACAAGAAGTAGAACTTGGCCTTTGCCGTATTGTCGTTCGTGAACCCAAACAACGGATACAAAGTAAAAGGAAAGCAACCACCTGCTGGAATAGATGTCACCAATACTATGGGAGTGTGACTTCAATCGGAGAGACAAACATATTATTAAATAAAAATTGTGTTTATCTTTGTTCTTTTTTTTTATTTTAATCATTTATTGCCTCTGAGTAGCTAAACCTTGTAGCCAAGTTTGGTCAAAAAATTTCCACCTCTTCGCGGTGTTGCAGTTTTATTGTCACAGAGATATTTAATGGAGATTGTCTGTGGACCACGGATTTGCGAGACCATCTTCAGCACTAACAAGTGGATAAAGATCATGCAGGTCACCTGTTGGCACTGTGCTTTGTTGAAGATCAACGTCAGTCTCATCAAACCACTCGGAGTCATTAATTTCGCGCACTACGCAAGTGCATCTCTGAACAAATATTGCTCAGATGGTTAGGTTGCTTGTGACATGTATTCACATGTGCTTTAACATTCTTTTTTGTACAGAAGTACAGTCCATACCACTGGCACCTCCTTCCCACAAGTTGCTGACGATCATTCTTCAAGCTAGGGCAATACAGGCATTTTGTCAAAGCCCTCATGCGTTGGGGTGATACCAAGAAACCGACGCAGCAAAAATGTGTCAAACGTCAGACGACTGCAAAATTGTGTAAGAAGGTGTGACCAAGCGTTCCAGAAGAACACATCGAAGAGAACTTCGCATATGTCCATCATACTTTAACATCTGCATTAAGATATTTCAATTGTATTGTTGTACTTTTCCATTAATATTTTTTTTTATTTTTTAATAAACACGATACATATTTCGACTTGTGGTCATGGTCAGACGTATAGTATAAAATTATTATGTACAAAATCGAATAGTATTTTAAAATAGAATCTTAAAAAATTTAAATACTTAAAGAAATCTGAAAAATGATAAAAATTAAAGTAAAATAAAAAAATCAATAAAAATAAACTTACCTAAATTTACTAATCAAATGAATTATTTTAAGTTTAACAATTTAAAAAAATTGCAAAATTAGCCTAATATAGTATTGACTATTTAAGATGATACATATCACATTAAACGCCCACCAGAAAAGAAAACTTAAGATACATGTTTATCTTTTGTTATGTTGATTTCCTCGCAACAAAAAAAAACGACGACTAACTCAGTTGTTCCGGAGATAGAGTCGTAAGCTTTGTAGTGTTACATTATAAAGTCAACCTAAAAAGGCGTCAAAACAATGAAAGACTAAAATGGGAGACATTGTTTAAATCTACCCGCAGCTGAAAAAGAACAAATGACAAGAAAGAAGTGGTAACACAGAGTATATTTGTTTAATCACATACAGTGTTTTACGTTAGAAGAAGAAAGAAAAGGTACATAAGTATATTTAAATAAATTTTATCAAACGCTAGCACGTAGGTCGGTATCAGGGACAAAATATAAACTACTCCCTCGACTGGGCAACACGTCGTACAGCAAAGTGACCTAGTCGGTCTAACTTTTACATTCAGAAAAGCAATGACTTTACATTCGTAAATTAAAGTACAAACGTACGAAAATCGAAGATTTAGAGAATCAAAGCCCACCGTATTATAATTAATATGCGACACAACAAAAATATTTTAACAATAATTCTGATTCAACCTAGCATGTACGTACGGTCGACTGACCACCAAACTATTAAGAATTAAAGTCAAAATATAATACTTACAACAAAAAAAAACACGTAGATAGAGCGTAATCACAAATAACCCTTATCGTACATACACTCGCTAAAAGTCAACGACTGCGCCAAGTTTCCTTTAAATTGACTCCGTAATTTATTTTTGCAACAATTTCTTCCAATACGTTTTCTACTCGTATTTAACCCTTGGAGATGTAGAAATATTAGTTGTAGCGACGGGACGTCATCATGAAACTTTTCCCAATTGTTACATCTGTTCATTATCTCCACAAACAAAGAAATGTGTGGAGTATGGAAACCCGCTACAGACAGTTACGAAATAATGAAATTAAACCACAAAACAAATAAGTTCTTGCCCTGAATACAGACTTACACTCAGATCGCCACAGTATTTTATTGCAATTCACATGAAAGTGTGTGAAATACTTAACAATGAAAGCCTTATTAGGCGTACACAACGCTAGAGAATGCATGCGTTCAAGTTGACATACTAGCCCTACTCTAATAACAAAAAGTAGTACCGAGGACAAATTTTATACTAGAGAATTTTTAAATAAACTTTGTCTTAGATATTACACGTATCTAAAATATAAACCGCCCGTGACAAATATCCAACCTTTCACGACGAAGAGCGCGAGAGTTGTTGTTAAACAGTACAGACAAAGATAAACATAAGCTTTATTATTGGTTTTACTCACGAATAGTAAATGCAGATGATTGCTCTATCGTTTGATTTATTCTGCTGAGGTCATGTGACGAACTGACCTCAGCTCTCAATACTTCTATTACAATCAGTATTACGATACATGTTAAAAGACTTCTAAATATTTTATATAAATTTTTAATAAAGCTTTAAATGTTTTTTACTTACACGGAAGAAAACCTCTGCAAAAAATGAATCTCGTTTGCTATTTGATGCATTAATTTTTTAATTCAACGTTAAAAATAGTTTTGTTTGATTAATTTTTCGGGTAACACATAAACTAATTGTCGAAACAGCCAATTTCTTCAAAAAAAATTTCTGAGACAAAAAATTAATTTTATTAAAAAAACTTAATAATTCATTTTCCAAATCTCGTTTATCACTCTTTGTGTGAAATGAGTAGAAGAAATTACATTAGTGTTAAGGTTCATCTTGTCAGCCCTTTTCACTTAATCCAAACATTTTTAATTGTAGAGGACACTAAATCGGTGTTTTTTGGAAACCTGTGTTATCGAATCTTGAGGTTTTTGCTTTTGGTTGAAATCAGGTTGTTATGCAACCAAACAGAGCGCACCTTGTTCCTGACATTGTAAAATTACACCTCAGTATCTTATATAATGGAATTAAATATTAAAAATTAAAATTCAAATTAAACCAGGATAATTAGAAATTACAAACAACTTGCAAGCACGTGTTTTATGAGTAAAACACCAACAAATGTAATAATTGTTATAAAAAAATCGCAAAACTGTCGTATTTAAAGTGTATTCAAAGTGACGCGTGGTCTACGGCTGACGTCACGCATTGCGAGAATACGAATTGGGCAATACTCTACATTTACTATCCTTGGGTTTTACTTACTAATTTTTTTAATAATACTTAAACAAAAATTCATAGTATTTTCTAAATCTAAATTAACTTTAACAGCGTTTTACATTACTAACTTTAGAATTTCTAAACTAATTACCTGTACGCTTTTGTACACTTTATTTTTGGTTTTATTTATTTCATTAATACATAAATAAATTATAATTTTCAATTTCATTTCTAAAAAAAATTAGTTTTAAGCTTTTATTGCAAATATGTAAAATTTCACAAATTTTTTTAGAATTAAATAAATGATGAGAATTTAATATATGATTAACAAATGATGTTTTAAACAAATTGTTATTATTTTTTATACAAGAAAGATATTTAGAAAATCTTTTGCGAAATTTTCGACCGGTTTGTCCTATATAGAATGCGTCACCACATTTTAACTTATAAACACCGTATTTATCTAATATATTAACTTAATCTTTAGCTGAGATTTAATACTATTTTTTGACAAAGAAGATATGTTAATATTAAAATTTGTAATAGAATTTAAAATTGAAATGATGAAGGGTTATTTAAGAAAGAAAAAAAATTTTTTTGATTGATTAGAAACAAGTGTAAGAGATGAATAATTTTTATTTTTAATAGAAAATAGAATTTTTTCAATTTTTAATAATATTTAAAGGATAACCATTATTTGCTAGATAATAAATAATATTTACCTCTTTGTTAAAACGATCATGACCAAAAGGAAAAATATATAAACGGTTAAAAAAATCTAAAAGCTGCTAATTTGTGTGAAAGTGGATAGAAAGGAGAAAAAGGAATAACGTGATCAGTAGTAATTAATATCAATTTTTAGATTGTTATTAATACGCTTAATAGATAAATAAAAAAAAATTAGAATATTATTTGGTTCTTTTTTTATTGTAAATTTAATATTGGGATGTAACAAGTTTAGTAAATTAAAATATTATGAAGTGCTCACGTGTAGCACGAAACATAGCCTTAATAATAATATAAAGTGGTTTTTCTTGCCCTTCCTAAGGAAATAGGGAAAAGGAATAAGGAAATTTTGTTCAATAGATATAGATTTACCAAGAAGAATAATTGTATTTAATTTTATTAGCATATGAACATGCAAATGTTGTTATTGATATCCTTTAATTTCTATTTTTATTAAATAGCAAACAAAGTTAGTCTGCAAAACACACTAATACATTTACATTCAACATTATGTTTTATTATTTACTGCTATACTAAAAATTCAAATTAGATATCTGCAGTTCAGTTGTCTCATTAGTCACGACGTATTTTATATCTCAAATATCACATTTTACAAATAACTTGACTACAAATCTTAGGAAAATTGTATGTCGTTGTCAACTAGCGTTTGAAGTGACTGTGATGACATGCACATTGAATTGTGGTTCTCGTATAACACATTTCATTCTAAGGGTACATTTTTGATATGATAAATTTATGTAATAAAGTGCAAACTATATCATTTATAAAGAATTAGTTTAGCAATCGTATTTATGAGTTCTATTACGTTATATGACAATTTAAAGTGTTTCTGATTTATTTAGTAGTAGACTATTTTGTTGCTTGGTGAAAAGCGGTTAATAAATTTTAGGTTTTATTTGTGCTTTACATTATATTAGTTGATACACATTATTGAAATTTAAATGTTTTTCCTAAAAGCTGAAACTGCAGGAACCACTGTGACAAAACACTTGAACAAAAACACAACACTAATTGCCACAACTTTATTTTTGATAGTCTTATCATCTTCAGCGACAAGAATAAACTCTAATGTGCATTACGTGACAGGTCTATCAGAGAGTCAGTAATAATGACTAAATATATATTTGCGTTATATTAGCAGCTACAAACCGTCACTACTTCATTTAAAGTAGAGTTTTTCAGATCCTTGGATACCTTTCCATCTTTTCTGGGTATAATTTGTGTCGTAATAGTATAATTAATTATTCCTAGCCGGGTTTTTTTGCGTTTCTTACTGTTAATCAAATTACTTTTACGGTTAACTACTTGCCGATTACTAGCGGTTGCCGAACTGTAAAGCGCGTCCCCTAAGGGCCGCGAATCAACATGAAGGGGGCGCGAGGAAGTTTTTTCTAACTTTGAATGTTGTACTTACTGCAGTTTACTGATTTTACTTAAGTGATTCTATTGTTATTATTATTGTTGTTGGTTGTTTTAATGTTAGTGTAGTTTCTAATAATTATTTAAATATGGAAAAACGGGATAGATATATTAATGTTTGTGCGGTAAAAAATTGTAAAATCACTTCTCAAACGCCTGGTACTAGTTCATTTCGATTTCCCAAGGATGTTGCCAAGTAATTTATAAAATCGAAATAATTAGATATTGGTTTATATTTTTTGTGAATTAACTAGTACTATGCAATTAATCTAAATTATGTAGTTGCAAAGCTTGGATAAATGCATGTGGATGCCAGTGATTACTGCAATCAGTTCCCTGTTAATATTCATCAATGTATCGGGTGTGCCATCTTCACTTTGATAAAAACATGTATAGTAAATCAAATAAATCAAGAAGGAGATGACTACTACACGATAGTGTACCTTTGTTAAATTTGACAGGTAAAGTTTTTGAATACGCAATGAACACAAAGTAGTATTTTGCATGTTGTGTTTTATCTCGTTTTATGCACCTTTTGTAATATTACTTTTTTAGTCTTAAGTTTGTTTTCTTTTTAGAGCTGATTTCAACTTCAAAGATAACTGCCAAAGCTGTCTCTACTCATTGCTATTTATACTGTGGTCTAGCCACGCAATGCAATCATTGTTATAGCGCTCGCTCGCTCTCGCAGTGTTCAGTTCACTATCGTGTGATCCAGTCTCGTCCCGACCGTCAGAGCTGGGTGAGGTCGTTTCGCCTTTACCTTCATTTAAATTTTGGTTTGGTTTTACTTTTACGAGCAACAGCAAATCTGCTGTTGCGGAACACTTTTTAGACACCGGTCACACAATAAAATTTGAAGAGGCAACAATGTTGGCTAAATCCCAAAACTTCTGGCCTAGACTATACAAGGAAGCCATTGAAATCCAGAAGTACAACAATTTTAATAGGGATAATGGAATCGATCTAGCGCCAATATGGAAAAATATGTTCCGGAAAACTAATGAAACGGAACCGTCACGAACCACTGACCCGATCGGCGTAATATAAAGGCTTGTCAGGATCCCATATCTTCAGTTTCAGTTTTTTCTGAAGAAGACAGCGACATGACGTCGAAACGTGAAACATTGTAAATTTTTCAAAGTTTGTGAGTTTTCTAAGTTTTACAAATTTTGTGAAAAGTGTAAATATGGAACGCGGTTCAAAACTTGAAAATAATTATTTGTTAAAAAATCATGGTTGTGAAAGCCTCAAAAATAAAAAGGTAAGTAACTTCTCTTAAATGCGTTGTTTATGCGCACTGATTTTTTAGTTACTTAAAAACGACATGTAAATATCTTTATTCATTTTTTTAGTTAAGTACGGACTCTACTAACTAACTAACACTTATAAAAGAAAGTACATGGAAGAGTTGTTACGAGAAAATCAGGTTCCTCGAGTTGGCAGCCAAGAATAAATTGTTATGCTGTTCTTCTTGTAATAAAACAAAGCAACGGCTAGCACAGCTTCTTCGGAGAGGGATCGCAGGTTTTGTTATGCGAAATTAAAAACGTAAAAACGTAACGTAACGTAAATCTAAAAAAAAAGGCGCTAAGACGATGAAATATTAAGTTAGGGAGATACCGTCTAACTCTACCCGTAGCTAGAAAATAATAAATAACACCACCGAAGCAACAACGCAGAATATATATATTTATTTATCACAGAAGATGAAGAAGGTACAGAAATATAAATTTTCGCAATTATTTACCGTGGGTCGAATGAATTATAAGTTGCGTCGACTAGTGAACAACACACCGTACAACAAGCTGACCCTGTCGGTCTAAACTTTTACATAAACATGACGTCTGAATTTATATTCGCAAATTGTAAAATTGTTGACAAACAAACAACTTAAGCCTTCGAGAGTCAACGCGCACTGCTTATGAGTTTGTGAAGCACAAAAATATTAATTATGTTAACCTAACATGCACGTACGATCATAAACGACATGACAGTTAGGTTTTATCTAGTAGGGGATTAGCTAATTCCGTACTTGAGTTACCTAAAAACTAAAAACTAATATTAAACCCAATATAAACCAGCATATAATGTTAACACAAGTAACAGGTCCCCTTTAGCATTCAATCATTTATGAACGCAAATGCACAGCGTTACCTTTTGACTTAGCGGAGGAACTTTTTTTCCAGTTTTCGTAGTAATCCGTATCCCAAAAGATAACGTTAACACTAACGTGACGTCATGGAAATTTTTCGACCACCAGGTGTTACGAACGTCACCGATAAAATTATAGGTGGAGGGGTTGGACCCGCTAAAGAATTAATTTAAGCCCTGAATACAAAAACGTTATAAAATTACATATCCCAAAATAAGCTTCCACTTAACACTACGTTAACTTCGCTCACATATCCACGTGGAGTATCGTGAAGCAACTTAATAATGAAAGCTTTTTGTTGGGCTGGAAAGACCGCTAAGAATGGTCCGTAATTTACAAAACGTTAGCAGCAAATGAAATCGTTTTGGCAGCCGACTGCGAAGAAAAAGACCGCGTATGTCGCGGGAAAAAATTTTATACTAAAAAATTATCAAGCTTTTTACATAACAGAGTATATCAAGTACGGGTTTACAGTTATTGTAAAGAACGTAGTCGATTGTTCACAATGTGTTTTATGTTATGAGTAATTAATTAGTAACGACGTTATGAGACCTACACGCCTTCAACAACACTTATTTACAAAACATGGTGCAATGAAAAAAAAACCTAAACAGTTTTTTGAAACATAATTAAATTTATAACGCACGAAGTAGGACAATACTGGTTAATTTTTCTAAACAAACCAAAAAGTCCTGTAAGCCTTATATGAACCGGCGCTGCTTATCGCAAAAGTGAAGAAACCTCATACTGTTGGTGAAACGCTCATTAAACTTTGCTTTTTGAAAGCTGCAGATCTTATTCTTGATTCTGGAAGCAAAACAAAGCTTTAGCAAACTTCATTTTTGGATAACACAGTTAAGCGTCGTATTCATGAAAGGGCGGAAGATATCAAACTTCAAACGGTGAAAGCTGTCCGAAAATCATATTTTTTCGCAATTCAGTGCGATGATTTATTTATGCTGGTGATATAACGGAAGGGATTCTGTTCCCACAGGGGCTAAAAACGACTTTAAAATCCGCTGTTACTATGAATGCAATTTCAGACTTTGTTGAAAAAAAAATGATATTTCACGGGACAAACTTCTTGACGTGTGCACAAACGGTGCTTCTCCAATGTTACGATCGCGTTCTGAATTTGTTAAATTGATAAAAGAAAAAAATCCTAATATAAAAGAAATACATTGCGGGATACATCGGCATGCTTTAGCGGCTAAAACGGTAACAAATAGCTTTAAAGAGGTATTAAATGTAAAATTGTTAATTTTATAAAAAAATAATGCCTTCAATACCAGGTTTTATTATACTCTTTGTTTTTATTTAAGGTCAAAACACAAAACAATTTTATTCTATACGGAGGTATTATTCGCTGTCCAAGGGAAATATATTATCCAAACTGTTTGAATTGATGATGTCAGTACAGCAATTTCTCAGACAACAAAAAAAGGAAAATTTATTGAAAGCGTTTGGTGATTAGAATTTGCAAATAAAATTAGCTTATCTAATTATATCTTTGATGCATCATGATGCTATCCAAGCCTTTTTAGAAAAATTTTTTATGAAAACGTTGTCTGCAAGGTCAGACGCCAATTTTTTCTCATTTCCGAAATTGGCTTCATTAATGGAGAAAAGTGATATCACTAAAAACGAAGAGATTTCAACATGTATTATATCTCATCTAGAAAGTATCTTCCATGAATTTCAACGATATTTTCCGAATTTACATAATTGCGGATATACATTTGCTCAAAATTCTTTTAATTTTGATTTAAACATCCTTACAGAACATCTTCAAGAGCAAGCAATCAACTTTCGAAATTTTATATGCCATTCTCGACGACCCACTTGTGTGATATGGGAATTAAAACAAAACAGCGGGGTCCGCTTGATGTTGACCTACGTTGCGCACTTTCAAGGATAACACCAAGAATTTCCAACCTTATTAAGCATCACCATTCGCATAAATTAGATTTAGAATAAGATAAGTGTTCAAATGTTATGTTTTTAAATAAATAAGTTTTATTATAGTAAAGTAAAAGAGATTTTTCTGTATAATCCGGGGGACGAGACGCGACCTTTCCTTGATTCAAAAAAGGAGCGCCATAAAACAAAGTTTTGAAATCGCTGAATTTCAATTTCAATTTCATAGGCAGTAAACTACCTGTTTATTTCTGATATGAACCTAAAACTATTTATCTTGCATCGTATCAGATTATCAACAACAGCAAAAACCTGCCTAGCACCCATCTGCTCAGTAGCCACCACCCTAATCTATATGGTTTATACAATGTCATGTCGCTACCTGAAAATGATTTCCCAACAACAAAGACAACGACATCCTATTGGATAATTACATATAACAAATATAATTAGTTTAATTTAATTAGTTTTACGTTCCACAAATACATTTAGGATGACACCGTTGATGCAATAAACCCATCTCTCAATTTATTGCGAGGTAGGTTTATTAAATGAAGAAAAAATTATTTTAGTTACATCAAAAGATTTAAAGTAAATAAAAAATACATACTTTGTGGAGATATTAGAATTAGAACCTTTATGCCCTTGTAGCTCATTCCCGATGCCAGGAAGCGAAGAGTGGCACACAACCTCTAATGAAAGCTTACAGTTTGCTTCATATTGGTCTACATTTCTTCAATCGCTTGGCTTCGATGATACTTTATTCAAATGTGTGAAGGTAATTCTTTTTTAACCATTTTTTAGACAATTTCATTTTGGATTTTCTGGTGACAAACAACAGCCATACAAAGCAGAAATGTTTCTTCAGAATCTGAACTCATGACAATACTTGTAGTCACCCCTAAGAACTTGGAGTGATCGTGTGTAAGACACGTGTTTAGAGTCCGTGACCGTGAAGGGCCCCCTTTAATATCACTTTTTAGACTTAATCGACGTCTATAATTTAGCAATTAAAACAATTTAAAATTATATTAGTTCCAAATATTTTGTTTTATACTGAAATTTTATTTATGAGAAACAAACGAACTGTAACTTTATAGACTTTATAACGTAAATTATTGGCAGTCTTTGCATATGAGGCATCACGAATAAACGAGTTAAACTTTGGCGAAAATCTTTTCTGTTAACATTCGTTGATTGGTGCATGTTATAAAAAATCTACGCATTCATGCTAATCAAGCTTAGAACTCTATTAGTAGTACCAATCGTCAGCTTCTTGTTCGGTGGTTGTTTGAATGAAACCTATCATTTTCTGTTAGGTGTATCAACGGCGCTTTTCTTGGAATTGTAATACAGCAGTATTTAGGGTCTTCATCAATCACATCATTATGATGCATAATATGATAGTATAAGATAACAGTTTAATTCTTCTGTGAAAGGTGCAACATAAAGTTTTATTTTTTCCAAAATCAAATAAAGTAAATTAATCTTAATGGTAAGGTTTCTTGATCCTCCTTATTTAACTTTAATTAACAAATTTAAATTCTTCGTTCAAGGAGGGGCCAGAAAGAAAACTAAGTAGTTTTTTATGCCCCTTCTTGAACAAAGAATCTAAATTTGTTAATTACACTAATCTTTTTTATTCTTCTGTAGTAGAAATTCTTCTGGTAACCTGCTGTTGTCAATAAAGCAGTATCAGAATTTTTTCCAGAGCAAACATAACTTATAAAAATAAAAGTTTCTGGTATGACGTAACACTTATATTACAAGTCCATATTTGTCTAGTTTGTTAGGCAGGTTTGATAAATGACGAAAAACCTTGTCTGACATACAACATTTAAGTATCTCATAATCTGTATCATCTAAAGCAAACAAGTAATTTGTGGATTTATTGAATGACTTTAATGAATAAAACAATAGACTTGTGCCAAACAGATTTGGTTCTATAAATAAAAATGTTTGCATTTGATCTCATCAAAATTTTCGTAGAATATCATCATCAAATAGTTCATTTCAGATGCAGAAACGATTCTTCTTATCGTCAGCAGTCAATTTGCACAAAACAGCACAAAATCCAAAGTTAAAGTGTGTGAACTTTATAAAGTAGCATTCGCGTCAGTTTCTTTTTGTTTTGCCCAAAGAAGTCGGCGTTTATGCTGTTGTATCGGTCGGTGTCTAAGGTATGTATTTTGTGGTTTGCTACATCTGTCCTTCTTTTGAAACCATTCTTCAGTCATGTCACATTTTTACACTGCTAGATCATCACTTTAACTTTGGCCAACTGGCTGAGGTTTTGACACTTTAAAGTAAGTATGTATAATATCTTCCATGGACACTTTTTTGGCAATGTAGCTTTGGCGGAATTCTCGTATCTCACAATTGCAGATACTGGCGTACATTGGCCGCGATACCAATCAGTAGTACCTTTTCCACCAACTTTATTTTGAATATCCAAATAGAACTCATACTTATTTATAACGTCTATCCCAAAAGAAAACTTTTATCGCATCGTCCCTTGATTCCATTGATTTTTCCAGTAAGGTAAATATGTGCAAATGTTTTGTTGACGATGCGATGCAAATATTAATTTTTGGTGCATGACTAAATGAGATTATGTGTTCTCTTTTGTTGATTACTCGTACCAGGCTTTCAGACGCTTTTTTTATCTTCTTTTTAGGCTTAGTACGGTGTCGTCGTACGTGTCCTACTACACCGCAGTTTGAAGTCGTCACTTTTCTTTTACAAAGTTTTTGTCGCATGAATATACAGGTCCTTCTACAACACAGAGCTTATGGCTGCCTCGGTGCGATGGTTGCTTTGACTCATCTAACGTCTTGGGTCACGCTAACAGTAACGTATGCTATGTTTCGTTGTCTCTGACATCGTCTACAATAGTTTGGATAGCCAAATGTTCTAGGGAGTTTTCTGGTGCTGTTGGATATGCAAGTTGTCTTAGTCTCGCAATATCCGCATCAAAATTTTGAAGGCTCTCCGTAGCCTTCTAAAACCGATTTTTTTATTTGAGTTTGGTATACTTGTTGCAGATGAGCGTCTCCATATCTCATTTTGAATTTAAATTACCCAAGACATTTTAATTTGCAGTTTATAAATTATCAGCAGACAGTTCTTATTTTTTTAAAACATTGTTTTGCTTGTACAACGAATTTTTGTTTGTAATTACAAATAAAAAACAGATATTTTTTTGTGTTTTAATAAAGAAAAAACTATTTTCTTACAATATAATTTCTGCTAAAATTGTACACAAAAAATGATGTAACAAATTTTCGGATTTTTTTTTAAATTTATAACTACGTTTAAATAAAAGCTATTTTATTAAATGACATCGGCAACACTATATAGCAATTTTCTTTTGAATTTAGTATTTTAGTGGCTTGTTCGTTGTTTTATTTTTTAGTTAATTTACGTTAGTTCATTATTAAAAAAGTTTTAGGTACAAGAGGTTGTTTAATAAAATATGAAAATCAAGCAATTTTGTTTTTTTTTAATTTAATGTTAATGCTAATAATAATTGTTTAATAAGCATTTGTGCTTTTAAAACATGTTTTTATACGTTATTTACTATTTCTAACTTTTTTAAAGGGCACATTTAATATTTACTCATATAATAAGTTAATCACTTTAACCGTTGTTTTTATATTGACGAAGCAATATTATAAGAAAACGTAAGTAGAAGAGCAATTATCGTTTTCCCTTAAGACCAAAAAATACAAAGAAAATGTTTTCTGTCTTAATTTATGATTTAAGATAGACATAATGTTTGAACATTTTTTCTCAATTTGATATAAATGCATACCCACATCTTTTTAATTTAATAAGAAAGCTTTTCTTAAATTTAAAAAATTGTGTGTTGTAACATAAGTACACGAAGTGCCTAATTTACATTACGTACTCAAACGTTCGATATAAAAAGTTGTTTAAAAATAAACTTTGAAGCATTTAAATACAGAAATCGTAGGTAATTAACTGTAATTGAATTTTCGCGTTATAAAAAGTGGTGGTTTCATGATGAAGTGTATATATCGGATTTACTTTTTTTGTGTTGATTGAATAACGAAAATGCGATGTGTATATACATACGTTAGAGGTAGGCTATAGTGTTACGTTTTAATACGAATATATTTCAAAAACTGAAAGCGATAATCTTTTTGCAATTGGACGAATTTAATAACGTTTGTTTGTCCTGAAACCAATCAGTTTAAATTTAATTGTAATATCTAAACTTATAAATGTATTTTTGTAAACCCTCTTTTGGTTGACGATTATTTGCGCATTAAACAATAACATTGAAGTCAAATTTCTTACCTACTTACATAATTACATTCTTAATTAATATTTTTAGGTATAAATCACACGTTAAAACCTAGAGTGATCTAAATCAAAATTCATTTTTATGTAAGCCTAATAATAGTATAGAGGCAACATAAATATAAGAATCCTATTTAAAAACTGTACCTTGCACTTTATGTGCACAGATGGCGCTAAAAGTTTCCTCGCCTACTTATACGCCATCTAAAATTATCGAAGTAAATACTTTATTATTATATTAGTTTTAGCATCGACACCATGTACAAATTATACAACGAAAGAATTTTTATAGTGATTTAAATTTTAATTTTCGTATACTTTTAAAGAACACATTTTTTAAGTGTGTCACATTTAAAGCCAAAATAACTACATATAAGAAAAGAGAAAGACAGCGTGGTAAACTTGATCATTACATTACAAAAAACACTGCGTTGTTCAAGTGAGGATAAAGCCAAGTGTATTAAAAACAAAAGAAAAGTTTGTGCTTTTACCTTTTTTCTAAAAAACCAGTGTTATCTTACTGGTTTACTACTACGTAATTTTATAGGTTAAGGGTTTTTTATGTTTGATGAGACAATTGCATCACTAGTAGTGATAACTGTTACAAATAAATTGCAGCTATACGGTTATTGCACCAAAATTCTTTTCACAAACGTAACTTTTACGTTTTATATATGTATGCAAGATAATGTTACAACTTCAATAACTGTATAGTAATTCAACTAATAAACTGATGTTTAAAATTATAAATAAGCATAAGCATAAGCTGGTATAGTAGTGTTGCAGAAATACTGTTTGTTTTTTGTCAAAAAATTAGTCTTTTCTGGCTAACGAGTAGAAGTGATTCCTGAGTTAAGTCAAGGTATTTGTAGTTTAACCTTAATTGCAAGTGTGACCAAAAGGCTTTGAAACCTTAATTTCTATTAGAATGCAGTTTGTTTATGTAACTCAAGCAATTCAAATGTTCTTTGCTATAGTTTTATGACATGTTTTTTTTGGGTATTTTCGTTAACTTTTATTGGAGTTTATAATATAATATAATGTTTACACGAAAACGTATTTCATCTTGCTTAGTGATTCAACTCGATGTCAGCTTGCTAACTTGGTTGTTTTTTTTTAATTATTCAATTTATTTCATTGGCGTTAGATAAATATTTGAATTTAATTTCTAATTGAAGCTTTTACTGTACACTTGTGTTGTGTTTTGTTGTTAATTTTCAATGGTCCTATGAGAATTAATGCTATTATAGACGAGTTTCGGACTAAACACTTAGAAGCTTATCAAACGTCGTGTCTTGAATTGACGCCTTGCCGATTTTATCTTTATTTTATTTCTTACTTCTTTCTTTTGACGTTCAAACATTAGGTATTACTTATACCTATTCCACTGATCAAGTCAAGCAAATATTTTTATGTTAGGTTTTGTAGGTAATTTTACGGTAAATATTTTAGTACGTAACATTATATAAGTGGAAAACAAATTAATTGGCAAATAATTTTTTAGTTTTGTTCAATTTTTGAAATTAATAATATTAACTATGACGTTTGTCCGTTTTTGCGCAGCTTAGTCAGATTTCAGACATTTATTAAAAAGTGTAAATCTTAGTCAAAAACTATTATTTTTTTAGTGCATTGTTTATTTCTTCGTGGAGAGTTAGAGAGACGTCTTCAAATACACTTAAAACATTAGGTATAGGTCTTCTGTATGTTTCTACAAGTTGTTTTTCATAAACTTTAACCTAAATGGCAAGACGTGAGACAGATGTTTGTAACGTTTTAGTTGTAGTACTGCTATCGTTTTGTATAAAATAAAATGCATTATACGTTTTTCGTAAAGCATGCTCAGGTAGGGGAAAAGGGCACGCATTTCCGCTTTGATAAGGCATTGATGGCTTTTCTGTGTGCGAATAAGGAGGTCCTGAAAATTTAGATTGCTTCTTAAGTTTAAGAATATTATTGGAAGTTTTGAATTAATCTAACGTCATTAAGACGAATATCAGGCATGTATCATCCGTATTTATGTTTTAATAATTGGAATTAGAAAACATAAGATTACCGTATTAAATTTTTGGTTAACGCACACGGATATTAATCAAATTTCGTTATCGCACTTTTGTCATGGTGTTGCTTGATTTATCGCACTACTATTTGTCGTATTATGCAATGTTGTTACTTGGCTTTTGTTGTGACAATTTTTGTATTCGTTGTAAAGAAGAATTGTAAGAAAACTTATCGCATTGGTCGTAATAGTAAAAATTCCGTTTCATTGAGGAAACTATCACTTTGGTTATATAAAAGAAGTTAAACAATAGTAGTAAGAAATTATTCCATTCTGGTTGTAATTAGATGGTTTAATCCCTATTCATGTATATAACAAAGTTCTTAAGTCACTTGCCAAGTGGTGATTTAGTTTTGGGGTTCTGGATAATTTTTGGGGTCCAGATAATTTGTGGGTCCAATATAAAATTAGGATACCAAATAGTTAGTATCCACGGTGATTTTGGGAGTCAGCAGAATTTAAGATTCTTGGTACATCTTGAGAGATCGATAAGCGTGATATCTCTGCTTGGATCGTCTATTATGATAACAAGCTAATCAAATAAACCAATAATAACACTAATCAGAAGGATAAGTCAACTACCTTATTCCATTGTCAACGTAATCGTAAAAGCGGATTCGGATTGTGGTGTTGTCATATGATACAATATATTTGTTTACTTTTGGTTTTTGTTGTAGTTAGTTTAATGTTTAAAATTATTTTAAAACTGATAAGGTAATCGAGGTGTCAATTAATTTAGCACGTAGAATGATATAGTGAGGGGGATAAACAACTAGCCCTGGTTATGTATATATTATAAGAACGTAATTTAATTATTATATACAGGGTGTGTTAGCTTAGTTATTTGTGCACAATTAACGATCCAAAACCTATCGCGTTTTAAAAACCCGTACAGTAAACTAATTGTGAGTTAGTTATAATCCAAATTTTATTTATTTGCCACCGGAGTAATTTATTACAAAATGTGATTATAATTTTATTTATTAAATAACTCTAATTTAATTGGTTAAGGGTGTCTTGACAACTATATGATTATTTGTGTAATAAATTACATATCTTTTGAGGATTTGGTGTTTTCTTCTAAAACAGTATTAAGTAATTTAATTCCCGCATATTTAGCATGATATGTCGCTTGTTTCTCTTTATGAATAAACAACCGAGATTCATAGATAAACAGGTGGCGCCCTCTGAGAGATCTTTGATATTGTAGATTAATTCGAACCTCCGCTTCTTCCACTTCGAGTTAGTTAGGCCTATGAATCTCTAGAAATGGATGGTTAACTATTATAAGTACCGTTTAAATTGAATTTAATTTTCTTATTCTGCTTAATATATTTTGTATTGGCAAATAGGGCGGCCATTATATGTTTTAACATTAGTGCACCTTGCAAGCTTGCGAGACCTACCCGATGTTATAAATTCTTGACGTTCCCGGAATTGGAACTCTGTTCCATTAAAAATATAGCACAATTTAAAAAAATATTCACTTAGCAGATGTTAAATAACAAGTTTTCAGAATGGCAAAAAGTTAAAACAAAAGTTTGTAAAAATAATTTCCAAATGTTACACACCTTAAACTAAGTTTAATTCCTACTTAAATGCAGGTTTGAAATTGCAATTAATTTATTTCTTTTAAAATTGTTAGTTTTGTTGTTCTATATCAGAGAATGTTTAGTTAAGGTAGAATTTAATACATTACAACTATGGCTTACTTTATTGTAATTGGTTATTAAACAATAATAGTTTGTCTAGTACTTGTATACAGGCTATTCGGTATTGTATGCTTCCTTTAGAAATACTATAATGGGTATTACGTAATAACGATATCCTTGTAAAAATACTTTTTAAGTTATAAATTTTTGTTTTGTGTGCTTTAAAATTATTCTGTATTTCTACGTCCATTAGAACCACATTTTTATGTATCAATAATGAGATATACTTAGGTACCATAAAAACAATTATGTTTGGACAATTTTATTAGATAAAGTAATATTAAATTTTGCAGCTTTAATAATATACATCAAACGCCTTATTACATCATTTTCTTTCTGGAAAATATTAATCTTAAAATTTTAATATTTCATATTATTTTACGTTTACAGTTATATGGAACAAAATAAATACTAACAGATATTTCACATGTTCAAATGTTTTGTTATACTTTAGATGCATTACATAAAAGCATAAAAAACTTATAAATCCGTTGGTTATTGAATAAGCCATACGGGTTTGTGTACAATATTTTATTGCAATGAAAATTGACGAAGCGAAATGGTAATATATTGGTTTTATGCTCAATAGTTGTTTACTGTTATGTATTATTTATTGTATAGCAAATATCTTTTACATATTATTTATGAAAACTGTTTTTTAATATTTTTCAGCTGTATAGTTATACAAATTGTTTTAATTTCAACTTCAAACAATTGACATGGTTGGGCATTGACATAAATAACTTATCAAGGACAGTTAGAAAACTATTCTAAAGACAGTTTACTAGAAAAGAGTAAATACATTTATTATCACACGCTAGAACATGTTTAAATATACACGGACTTCATTAATACCCGTTTCTCATGTGTCGCTCTCATCAACATTGTTTTAGGTTGGCAGTGTTACCATTTAGTAACATTCTCAAAGATTATTCTGACGTTTGGCTTACATTCATTGTCATTTATATTTTTGTCGTTTTCCTTAATCTCTATTTTTATATTTTAAAATAACTATTGTCATAACTATTTGGCAATATTTGAGTTTTCTGTGGTTAAGTACTGAATAGCAGCTGTAATTTTAAGGCTATCTAATTTCTGTAGTTTTATATCAATAGCATTTCAGAATGTTTTATCTTTGACAAGACATCGTCATAGTAAAGACGCATTTTTGAAATCGTATCCACAATCTCAATGGAAGTTGGTATTCTCTTAAAAGTTTTATCGATCAATTTATAAAACATTTTTTAGAAGCAAACTTTAAATAAGATACTTCCCAACAACATAAACAAGTTCTAGTTCATCGTTATTTTAAATAAGATCTATAGTTGCAGGGCAAAATACACAGGGATACTTACCATAGTGTTGGCACCTGTTGTCGAAGACATTTGTAGTTGCATGGAGCAAAGTCTTAATAAATCGATAGTAAAACTATCTGCGGCTACAGGTCAAACTCATTCTAAATTCAATTTTTAATTTATAAGCATTCAATTTTTAGGATTGTTACTAAAAACTTGCCACAAAACACTAAAAATAACAAGATTAGAGTTTATTAAGAACTACGTTCTTTTAACTTCTTGCAGTTTATACAATTTTGTGAATTGTTTAACAAACAGTTAAATAACGATAAATTGTTGGATTTAAATTTCGTACTTGGGCAACCACAAATCTACATAATTTTGTAAAAACCACTATGTAAGCTATGAAAGTTGGTTTATGAATTGTAATGTTAAGAAGAAAGATAATCGTCAAATGTTTTCTTACAATACTGTACACATTATCTTGATATTTTTAGTCAATTATTTAAGCAGCTGGATAACAACAAACTTCAATTTTGTTACTTTTAGCAAGACAATGCAATCGTTCATACCACTGGAATTTATTTAACAATTTTAAAATGAAAGTGTGATAAATCAAGAGTTAATCCTCTACAATTTTCAGATCTTATGCTATTTGATTTTTACCTTTACGGACGTTTAAAAAGTACAATATATGACAATCGGGTGTGCAGAATTGAACATTTGGAACATGCAATTACTGATGCTATTTGGAATATTGAAGTCGATGAGCTTTGTAATGTTTTGTAAAGTTTAAAGAGAAGAGTTAACAAGTTTACCAAATCTAAAGGACGCCATATTGAATATCGCTTATAAATTTTAAATAACTGTTATCTATCTAGTGCTGTCAATATGTTACCGTTTTTAGTTCATTACTTAACCTTAATTTATAAGTTATGAATCAACTTGCTCATTTAGTAATTTTTGTTTTACTTTGTACCAATTCAAACAATGTTGGTTGTCCAACATATATGTCACGTGAGAAACCATCGTTTTTAAACTTCCTGTACTATTTAATATTTTTAAATTTAACGTATTATTTATATATTTATTTAAACTATAGAACTACATAAATAAATGTATTAATTATAATAATGTTGATTATTGTTACAAGTTTAACCCCAGACATATTCTGCAGCAGTACCGTGAAAAATGATCAGAATGCCTTATAAATTACACTAGATAATTCTTTGTTACGTGCAAAAAGATGTTGCGTAAGAATTGCCTACCAAAATATAACATACATTTACTCATTGTTCAGTGGAGAAGAGAGTAGGTTAGACAAAAATAGAAATTTGCGAATAATTGGAAATATCAAACATTGGTAAAGGCGTCAGGCGAAGTTTATCATAGTGCCACACGAAGAAAGTGAATTGGACAATGAGAAATTGCAAAACATGTACACGAGTACGGACATAGGGTCGACTTTGATGTATCAGAAGTACTAACAATCATCGGATTATCATCAGAGGCCATGGAAATAGAAAAACATCCCAATTTTAACCGTGACGACGGATACAAACATAGCAACGCTTGGAAAACTTGTTACAAAGTTTTGTCACAGCCGATGGACACACACCGGTGAATCAAAGACGTATATGAGAAAGAACAACTACAGTTTAAATCGGTTTGATAGCAGATTCTGAAGAAGCTGTCAGCATGGACAGCAAAATGTCGAAGTAAACTACGACACACGGCGAAACCCAGAAAAAGATTGTACTACATGCATCTAATAAGTTGCATTAATTCAATTAAACAAACAAAAGACATGAAAGTAAAAAATTACGTTACAAAAGTTAATACAAATAGAAATTAAATAAAACGATACAGTATACCAAATAATTCGAAATCAAATCTAAACACAAAATTTAAAATGATGAAAGAAATTTGCAAAGGTCTTTGAACATAAAACAAGGTTTAGTTACGCAATTTTAAATATAATCAACAAAAAATTACAGTGAATACTTATAACTAGATGCCGGTTCAAATAATTATTATTGATACGTTTTTTTCTATATTTTACTAACTAACTAACTAGTTTCGGGTAATACGTAGTTTCAATAAAAAAATCGATGTTTCTTATTAATCAAATGGTTTCTATCTAAACTAATAATTTCATTAGTAATTAATTTCAACAAAAGTTTTGTTTTGTTTAGTAAAAAAAGTATTTCGTTATTCAATAAGTAATTTTGGAGTGAAGTTTACCATTGATTAAAAAGAAACTTTATGCATGAGTAGCATATTCTGAATTACATAGATAATTTAAAAATAATTTTGAAAAATTGGAAACAGAAAAACGCAATTCATAATATTCATAAAATACGCTAACAATTACATTCACCTCAAGGAGTGCAAGGACGGATATGAAGTGGATAGGAATTTGTCAATTATAAGATGAGGGCGTAGGTCTTTTTTGTGGAGCTTATTATTTACAAGTTTGCAAAAGTAATGGCGAAGGGTTAGGGTGATTAAAAAACGGTATTTGGTTGCAAATGAATTGGAATGCAGGTCACAGGGATTATTTAATTTAAATGGGATAGAGGAACTATTTTGGTGAAAAATGGAAGGACTGCCAGTAAACCTTAGAATATTGGAAAATACGAAAAAACGGTCACTGTGAACTTGATTACTAAAATAGGATTTCGGATAAACGAGAAAGGAACCGTAATCTTTGTACACAATTATATCACGATTTGGAATTCAAGTCTTCGTTAAAAAAAACGGCAACAAGAATTGCAAGTATGACTTAATATGCGCTTTAAAAAATACCCAGCAAAATAGCTACTATTTTGATTACTAAGTAACTACTCGGAATGTGCCACGAGTCGGTGAGCAGGCTGTGTTAAGATTCGTTGTGGATAAATTAAGGCACTGCCGGGATCATAGGAATTTGAAGAAAGAAGGAATTCCAGGTTTGATAAGAAGGAATCTCCATCCACTTCACAATTTGCTCCAATAGTACCTGCTTGTTTGTTAAACAATAGAGGCACTAAACGCAGAAACAAATTGAGAAGTCGATGGAGTACGGTTTTGGCCACACATACCTTGAATTAAGCCAAAAAAGCTTTCCAAGAGATCTTGATTCAAACGTCTTGTCAAAAGAAAGTTAAAACCATGATCCTTTAGAGAACTCCACAAATTTTGCACATTTTGAATAGTAATTAGTAATCTATTAATGCAAGGTGGAACTCTTTGTCGTTGTTCACCGACATAAAACTCTATCGTTCTTAGTGTCATCTTGGCTTTAGTCCAAAACTCGTGATGAATCGAGTTAATTTCAAGTCTGCGACCTAACGGAGATGAAGACTTGGCTGAAGAATTAAGGGTATCAAAGAGATCGTTCATGAAACTAATAAATTCTTTGGTAGCCACATAGCTCATCTGTCCATCACGCTGGACTCTATCTGCAAATCTTAGTAGGGCAGCCACAGAGCCACTAAAAACTTGTGTAGCGAGTTTTACCTTCATTTTCTGTTTCCCTGCTAGAAAAATATGCGAACGTGTAAGCTTATATATCTTACCAGCAGGGTCAGCAGATTGACTGTCCTCGTACACTTGTTTTAAGTGGTTCTATTTCGCAACCCCACTTGAGACTTTAATATCATTGGTCATCAAATTATTTCTAACAGATTTAATTAGATGCAGAATATCAAATAAATGTATAATTTGATCACCAAGGACATTGTAGACGCAATCATTCCTGCTACAATTAGCTGCAAAACTGCTGATGACAGGATGGTTACTAGGGCTCATGTCACAAACAAATGTATGCGGAATTTAGTCTTTTCATGAACGACCTCAATGACTTCCTCATGCATGCTTTTAGCTGAACAGTATTCGCGCATTTAGCGGAAAAGTAGAAAGCAACAAGTTGCCTAAAACTTTTCCGTAAACCACAAATCATGATCAGCAGCCAATTTCTCAAATCCATGAAGTCCCAAATTGATATTACGAAAATGGACAGTAGGATCGATAGACATTTCATCCCAGGCTAAAACAACAAATCTTTCCATCGGCATTAATGATTCGCTAACTGTATTTAATTAATCAAAAAATTAGCTATTTATACCAGGTACCAATAATTTAAAATTATGTTGTAGTTTTTGAAGGGTACTCAAAGAAGGAACGATACAAAAAAAGAGCTTGAAGGAAGCGGTAACATTTAGGACTTTTACGGTAAATGGACAGAAAGAGGCGTTTTTCACAAAAGGAGTATCTATGACTTGGGGGAGATTTGGAAACGGAATTTTTAAGTTGGGAATGAAGAAAGGTCTGTAAGGCAGGCGATAAATTGGAAAAACCTTGCACTCCTGGAGATTTTTTGGAGCTTTTGTTTTTAATTAATTTAGATTGAATATTATGAATTGCCCTTTTCTGTTTGATAATAATATTCTTTAAATATTGGGTTTTTGCACTCACTTGGTGTACGTTGACATCGATTTCTACAAATTACAAAAGTAAAATCTTTTCTATTTATAATGTCATTACTTATTTGATTGTTGTAACGTGCTTGCTACCTCAGTAGCGTCAATAGTTACTTTGATGCTCACAAGTCTTGTAGTACACTCAGCAGCTAGCCACATTTTTACTATAAATTTTTGCAGTTTGCTGCAAGACTTGATCATTGCACTTCTCTGGACAAGTATCTGCATAAATAAAAAAAATATTTGTCAGTAGCCTTGTAGAATTGACAATTTTTTACATACCAAAATGAGGTAAAACGCTTGAAGCAGATCGAGTTTGTCAACTCTCTTTACATGGACCTGTGTAAAATGAATAGCATTATTATTAATATTAAATAGAGCACGCAATCTAATCTTAGCGTGCTATATGTCATATGTTTTAAATCTTCACGCTGAACCATTTCCAACCACAAATCCCGATGTCCCTTACTTCTTGGTAAAGTAAATTTTATGTGGAGAGAGAGACATCCTCTAACAATGCAATCAATCTAAAAGATTATTGAAGAATTAATAAAGGCTAAATTTGAATTTTATCTATTAAAACATACCTTATTCATTGTCTTGAAATTAAATAAAACGCTAATAAAATTTCACAACCATGTTCTTTTTGGTTATCTAAAAAAGTTAATACAGCAAAATAAATGCTGAGTGTGTTTTATACTATTTTCTCTATTTTGATTCAATTTTAATATTTTCTGTACAATTTAAATTTTAAATAACATTGGAAAACTTTTGTATTTTATTGAATTGGCAATACTTACACTTTACTTGTTAACCTAAAATCTCTTACGAAATGATCTCTTTATAGCTTTATAAGTAAATAACTTTGAATTAATAAGACGGCTTTATTTTATCTTGCATCAACATTTGAATTTCAATTGTTAAGTTACAATAATTTTGATTTCTTTTCCATGTAACGTCAAGTTACGATACAGAGATACCAACTTTGAAAAAACTAACATTACTAAAATTCGCTATTCTTACACGGATTTTAGTGTGCGAATTGCTAATTCTTATGTCAAAATAGAGAAAGTGTTTTTTTAATTCAATAAAAAATATAAAAATGGAATCTGCAAGTATGTGTAATCCGCTTAAAGCAAAAAAAATTAGGGCGTGTACTAGTGTACACATGTAAGAAGTGAAACTTCTTTATGGCCTTATTTTTCGCAAAATGATCTACATGCAACTTTTCAGAAATTGGTTAAATAAAGTTAAATTAGATAAAGTTTAAACAAAAGGATTTTTTATCATAGACATGAATACAAATAATACAATTATTTAACTTTAACTTTTTGCTACTAAGATTATTACAGAATTTCATTAATTGTAATAGAATTATTACTATCATTGTCATCGTTATTATATATTTTTGTAATTAATGGCTTATGGTAACTGAAATATGAAATTTAATCTACAAAAATTAGTTAATTGATTTACAAAAATTAATAACATATTTCAGAATTTATACTCTATGCCAATTAATTGATGTTCATTAAATTAGCAGTCGTATTAATTAAAAATGTGACGCGTAACGAAATAAGCGACATGCTATCCCTACTGCGTTGGAGAAACTGAAAGTACTCTTCGTCTGAACCAACCGTGTTTCACTTTAACTTTTTGCTACTAAGATTATTACAGCATTTCATTAATTGAAATAGAATTATTACTATCATTGTCATCGTTCAATCAGAAATTGAGGTTAACCTTAAATATCTTAAATTTAATCATTAATGGCTTATGGTAACTGAAATATGAAATTGAATCTACAAAAATTAGTTAATTGATTTACAAAAATTAATAACATATTTCAGAATTTATACTCTATGCCAATTAATTGATGTTCATTAAATTAGCAGTCGTATTAATTAATAAATACTATTTTAATGAAATCATATACATTGACCGATAGTTACAATAAGAAACTGAGGTTAACCTTAAATATCTTAAATTTAAAATTAGATAAAGTTTAAACAAAAGGATTTTATTATAATAGACATGAATACAAATAATACAATTATTTCACTTTAACTTTTGCTACTAAGGTTATTACAGCATTTCATTAATTGAAATAGAATTATTACTGTCATTGTCATCGTTCAATCAGAAACTGAGGTTAACCTTAAATATCTTAAATTTAAAATGTCATCGTTCAATCAGAAACTGAGTTTAACCTTAACAAGTATTAGAAAAATAGATATAATTACTTACTTTTGTTAAAAATCCACTGGAATTAGAATTAAAATAAAGCCTTTGATTTTGTTGATCACTTTAGTATTGATATATTATTTATCTCGTCGCTATTGCGTTTCAGAAATAAAAAAAAAAGATGGCGCGTAAAGGAAAAATGGGACGATAAAAAATGTGACGTGACGCGTAAAATGTGACGGTAAATTTTTTTCCAACGCCGATAAAGAAGTTTCACTTCAAAAAAATCGCAGATAAAACTTTAGATAATTTGATGCTAACAAAATCCCGTCCGAAATATAAAAAAGAATATAGAAACTTTATTTCTAAAGGTGACAAGTGTACCGTTACAATTAAAATGTATATTAACTGTACAATAAATTCACTATGCATAAGAATGTATTAATGGTTTGTTTATTTTGTTCTAATTTAGAAATTAACCTTAAATAAATAGCGAAATTAGTTGTAAGGTGACAGTGGCCACTTCGAAGATACAAGCTGCAATGTCTTTCAAAACGTCAGTTTGTTTGTATTCACGAAGGACAATACTGTAAAAGCCAAGTTCTAGTTCTTGTTTTGGCTCTCAAGGAAACATTAGGACGAAGCCTCGGCGTTTAACTACGACGCGGTCTAAGCCGAAAGTCGCTTATAATCGTAACCAAAAAAACCGCGAAAACTTAAGATTCTATACCCAACTTAGTATGCCAATCTCCCTGCGTAAGTTTGCTCAAAACTTTTTTTGTTTCTTGTACTTATCTTCTCTGCTTGGCCATTTAATGGTGCGGTGCTACTCTCGCATGTCGAATGCCATTCTTTCCCAAAGATTGTGCGAATTTTTCAGATGTGAATGCTGTGCCATTATCTGAAACTATGACGTCTGGTAACCCATGCGTCGCAAAGCAACCGGTTTTACCTCTAACCATTTAGAGTATGAGTTCACAACAATAAAGAATTGTTGTCCGTGAAATAGACCAGTAAAATCTATATGCAATCGACTCCAACGTTCTGAGGTCCATTTCCAAGGAACTCGCCTTAGGAGGAGCATTCGACTGTCATACAAACATTGCAACTTTGTACTAACATTTCAATTTCAATATCCATGCCACCAAACATGACTTCTAGCCAACGTATTTATAAGAACAATGCTAGGATGCATTACATGCAACATTTGTAACACTCTAAACCCCGCAAGTAATACTCACCAATAAGCACTTCTTGTATATCGATAACTCTAGCCGTCTATAGTAAAACGGTTTAAACTGATCTTGCAGCGACTCGCTTGGCCAAGCTCTAAGTACCCAATCTGAAACCTTCGAAAGCAAAAAATTCCCTTCCTGTCATGCTAGCCACTTTCTCAGCGTTCATCACACCTTTCTCAACACCTCTATTGTGTTTACTGGTAGTCAGTTAAGGACATCAGCATAAACTATCATATGTCCTCTAAAAACTTGAGAAACGAGGTGAAATAATATCCGGAGTTGCCTTGTCTTGGCTCAGTATACCCAAGAACGGTTTATGGTCCGTATGAATTTCAAATTTGTGACCATATAAATAATTGTGAATTTTTTTAAGGTCGTCAATGATCGCTAAAACTTTTTTGTTTAATTGCGAATAATTTATTTGCGTTGAATTTAATATTCTTGAATGGAATGCTATCGGTACCTCAGACCCATTTATGGTCAAAATTCAACATTCTTATAAATGCTTAAAGTTACTGTTTGTTTTTAGGAATAGCGTTTTTAATTGCTTAAACTTTGTCTTCTGTAGAACATACTCTATTTCCGTCTATCTAAAATCATAAAAAATCTATTTCTTGTACACCAAATATACATTTTTTTTCGTAGACCATCTTCTTGAATTCGTTTTAAAATCTCTGTCAATTTGTTTGTTAATTGCTGTTCTGATCTAGCTATTATTAACACATCATCAAAGTAAGGAAAAACACTTTCTAAATCTAGGACTTACACTTAGACCAAACTGTAATTTTTTAGCTTTAAATGTTCCTTTACGAGTGACTATGGTTTGTGTTTTAGTAGATTATTTATCCACTTTCAACTGGGGATATGCTTGAGGTAAGTCTAGTTTTGCAAAAATCTTTTCACCCTCTAGTGAACTCAATATTGTGTTGATGTTATTGGATATACATCATTACGCAATACTTTACTAAATGTCTGATTATAATCGCCACAAATTCTTATACTCGAGTCTTTTTTACAACTGGCTTTAAAACACTTTGCTTACATAACTTCCATTTCAATTTTAGGTAATAAAGCAAATGTTACTTGCCTAGTTGTACATAAAATTGGTTGTGTTTTGTTATCAATTTATTTTGTTACTACTTCTGTACTGATTTTGATATGATTATTGGTTAAACTATTTTTTGGTAAATGCTTGTCAACCTAATTCCTAAACTCGAAAACCAAACTACTACGACAATCTTTAATTATAATCATCGGTAATACTGCATGACGTCTAGCGTATCCAACGTTAACATTACACATTCCTTTATTTTTTATAACCTTAAGTTGATAATCTCTTAAAGTCGTCATTGTATTTTCCAGCTTTATTGTTTGAAAACGCTTGTACACATAATAACTTTATTTTCAAAAAGTACAAGTCTTACTTCTTTTATATAATTTCTTACCTGTTTCCTCAGTGCTACAATTATTGTTACATCGATGTCGTTTTACATCCGCTACACTCAAGTTAACTTAGTTATGGGCTTGTATTGTCAATCTAGGTCACTTTTAATACACAAAACCTTTATCATTTCCATTATTGTTATTTATTCAAACAGAACCCTTTTTAAATGTTTCAAATACTATTATCGATATTTCTGCACCTGAATCCACTTCTAAACAACATTTCCGTCAATTTAATACGACTGTAATTTTAGTACTGCTTAATGTTATGCCTGAGATACCTAAAATTTGTTTATTATCTGCGTGTAGTGCAAATACATCAATATCTTCTAAAAATTAATGACCCCTTCTTTTAAGAGGTTGGACAGAAGCAACTATTTACAGTTTTTTGCGACGTTTCGTGCTCAGGATGAACATTTCATCAGGCTCGCTCACACTGATTAAAGTAAATTTACAATATAAATGAAACATTTAATTAAAACTCATGATTTCAAGTAACAACATATCGTGCACTTGAAGAACATTTTTCAAGTGCACGATATGTATAACTAGAATATAACCATTACCAGGAGACGAACTGTTCTATTATACCAATATCCTCCTGTAGAACAGATTCATCTGCTGCTGTCACTAGATTTGTGTTGTGATATTTTTTCCTTGTTTTCTCATAAAAAAAAGGTTTGTTTTCATTTTGTATTAATGGTTGACATTTCTGTGTCTGGTAATTTTTTATTCTTTGGCTGTTACCAACATTTGTGCGGGTTAGGGCAACCTGTTTTACCGATGACCTGTTTGGTAGGTCAAATTCTTTTCTGCCATTAATCGACGTTGAAGAGGTTCACTGCGAACATCACAAACTGATATATCTGGTAGCATAGTTTCTAATGTATTCCCTGGAAAATTACTTTCTTAATTCATAATTAATTTTCAATGTTGAAATCAATTCTTTGTACGTTTTAGAACTTGGCGCAGCTGGAGCTAACAGTGAACGAACAATTTCGTATGCATTTGAACAAAAAACTGTTGAAAGAACCGTACGTTTCCTTTCATTAGATTCAATTTCATGTAAAAAATTTTTTCTCTCGTTCGAAATACTAAGTTGGCACGAGATTTCCTTTTACTTTCGCGTTCTTCGTTTATCTTGTAGCCAATTAACACGTTTTGTTCCACAACTAAGCAATAAAACCTTATTACTTTTAATACATTTTATTCTTAGTACAAATACTAATAACTGTTTTACATAACATTGTACACTTTATTGTTGTCGTTTTATTTAGATGGCGCCACATAGACATACATCACACGAACTAATTTTGTTTCAAGCTAGAACACACTGAATCTTGGCCGAAATTTGACAATGAGATTTTATTTGTGTTGATTAGGTAGTATTTTCTATTTCTTTTGCGGGATTATTTTCGATATTAAAATTTAAAATTTATGATATTTGACCAAAATCAATTTTAAAGACAAAAAGTAATATGTAGATGTTTACGAATGGACACAGGATTTTTTATGCAACAACAATTTGGAGTTTTCTAAAGAATGCACGTGTTTTTATATGAAAATAATTAAAAGCCGATATCGGTAATACCACACATAAGTTTTAATTGTTTTGTATTGTCTTTGATCTAATCCAACACCATAATTTTTGGATTGGATTTTCTTTATACATTATCAGATTTTATTTTTGTTAGTCTTCGCATCTGAAGAAGTTTCTGTTATAGACAAATTGAAAAATTATATATTATGCGTTTACTCATAAGTAAGATGCGTAAGATATTAAAGCGTAATTTAACCAAATTACAAAAATAAGTACAGATTTTAGGATTTAAATAATATCATAAATAATTAATATACTTAAAATCCATTAGTATTATCCAATTCACCAATGTTATTAATATTATTTGAGTCGAAATTGAATAACTACGGTCTAAAGCAATCAAGAAAATTTTGAATGTAAAGTTAACACAAAGTTTTTATGTACATTTAAAGCAGCAAGTTTACGCGCCGTAAAAAATCATTATCTAAAGAAAAGAAAACAGTGTTTAATAACTTTTTTTATTTTTGTTTTGTTGGCAAATTTATGAAAAATTGTTTAAATTAAAAAATAATCTAAGTAAACATTTGTAGTTAACTTATTGGAATTATTCGGTACGATGATGTTTCTGAATTTATAAAAGTCAAGTAATAGCATGACACACCG
This sequence comes from Aquatica leii, assembly GCA_035610365.1. Taxonomy (NCBI): domain Eukaryota; kingdom Metazoa; phylum Arthropoda; class Insecta; order Coleoptera; family Lampyridae; genus Aquatica; species Aquatica leii. Next base: position 133,871,152 of record CM069433.1, read on the forward strand.
TAATTATACGAATATTCCCAGAAACTAATTTGAAATCAAACTTAGTAAGGATAGTGTGTTTGCAATGCAGTTTAATTTTCAGTAGTAATAACTATGAGACAAAGAATCTTTTTATATTAACTAAAAAGACAATATCTTTATACAAAGTTAAACAGACTTTTGAAATGCTATATTTTCATCAGCCAAAATCTTATATACTTCGTTAAGTAAATTAAAATGTTTAATCACAGTTTTATTGTAAAACAAAAACGCATAAGTCAGTTAAGGCACAAAGTCATTAATGAAGTGCAAGGAGTTCTAGAATTATTGCGATACAGACGAAGTAATATTAGTTTTGTAACTAACTTTGTGCATTTCTCGAAAAGTTTTCTGTTGGCATTGAGTGAGAAATTTAATCTTTTACAAACACTTATAAAACGATTTTCTAAACGAATGTTTAAATACAATTTAAAAATTAACGAATAAGCAAGTTGTTATTTGGTTTCTTAGTTATATGTGATAAAAATTCATTTTTATAGATTAAAATTTAGAAAATAGAAACACTATTGCAACTTATTAAATTATTTTTAGGGTAAATGGTGTAATATTTATTTAGAAATATAATTGCTAGCTTTCGAACTTTATCCAAGTTCTTCGTCAGGCAAAAATTAAATTAATTTGACAATTATAAAAAATTAAGGTAACAATTATGTACTTTAATTTTAAACTATTTTATACAAAATTGTTTTTAATATATCGTAAAAAATTTAAAACAGTACCAACATTTAAAAACAAAGGATAGTCGTCAGGGGCGTAATCTAAATATATGTTTTTATTTATCAAATTATTTTAGTTAATTAAAAGTGCATTTGCAAATTTATTTCTCTATTTTATTATATCATGGTCTTAATTACTTTTTTGTCTACGCCATCTAATCACTTTTATTAAACAAATTGTTTTCGGTATCAATGGTTGACACTCTTCTGTTTTATCATTGAGTTATAATATACGGAGGACGCGTTTAGTATTCTAAAACGGTACAAGTATCACTATACTGATGATAGACTAATGTCATGGTAATGTCAAGAGTTTTGTAGTTGTGTTTTTGAACGTTTATATGTCTTTTTAATTAAAAACATTGAGGACATAATAGTTTTGTGTTTTTTATGTACTTGTAATAGTAGAAAAGGTGAAAATAAGAAAGTATTATTGGGGATTACATTACGCAGATATGTACACAATATGGGTAGACCAGTATTAAGGAAATTTATACATTGATACCTTAATTAACTTTTTCTTAGTTTGATTATTAAGAATCTTTTTTATTTAAATTTAAATTTAAAGTTACTGTTTTTTAATTTACTTCATGTTAAACTTCTTTATTCTATATTCTACATGTGTTTACTTATGTTGAAACCAAAAATTACTGAGTTTGTTAACGTAGAGAATTGTATTTAGCATATATATGTGTAAAAAAAGTAAAAAACAGATTAATTAGAAACATAAAAATTCATATTCAAATAACTATTAGTATTAGCATAAAAAATTCTTCTTTACTTTAGACTAATAAAGTTGATAGAAAAATCAAAGTAAATATTCCTTAATCACGTAGATCCACAAATCTCTAGTTAAATAGTTTTCTTAGCAATTTATAGTATTTGAACATTATAATTATGATTATACGTCTGTAACATTGTAATTAGGGCAGTTACAATTTTTGTCTAAGTATAAATTCAAGTAATTTAATAAATTATTTTAGTTAAAAATTCACATACAATTTGTTAATCTGAAAAATTTAGATGTACGATTAATGTTAAAACTTCAATTTTTAAGTAATCCGGCCCTAACAAATTTTCCATCTTGATAGTAGACTAAGCCACGCCCAGTGGTTCCACTTTGTACATAGAAAATAGATGCTTTATATTATCACCTTATATCATAACTTAATGTGTTTTATTTACAATACTTTTACTTCCTATTTATGACCACGCTGCAACATATCTATTGATTTTATTGTAGTTTTGAATACTTAGTTGTTTTTTTATTTACAGATTTTTGACACAACATTTTAATGCACTTGAAAATTAATGAACTTTTAAGTCGATATATTAAAATCGAACCAAAAAAGCAATAAATAAATATCGTCGTTTCAAACTGTTCAATTAATAAAACTGTATCTGTTTTATAAGCGGAAACGATGTTATTTTAAAAAATACATTTACATTTTTTTTAAAGTTAAGTAAATGTAAAATGTGCGATTTTTCTACAGGAATGATGGAACGCATTTAATAGAATACTCATCTATCTCTGACATTTTGTATCAATTGGGAGAATCGGCATTAATTTATTAGTACTTTTTTCTGCTTATAAGGCAGAAAGAAAAAAATTTGCACTTAGATGTAAAGCGAATTTAGGTTTTGTCTCTTTTCTTTGGGCATACATAACTACCATTACGTTTAATTATGGGCAATTTTTTTTGTAAAACGATTAATACATTTAAATTTTTATCATGTTTTTTTGTGTATTTAAGCGTCATAAAATAAATATGAATTAAAAATTCAGTCAGTAAAAGTGTAGTATTTTAAACAAAAAATAAATGGCATTTTATTGATAAACGGGGCGTATAAATCATTACGTTTTAAAAACGACTTTTTACTTAAACATCACTACGTTACGCAAAAAATTGCTTGCGTTTAAAAATGAAGTAGTTTAAGAATTCTTGATTAAAATTTTGTTTTTTTAAATTTTACCTATTTTATAATAATTATTTATTTTCTTATAAAATGTGTTACTAAAATTATGAGTCAAGTTTACTAAATACTGTCTAATTTTATTACAATTAAATTGCACCAATTTTAAACAAAGTGATAAAAAGAAAAGTAAAGACAAATTAGTTCTCGTTGTGTCGATTTACTGTCGACTTCTTACAATTTCAGTCATATTTTCTTAAAAACAGCACTTTTTGTTGCAATTAGTTAGTCGTATCGTATTGTACACACATTTTTACAATGAGAAACGCTCTCCTTTTTTTGAATTAATTAAACTATAATTATTTTTAGTTGCAACTATACATATGTATATAGTAAATTTATACTATGTCATCGTATTTTACTCATGTTGATCACATCATCTGTTAATATGAAGCTATAGGACTGTTAATGTATTTATGGAAGTACAGTAGAGTGTTCTTCCACTGCTAAAGATACCCAAAACGGCCGTCCAGTGATTCACTCTGGTGGCATTTTCACATTTACATTGACATTGTTAGCTTACAATGTTTATACGTCGTGGCTTTAGCGGGCATAAAATCAGTTTTCAACGTTTCCATCTCTATAGGCATTTACATACTATTATTTATGCATAGTAAATTTATACTATGAGATGTCTCTGCCATCGTATTTCACTCATGTTGTAACGCAGCTTAATTATAACCAGGCTCAATAGATGGAAATAAGTCCTTTACACTAAAAAAATGGCAAAATTATTTGATTTACTACACAAATAATAAGAATGTACTACAACGTTTACTCAATATACATACTTGTATTGTGGGTTGCCTATAGGATAGTTAGATTGTTTTTTATTAGATAAAAAAAAAGAATTGTGTATTAAACATTTAAAAGAAATTTAAATATTATAATTGTAATAACCAACAGCAAGTAATAAATACATTACATTTGATATTTTATATAGGATTATTCAGTATTTACATAACACAATTAAAAAAAATCGAACGACATAAAAATTTATGCAAAAACTTTAATGGGTAAGAGTATCTGCCATATTTCTTGTTTTACTTTAATCAGATGCTGTATAGATTGTTTCCAATTATCTGCAGAAACATTGGCTACTGCTTTAAGAAATAGATTTTTAACATACCTATTGCATTTTAAATGTATTTTTTGTAGCAACTTCCTCTTTCATTTGTGCCCATATTAAATCAATGAGATTCAACTCATAGTTATACAGTTGCAATCGTAGCACATACTTTATTGTTGAAATGTTTTTCTTGACAGGTGTTAAAAGTTCTGTTTTAACCATTGCCTTCCTCAAATTCAATGAATTTACTTGTCAACCAATCTTGTATATCAACTTTTTTAAATGTTGGATTTTTAAAAATTTTTCTCCTATGAAATAAAGCATTTTTTAACATTATCACAACACCTTCTTCTAGGTTACTCAGCACCGGCTCAAACCAGTTTTCAAATACTACAGAATTTATTTCTTCATCGTAGTCAACAATTTTTTTAATTCGAAAATAAGCAAACCATTTTTAACAAATCCTGTATCTGATCCTATACGTAGCACAATTAATCGTTTGCTTTTCTCAGAAGGATTCTGAAGTTCAGTCGATAATCCAGAAATTAAGGCTTGCCGTGCCGTTTCAATTGTTGTATCATCCAAAATTTTGTAATAACATGACCGGCATTAAACTTAAAATTAAGTTTTGTCTGAATAATATATTTTCTTGCCCTCTTCCTAAGAAACATTTTGTACACTCTCATTATTTTTTTTCTGTACCTATAAAATAAGGTATATTACAAACAAAATAAACTTTTGTTGGCTTAACTAATCTAAACCCAATTTTTTTCAATAATGTTCGTAACGTAGTTGCTTTAAATCTGTAACATTATCTGTGCTTGATCTACGGTACACTTTCGGAGAATGCAGTACGTTATCTGTGTTATATTCCGTTAACACGTTGTATACAATAGATATAAAAACACATGTAAGTAGAGTTAATATAAATGTTTACATGTAAGTATATAAAAACGCAAATCAAATCAAGGGTTACGTTACCTACTGCTGTAGCTGTAAATTTATTATGATCTGTTTTTGAACTACTGGTTTGACTTTGTTTTCAAGTTTTATAGGTATTTAAAATATTTTGTTTCTCATATACTGATAAATGTTTCGCTATGGTTTGTTTAATTGACGAAAGATCCATAATAATGTATAAGACAAATTATGAAAATGTTGTTTTCTCATTTGGTAGGTATTTTAGAATAATAGTAATTTGTATCACTAGTCCAGAAAGTGCTATTTTGCGAGTATATGTATATTTGTAGGCCGAGGTGAAGCCGAGGCCTACAAAAAGCGAATACTCGCAAAATACTTTTAGGACGTGTGATACACAACATTTTTTGTGCTGACCTTTATAGTACAAATTAATTAAAAGCAGTTATTTAAGTATTGATTTTTAATAAAATTTAATAACATATGTTGATAAAACTGAAACCTGTAATGACGAAATACAATTGTTTTTTAAATTAATTTGACAATTACATAATAATATTACAATTTCACTTATATGAAAATAAAACCATTGTTGTTTTTAGCAATTGTAAGATATAAGCAAACTTGTTATATTTGTTTAAAACAATTTTTGTTAGTGCTACTCTAAACAACAACACAGATAATGGTGTATGTTAATAAATTTGACATATTGACAGATGACGTTTATTTATTTAATGATTACTAATGCCAACTTTTAGTTATAAAATTTTACTACACTTTACCGGCCGGAAAAGTAAAATTTCCGGCCGATTATGATGCCTGTAAAATATGTCAAAACGGACGGAATCACAAAAAGTATTTTTTACCTTGATATGAACAATGTCAGATGGTCTTTCAAAATATTGTTTTAAAATAATAAATTGTATGCTTAAAAAATACTGATAAAAGTTAAGAAAACGCAGAAATACCAAGATTATTTAGTACACAATAATTTCGAGAAGTGAATCCGATTTTTAATGTAATTTTGTCGCACACTTTAAATTAACTAATTACAAGATAGGGACTTATTTCAATCTATTCAGCGTGTTTAGTATAGACAAAATAAGTTAAATACAAATTATTATTTTTAAATTGTAAAATTCATGGGAGTTTTTTTGAGACCACTAATTGTGTTAAAAGTTTAGTAGTAAAAATTAATGTCAGCTTACAAGCATGAAATATAAAACTACACAATTTTAATGTTTTATATTTTTAGTTGAAATTTAGTTTGAAACTCAAATTACTCATAAATATTTGCAAACTGTTTATATTTAGTTTAAAGTTAATATTGTCTTTTGTTAAATAATATATTAGCAATGTACATAATATAAACTGATTTTGTAGATTTGTAATTAAAATAATAGGTTTATAATTATATTGAAAGAAATTTGCTAAAATATATTTTTGTGTTATTGTGTGCTTAATACGGAAGTGTTTAATTGTTGTAATTAGTTTCAGGAAAATTTTAAAACGCATATAAAAAATAAATATAATTAATTAAAAATGTTGAAATGTATCGTGCTGATTTCATATTTTATTCGAGTAATTTATAATTAAGTAGTTTATAAATGCTACCTGTATATTTAAAAAAAAGTATGCACATAAACATTAAAGGCTGTTTACAGTTAATTTACATAAAAATAAACATTTTACATTTTCAATATTTTAAAATTGAAATATATATGTGAGTTTAGATTTTACTAAATTACAATATATCAGTTATTGATTTTGTAGAACAAATTTACACAATCATCAAGGACTGCTCAATTAAACAAAGCTAATTTAGATTATATTTGCAATACTGATAATAAAGAAGCAGTTTGTATTTATTTTGTAGCAAAATTTTTGTGTACCTTATTTAGTACTTTCTGAAAATAACGTTTTTTTTGTTTTTAGGTGAGTCATTTTTCATCTTACTTGGCCTAATACGTAAGTAAAACAGTATATAATTTTCTTTACGTATATGAATAATGAATTCAGGCGATAGCGCCTGGTACTATCTACTATTAAGTAAATAAAACCTTTACAAAATTATCTTATTTTTTATACTTTTGCAATATGTACTAAGCAGATGCAAATAGTTTCAGTTATAAAAATGAAAAAAAAAAACGCATTAAAACAAGATTAAAACTCAAACGTTTCTATTTTACTTCTAAATTTTAATTGCATGAAACACAACAATGTAACAAATACGTTTCAAACTTGCATTAAAATTTATTTTGTAGTAATGGTGTGAATTTGTTCTTTTATTACAAATATATTAACGCATTATTTATTAGCTTTTTGAAAACTTTTTTAGGCGCGACTTGGGGGTAACTTATGACGGAAGCAACGCTCACTTCACAGCTCATGTGGTTTCCGCTATTTAAAAACAGTAACTAAACGTTTTTTATTTACATTTTTGACGTGTATATTGACTATCCACGCGTTTATCAAGCGTGGTTTTCAATTTTTTTTTTAAATTTCCCCTTAATTTAATTGATGAGTAAAAATTCTTTAATATGTGAGAGTTTCACAAACGAATTTTATATACATAAAATATAAAACATCATTGAAATAAATAAAACAGAATTTGCTTAATTTAAAATGGGAGATTCCCAGAAACATTTTACTCTTTCATCGATAAATAAAAATAAAAGAAACTTCAACAACCTAAAATTGTATTTATTTTAATTTAAGCTTAATGTGTTTAGTAATATCTGTCACAAACACCAACGATGTTTTATTTTAATCGCGCCTGCAACACTCTATCTCTAATAATAATTCCAATATCCCTAAAAAGTGTTGAAAATGAGACACTCGGTATATCTAATTACTAAATGTATATTTCTAAATATTACTAAAAAAGTATAGTAGTGGCGTAATATAACGATTGAATCCACAAATACTGCTATTTGATTATTTCTGAATCTAATTTTTTACAAGAATTCATAAAAACTTTCTTGGAAATGTTTAAACTAATATATTTTTTTGCAAAACTAATCGTTTTGAATACCAATTGGAAAAATATTTTATATTGTTTTATGTCGATTACGTGCAGATGCAGAGAATGGGGGTTGTAAAGAACATGGCGACAACTCGTTCGTTTTTTGAAAAAGTACAATTTTTCTTCTTGTTTAATAAAGTGTAAATAGTAAATATGAACAAGTGCAGGTTTCATACAGTCCACTATGTCACACAGTAATAAATTACCACCAATTAAATCCATTATTTTCAAAAAGTCACTTCCTCTTGTATCTGTAAAAATTAGTTACCGGTGTGTCACAATAATGTTAATGTTAGTTGAAATATTAGTCTAGAAAATACTGTCTGTCATGTAAGTGTTCACCACGATGTTAATGATAATGTTAGTTGAACATATTAACAGTCTAGAATATTTCTGTGTTTCTTAACATCGCCACTAACATTTACCAATAGAAATGCGACTTATTACGTATGCGATTTGTGTAATTTAAATAAATTATTTATGTTGTGGTGGCGTGCGAGATGTAGCTCTTCCCATGTTACACCGCGAATTTTAAATTTGCAAGGCAGTTAAAAGTTTGGTTAATTGTCATCAGTTCTAACATTACCATTACTATTAACATCTTAACACTACCATTAACATTAACATGATTGTGACCGGCGCTTTAAGCTCAGCGTATGATTCCTAATATGCTTTAAGCGTTGTTATTGTCGGTTAATAGAAAAACTCAAGACTCAAATAATAAGAGTGCATAGTAAGTGTAAGGTATTGGGTTATCAACCCCGACCGTAACGGTACTTGAAAGGGGCAGCTTTGGTCGGTACGTTGAAGGTAGGCAAGGGTAGCAAGCCAACGACCGAGGACACTGAGGTTTGATCTGTCTAAAGGTGAACATAACTTTGAGTAATAAAGCATTTTAAATAAAGACGGTTGTTTATTAATTTATTAATAACGGTACCTAACTTTGGCGATATCTAACATTGGCGACGAGGTGAAGTAAAGTGACTTAAAACATTTAATACAGCGGGTGTAACGCGTGATTTATTACTGGCAGAAGTTAAAGTGTCGAGTTCTATTGAAAATGGCGGGATTAATTGGAGTTATCGAGCGATTCAGTCATGTAGGCAACGATTGGTCAGTGTATCAAGAGAAACTCGAACAATTCCTGGAAGCCAACGGAATAGAAGACGTAGGCGGATCAAAGAGAAGATGTGCGGTTTTAATAAGTCAGCTGACAGCAGAAACTTACAATTTGTTGAGAGACTTATCGTATCCACATAAACTTAGTGAAAGGACTTACAAGGATTTGTGCGAAATAATGACAAAACATTTCAGCCCAAACATATCAGTGTTTCGGGAACGTGCGGAATGTTACAACGCGATGCAAAAGGCTGATGAAGCAATCACTGAGTGGCATGCGCGAATAAAAAACCTAGCGATAAATTGCAAATTTGTAAACTTGGACAAAGTATTGCGCGATAAATTCGTCACAGGCTTAGTGAAAGAGCCGATTTTAGACAAACTGTGTGAACAAGAGTTTAAGGAGACGTAGACCTTAGAAAGCGTGGTGTCAAGCAGCCAGAGCGGAAAGCAGTGCGACAGTTGCGGTTAAATTCATTTACAAAATCAAACTTGTAAGCAAAAAAAAGTAAAATGTTTTAAATGTAAGACAATAGGTCACTATGCAAACAAATGTCCGAAAAATATTAAACAGGCAGGTAGCAACTATGTTGATGTTACAGATCATGAGGTAGAGGAACTAACTCTTTTTAATATTAAGACAAATGTAAATAATCCAATTAAGGTAACTGTAAAAATTAATAGTAGGATTTTAGAAATGCAGGTCGATAGTGGAGCCGGTGTAAGTTTAATTTCAAATGAGTTATTTACAAACAAATTCAATGATTGTAGCTTAAAACCCAGCAAGGTGATCTTAAAAGAATACACAGGCAAAACTACCGTACCGGTGGGGTACTTTACTGCTAAAGTGGAGTACAAAAATGAAATCAAAGAGGTTAATTTTCATGTTGTCGAAGGTGGTGGATCACCATTATTAGTAGAGACTGGTTACAGGCATTTAATTTGGGACTGACAAAATTGGGGAACAATGAGAGTAACATTTATTTTGCTAAAACCGTTAAGTTAGAACAAATCTTAAAGGAGTACGAAACCCTATTTGACTATTTGACTATTTGACGTATAAGTACGACACAGTTCATTTAAATTTAAAACCTGATGCTAAACCAATTTTTTGCAAACCGAGACCAAGGCCTTTCGCGTATAAGGAAAAAGTAGAAAACGAATTAGATACGTTGCAAAGGGACGGCATAATTGAACCTGTAGAAACAAGCGATTGGGGGACACCTTTAGTTCCGGTTTTAAAACCCGACGGCTACATACGTTTGTCCGCGGATTATAAAATTACCGTGAATAAATATGTGGTTGAGGTTCGATATCCTTTGCCACGCGTAGAGGAAATTCTGGCAGTATTGCAAGGGGGTATTAGTTTTAAAAATCGATTTAAGCATGGCGTACGCTCAATTAGTATTAGATGAGGAGAGCCAAAGAGTTCTTGCGTGGAGTACTCATAGAGGTATATTTAAAGTACGGAGACTACCATTTGGTATTTCTCCAGCGAGCGCGATTTTTCAAAAGAAAATCGAACAATTATTGCAGGGAATACCGGGGGTAGCGAACTTCTTAGACGACATAATAATCACCGCGAAACATTAAAGAACGCATTTAGAGAATTTAGAGGAAGTTTTCAAACGTTTGTCTGACGCCTGGGTTAAAAATTAAACGCGGCAAATGCAAATTCTTTAAATCCGAAATAACTTACTTAGGGCACGTAATAACTAAAGAAGGGATTAGGAAGTCGTAGGAAAGAATAGAAGCAATTTTAAAATCTCCGGTGCCAACTAATGCAAAGCAGGTAAAAGCGTTAGCAGGTATGGTCAATTATTACGCCAGGTTCGTTCCGGGATTATCGCAAACAATGAAACCATTGTACGATCTTTTAAAAAAGAACGCAAAATTTGTGTGGGACGCACGGTGCGAAAAAGCGTTAAATACAATAAAGAAGGAAATCGTTTCCGATAAAATCTTATCGCATTTTAATTCGGAACTACCCGATATTGTTACTAGCGACGCATCTCAAGACGGTATAGGGGCATCTTTGTGCCATCGTTATCCGAACGGGCAGGAGCGACCGGTAGCTTTCATTTCGAGAACGTATGCACCAGCAGAAAAAAATTACTCTGTTATTGATAAAGATGCTTTAGGGATACATTTTGCGGTCAAGAAATTTAAAAATTATTTATTGGGGCAAAAATTTATCCTACGAACGGATCATCGACCATTAATCGCAATTTTCGGTGAAAATAAGGGCATCCCTAAAATGGCTGCAAGTCGATTGCAAAAATGGGCTATTTTTTTGTCTGGTTTCAATTACACGATTGAATACATTAAGGGACAAAACAATGCCATAGCCGATACTATGTCGCGACTACCGTTACAGAATTTGGAAAAAGATGTATCGGAAGGTTTGACGTCTTTGAATTTCATTGAATCGGAAAACACGCCGGTTGATAGTAGTCTAGTGAGAACGGAATCGGATAAAGATCCTATAATTAAAAGGGTAATTAAGTTAGTTATTAAAGGGTGGCCAGAGTCAGTTAACTAAGATTTGGAACTAAAACCATATTTTGTGCGGAAGAACGAATTAACAGTGGTTAGGAGATGTTTAATGTGGGGATACAGGGTAGTCATTCCGAAACGCATTAGATCAACCTTGTAAAATGAATTACATGCAGGACACCAGGGCATAGTTCGGATGAAAGCCGTGGCACGCTCATACATATGGTGGCCCAACTTAGATAAAGAAACAGAAACATTACAAAAGCATGCATTCCGTGTTTGAAGACGCGATCAGATCCACCAAAAGCTGATTTAATACCGTGGACTAAATCATCTCGAGTAGGAGAGCGAGTACATATAGATTTTTTAGATTTTAACAATAACGTTTACCTAATTGTCTTGACAGTTACAGTAAATGGGTGGATGTGCACGATATGAACAATAACGCGAGTGCAGAGAAAACAACTCATAAATTAAGGGCAACATTTACTAGTTTGGGGATACCAGAACTAATTGTTTCGGACAACGGTACTCAATTAGTAAGTAAACAAATGAAAAAATTTTTAGAGATGAATGGAATAAAACAGATCACAACACCAACGTTTTATCCCGCTACGAACGGTGCGGCAGAAAACGCCGTAAAAACCTTTAAACAGGCCTTAAAAGCGGCTATTTCAGATGATAGGAATGGTGGGGTTGTGATAAACACATTAATTAGTAGATTTCTTTTAATATATAGAAGTACGGTACGAAATTACGATCTCAAAAGGGAGGATAGTCGAGGGAAAAGCCGCGAACAATTCAAAATTGGAGATAAAGTTATGGCGCGAGACTATAGAACACCTAACAAAAAACTTTGGGTGCCCGCAATAACTAAAGAACGTTTAGGAAAGAGGACATACGTATGCGAAGTAGGGGAAACTAAGCAATCGTGGAAAAGACATTTAAATCAATTAATTAAACGTATACAAAAAACAGTACAGAAGTAGGTGATCAAACGCAAATATCACCACGGTATACGCGACGTCTTATAGGGAGATCGAATTCCGCAGATAATCAGACAAATTTGGGGGAAAATAATACTGAACCAGATTCACCCAATAATGATGGTTGTGTACAAGTTCGCAGAAGTGAACGAACACGATCAGTTCCAAAACGTTATGGCAATACTGTGTAAATAGCATCTAACGACAAGTGTAGGTTAAGAATCGATTATAATATTAGTACCTATGTAAGAGAAAAGTAAACATTTTTGTAGCTCATTTAGTATTGTAAAAGATAGGTTACATTCTTAAAAGGGAGGTGTAAGGTATTGGGTTATCAACCCCGACCGTAACGGTACTTGAAAGGGGCAGCTTTGATCTGTCTAAAGGCGAACATAACTTTGAGTAATAAAGCATTTTAAATAAAGACGGTTGTTTATTAATTTATTAATAACGGTACCTAAATTTGGCGATATCTAACAGTAAGAAAATTTTTAAACCTAAGAAATGGTGGTAAGTATCATAAGAAAACCATACTGTCCACCAATTCATATAAAAAACGAACCAAACAAAAAAAAATTTTTTTAATGTTTTAGTATCGAAATCGAATATGATTGCAGAAAATCTAGGATTGATAAAGGCGATGAGTTTAATTTTCATAAAGTTTCTTTAGGAAAACCAGCTTGAGTCTGGAGTTAATTTTTCTTAGTCTACTCACAGAGCCTGCTTACACTAGTAAACAACGTATTACATATGTAGCATAAAAGTTTTAATTTTGTACATAGGCCATATGTTAAGAGGTTTGCACTTTGTAATTGCTATATGCAATTTAAATTGAGAAAAGACTAGTTGCATATAGATAAAAGTTACAAGTACACGCTAATAACAAAGTAATACCTATACCTATTTTTGTGTCAGAAATATTTAAATTAAGGTTAAAATTCTGCTGGCACTCAGTAGCACCATTGCTAAGTTTTAAACATTCCCATCAAGTATCTTAAAAGTGCTTAAAATTATTTAGTTTTCAAACGTTACAACAATAAAATACACCTACAGTCAAAAGCTGCAACATACTCTTCTATTTATAAAGAAAGCTTGGAAAAGTATCAAAATATATATCTTTAAACGGTCTATAAGATGCCTTACAGTAGGTATGGTTAAGATACGTTTTTTTGAGCCACAGATGTTCAGACATGAAACAAGCAGAAAACAGACGTCTTGAAGATGTGTGCTGTCTAGGAAAATAACAACTTTCAAAGTTAGTGGTCAGTTTTACATTTATTTACAAGCTATTGAGACAATTTAGGTTTTTAAATTTGTACTAATATACCAACTGTAGTCAAAATGTAAAGTTGTAATTGTTCTCCACAGTTTTGTACTCTTTTTTTTTAAATTGAGTCAACATATACTTGCATTACTTTCTTTCTCTAAACTTTCAGCTTTTGTTCCTCGTATTGTGTTTGTATATTTTAAACACAAATGAATGATTAAAATCGTTAATATTGACGTTTGAAATTTCAACTCTAAGTTAGTTTCAGTGCATTGGTATTCAGATGTTATGCAATAATTAATCGTCAAAGCAATCAAAGATCTACTGAATAAACATGTTGTTTTTGCACTTACCGTATCTGTATATAAGGTACATATATCTAATAAAGTATAAATCAAACTTAATAATATACATATCCTTGTTGTTTTATAAGTACAAACAATTTTATTGACATTTGTTACAAGCTTATTGTTCTTAACAGACCCGTGTACGGCCGGCTCGAAGAAGTTATATAAAAGTTGTCGGAGACGGTCGTAGTCCAAATTACTGATTAATAAAGGGCGCCTGATCGATGTCCGAAAGGAGACTGCTCCTGTTTCGATCACTACAGGAGTTCCAAACTTGTGAACAATTTAAGGTCCGCAAGAATAGAAAAGAGGAAAATTCACAACAAGACAAGAAATGTCACTAGAGAAGATTTAATACGAAAAAAGACACAAAGAACGATTCTCTTTTATACAGCACATACAAATAACAAAACGCAGGGAAGATCGGCAACTTACACGACATGTACACATTAAATAAGAATGAACAATCTTATGAATTTTAACATTAACTATTAATAGAGTAGAATGTATGAGCATATGTACATAGGAACGAGAAATAAATAAGTAAATTCCAAGTCAAAATACAAAGTGGGTGAGTATACCGTATTGTCAAGAAATTTTTCAAAACAAATTAGCATAAATTGACTTACCACATTTTGGTGTTAAACTCGTAGAAACTAATTTCTTCGATAAACACCTACGATTTAAATATCTAAAAACAAATCCTGGCAATATTGCTACTCCTCAAATCTAGTTAAAGTAATTTAAATAAAGTTACGTAAAGTTACGAAAATTAGTTCCTTTGTACGCCATTAACATAAACATTTATATGTAGAACCAGCTCCATCGATGTATGTACCGGAGTCCATTCATTATTCGAAGTGTTCGAGAATTTGTTCAACGACATTTTATTGCTTGTATAACGTACTTTTATCACCCTTGAAAAGGGAAGTAAAAAAAGACCGATAGATGGCGTTTAAAACAACGTTGGCAACTTCAAATTAGGAATTATACAGGGCATTGAAGCAAATGAATGAAATTGACATTTTTGGACTTAACACATTACACAAATTCCACGTGAGCATTATATACAGTTATTTTTTTTTTTTAATTTGCAATATGTTATTTAATTTGTTCTTTACATTAAGTTAACGGGACCCATAAAACTTTATCGCTGACACTTTCAACAAATTGTACACTTGTATCTATAACACAATTTTTTTTTGTTAATTGCTATATAATCTGATACATATTAAGTTGTCAAGTGAACAGCTTTTTAATCAGTTAGTACAAAACAAACTTCTAGGGACAATTTCTTCTTTGAATTTAGAAAAAAATTAGGTGTAATCATCTTTTCAATCAATCGTCTGTTAATAGCCATATTGATTGGTGTTTATGTACCAGAACTAGAAGATTTTGAACTAATGAATCAATTTTTATTAATAATGATTTTGTATAGCAACCAATGAAACTGTTAGCAACTACTGATTTATTGAAATTGCGCGACTACTAAATATATAACAACGGGTTTAATGTGTTTATAATTTCACACCTTTTACGAATGTACGATCAACGGAAAAGTTTTAAAACTAATTCGTTTTATTAATAGGCGATAAATAATCTCGACAATACTAACGCGTTTGCTTGTTACATTCGCTTACGGCGATAAATGTCTGGATTAATAATCATTAACAACCTTGTTCGTTAAATAATTATTTTCATAACGAAATATTCTTTGTTTATCAAAGAAAATAATTTTCTTAATAAATTTATTTTGTGGTTCTATTTTTTTAGCTTATGTAATCGAACGCGTTTCGCAAAGGAGTACTGTAGTACTAATTGTTATCTAGAATTCCGTATATTTTAAAAGTATTTATCGGAAAACTACTTACAGTTAAACCATGCTTTACCTATTTTCTCAAAACGTTTCTTAAGTTTTTCAAATGTAGTTGTTGATATACTCGATGAGAACTTGTTAATTTTTTTTTAAGTTTATTACCAATGTAATAATTTTTATAAAGATTTTTTTTAGTTATTTAGTTATATTCAAACTAAAAATATAGGTCAAAATATTTTTATACAAGAAAACTTGTAGTAGAAAAGAACTTTTTAAAGTTCAAATTGTACTTGTTATGATGCTAAACATGAATAGTTTTAAATATCCTAGGTACGAAACAAAATTTTACACAAATGAACAAAACAAGACTTAGTTATTATTTTCTCTTCATAATACAAAACTTTCAAACAATACAACAATAACAATTTAATCTTTATTGATGCGATTAGTGGGTATTTATCATTAGCAAATTAGTTATAAAATACACTTTTAAATACTGCAAATAATTAACTTACTACTTAATTAATTAATAAGGTTTTTGTCAAAATTGGAGCGTATCTTAAGAAGTACGTATATTACTGCAATTGAAGGAATACGATTTGTAACGTATTTTCAGCTTTTATTTGAGTATTTAAAAATATTTACATAATTTGATTTTTCACATTAATTATTTTGGTTTTTTATTGTTGCCAACTTTTTTGATTAACTTAACCTTTTTTATTGACTGAAGAATTATCGCAACAAGAAAAATCAGATATATAACTAGATGGAACTTATATTCATTTGTGTGATACCAACTGATAGTGCTAATGTCGGTCTTAAAAAAACTAATTTAAATTTTGTCGATGAAGAAAATGTTATACCTAATTGTTACGTACGTTGGAGATCAATATGTACATCGGATTACTCAGTCACATGAATAACGAGAATTATAAAAAAAAAAGATAAAACAAGTAATTTTTAATTTATCCCAGAAAAGTATTCGTGATTGACAATCCATTTATCATAATGAAGTAAAAGAATGGCCAACATCTAGTGCAACATAATATGTTGAAATCAAAGTTTTATAATAGCATAAAGTTTCATAAACACAATAATAAGATGTATCAAATTCATAAAATGTAAAATAATCCGGACTTGAACTCTGTTGAACTTGTGCAGACTGCTGTGAAACAATAATTATGTGTAGTAATTTAAAATTTTAAATTTAAATTTGCGCCTGTAAAACTTGTATTGTGGGTTGCCTACATGGACTTTTTTAAAATATAGGTTAGTTGGTTGTGGTATTGCTCGTTTTGAACATTGATTGTAAGTTGAATGTCGAAATGTGTCAAAATACATATATGCTGACAATAAATTAGATAAATATACAAGACATTGTAATATTGAGAAGTAGCGGTAAAATTCTAGGGCTTTTGCTACATATGTAGCTCTGCAACGTTAATTTTAGTATCGATCCTGTTACGAAATTTTTTTAACAACTTACTATAAAATTCAGCTGTAATCCTCAAAAAAAATTTAACAGAATTCTTTTGTATCTCAAAAATAATAGATATGGTCGTTCATATGCTAATAACTAATTTAAATAAAATGAACGAGAAAATATGTTTTAAAACAGACTTTTCTGATACTGACGTTAAAGTCAGCCTTTTTCGAATTGTGTATCAAACCTCTCTCAATTGAATTTTCTTCTGGTTTATGTTTTTAATAATTCCATAATGCCGTTTAGTGGAAAAAGAAAATGGTAAAAAACTAAGAGACATGGCCCAGAGATATTATATTGACAAAATCAATTTAAAAATAAAGACAAAGATACAAAATTTTACCCTACTTATGCCAGTAGACAAGCTTTTAATCCTGAGGAAGGAAAAATTTTAGCAAAATATTATATAAACGGCATGCAGGATGAACTACAATTTTTTATCAAAGGAGCCCAAAACATTTGCGTATTTATCCAAAATAAATAAAATATTTTACAAAAGTGAATCACAAATTAAACAGTATGAGTGGCTTCGCGGGTTTATAGCTCGGCAGAAAGAATTATCGTTTCGAACTCCTATACTAACAAACTTTCTTGTGGAACGACTAATTTAACTAATTGAGCTTTATTTTAATGGAATGTGTTTAAGTAAGGAGCACTTATTAATTATTAATTAATTGTGACAAAACCATAATTCAAGCTGTTCACAAACCTGGAAAAGTTATTTTACAGAAAGGACAAAAGCAAGTAGGAAATTAAATTTCTCCAGTTTCTGTTTATCTACCTATTCGTGAGCAAAGCTACCTGACAAATGGAACGCCAACAGAACCCAAGGTTTTACAACACTTAAGTGTTTGGCTGGCCACAGATAATTTTGAAATATTTAACTCATTTTATTCAGTTTGTGAAATATACTACTGACAGAAAAATTTGATTAATCCTCAGTAGGCATATTTCGTCCAAAGGACTGGACATTTGCAAGCAGAATGGTTCTATTAACAATGCGACCACATATAACTCAGATTACAGCCTTTGGATGTTACTGTATACGGACTATTCAAAACATTTTATAACAAAGTTTGTGACGACTTTATGGTGCAAAATCCTGGACAGACTGTTACGTTAAAAGATATTGCCAGACTTAAAACGGCATATCAGCAAGTTTTTACACTACTGAATATAATCGTAATCACGAGAGGTGTTTTATGATTCATACTTGACCGATTAGAAAATTAAAATAATATAGTATACTTATTCCACTTATTTTTTACAGATAAAGAAAGATCGCTAATTGTTAAGAAGTCGATAGTACTAATCTCTATAACGTAGGTTATTTATAACGTCACCGTACGCCAATAACGTAAACAGCATAGGTTAACAACTTTCTTTCAGTTTATTCCACTTCAATTAAATTAACGGTTAATCAAACAAACTACTATTAAGTAAAGTCAAATTTTATTTCGTAATATAAATATAATTATCTACATTTCAATCCTAGCTTTAGACTTAAAAAGTACACAGGATAGGACCGCACTACATTAATTTCAGATCATCCTTTCGATAGCTATGGTTTTTGATTGGGTCAAATTATACCTTATTTCTATGCTACAAATTCAAATTAGTTTCTGTTTTCCAATCTGTTAAGTTTTAACTTCACATATGCAATTACCTAGAAGAAAAATACAAATCATAATTATTAAGTAACTATGTACTACCTCTTCATGAAACATATTTTATTTCATTTTAAAACTTTGTTTCTAGTTTACTGAACTATTCGTGCTACATAACATGATAATCTCAATGTTTGCTTTTATCGGTATTACATGTATCACTTATTATGCGCGTGTTAGTGAATTAACACATACGTTTTAAAAATCTTAAACCTTGCGTTACCGACCGATAAGCCACACGGCACCTATCGTGATTACGACTACTTTACAAAAGGATTCGGTGAAACTGACATCTACTTTTTAACTCATACTTGTTTAATGAAAATTACACAGGAAGCAGCACCAGCGGTTTTTGAATGCAGAGAAGATATACCCAATTCTAGTCCTGGACTTTCTAACTCTTATAAGAACTCAGAATAAAAGATATAAGACAACACAAATGGAACAAAACCTGCTAAAGCTAAGATCATTACAGGCCGACACAATATGGAAGAGATAGAGCAACACAAAAAAAACAATAAAAATCGGTTGTGACATACAAGGGGCACGCTGCTAGAATTAAATAAAAAACAAGATCTTGTAAAAAAAGGAAACAAAGATATTGAAAACAAATCTGAAACAGATAATTTCATAGCTAACCTATTATTTTCATCTGATAAAATGACTATCATTGAAAAGGTAAAATCAATAAAAAAGTTTTGTTACAGGAAAAATAAACTTAAATGACTAGTTGTTAGTACAATTTCCAACAAAGGAAACAATAAAATACTAAGTTGGTTAAGTGGCTGAATAAATCGGACTCAGTTCACTTTTAGTAAAATTTTTTATGGCATAAGAAACCTGGATATTATTTTGTATATCCTGAAGTAAAAGACTAAAAGAGATTAAGTACACATGTTATTTTTCGCATTTTTGCTAATAAATATTTTATCATTATTATGTTTTATTTTATTTTTACACTATGTTTCATGCCACTCATATACCGTATTAACAGTTACTGTGGGAGAATTGATACATTTTGGTACTTTTTTTATCAATCTAATTATTTCCTTTTTTTGTAATTATTTTTTGTATTCCATTTACACAGTTCTCTCAGTCGAGGAATCTAAGCTTTTGATTTTGTTTTGCTCGTTTCTGTTATTCAGCAAAACCATATTTCCTTATCCAAATTCTTAAAACATTTCTGTCTCTTATTTAATTTTTTTGTGTATTCAGGGAATTTTTTTGTCTTTAATCATTTAAAAAAGCCTATTGATAAACTACTGTAATTTTCAGAAAGTTTTTTTTCTTTATCTTTTTAAACAAATTACGTCCACTCAATTTGCTACTTAAAAGCAACTCACTGTGCTGCGCTTAAAATCAAATCTGTGCTAATATCGGTTTAGACTTTATTTGTTTGACCTTATAAACATTTAAATTATTTTCCATAGCAAACTATAACTTTTTGAAAATAAATTAGTACTTAGTGTGCGTTTTAAATGTTCCTACAAAATTGTTATTACTTAGAAATTTTTGATAAAATTTTGTACAGGCCCGTTTTGAGAGGTGCTCAATCTAGTGGCGTGCACAAATTTATTCTAAAAAAATCGCTAATACGATTTTTTAAAATTTTGCTTCTGGAAATTGTCATAGTAGGCCTTGGATTTTGTATCAACCCAAGCCATTTTTGCTAAAAATGTGCAGTTTATCAAGCTCTATAATTTAAAAAATATCCGGCCTAAATCGCACAAATAATAAACTTTTTACAGACTGACCCCAAAACAAATGGGTCACACTGTATGTTACTATCGTCAAAAATCTCCTATGTAACTCTCTTTCGCATTGACGTTGAAAAATAAAATAAAATAAAAGCCTAAAAGATATTGGTTAGATTGTAATCAGAGGTGGCTGGCAGGTTACCTTAGATGGTAGGTGGTTTATTGTAATTGTACCTTGAAAAGTGCACATAAATCCCTGGCAATCAGGACAACGAATTGGTGTTCCAAACAACAGTGCAACTTACCAACAACCAATTCGAACAATTACATAAGGTTGCTCAGATAGATGCACTATTAAATGTGTTTAAATGAAAGGAAGAAGCAACCATGCACATTCAAGTTCCAGTAATTATTATCTCTTGGAAAGTAACCCAAAAATGACCTCCAAAACTGACCAAACATCCTCTGATAACGAAAAATTTTGATTTGAAATTTTGAGTGGGAAAATTTAAGTTAAAGGATCTTATTTATAATAAAGTAGCGAATTAGAATAAAATAAAATCAAAACCTATTTTTAACTATGTGAGAAAAATAAATTGAAAATAAAATAAAATTTAATTATTTCAAGTAAAACTGCTACACCTGTTTAGTTTTCCAAAAAACATTACAGTCAAATATTTGATTGCATCTTTGTGATAACATAATTTTCAAATTAATTTTTACTATAGCAACAATCTAACGCCATTTAAAGTAATTATGAGTGATTTTTTGAATTTAAAAGAACTAAATTTGTATTAATTAATATTACATCTTGTGTTTACATTGAAATTTTGTGTTTTAATAAGTTTTATTGCATATATACTACATTGACATTAAAAAATGATTGCTATTTCTGTATTTCCTTGTTTATACGATCAAGTCGATGGTGTTTATGTAAGGTGCATCTGCTGTAGAAAATTAAATCAATTGCTACTTATTGAAACGAGGTTTGCAGTCGGAGATAACATTTGCGTCTTATAGGAGGTAACCAAATTTGCTGTTCAGTTAGCTTGTAAAGACACGTTTTTTCAAATTGAGTAGCAAATTTGTATTTAGTTGTAACATCAGAGGCTAAAATACGATTAATAAAACTTGTATTTTCTTAAAGTTAATCATCTTTGATTTTGAGTGCTTACGTTACATGTTTTACGTACACTTCAAAAAGAAATAATAAACGAATGTTATAGAAACATTATCGTGTGTCGTTTTTTTTATTTAAAATAAACTTAAAACATAATAAATTAGTTATTTAATGTCTAAGACTATATTTTATGAAATAGTTAAGAACTTCCGATGCTTTTGTTTTATAAAACTAAAAATACAAACGATTCCCATTTAGTTTCAAACTAAAAGTAAAGATAAGACCAACAAAAATATCTTTTGATGTAAAAATGTGTCATGTAATAAAGTGCAGTTGTGTAATTTTGTTCTTAAAGGAATGTCTCTCATAAAATTTTAAAAATAGTTTAATGGTATCTTAAGCGTCTGGTAAAAAGAAAAGTATATTTATACTGTCGTTTACAGTTGAACTTAAAAATGTTCTTACTTATTTAACTTCTAACATAAACATGGACAATGGTAACGAACCGACAAATTTAACACGTAGTTAATCTTTGTAATGTTTGTTTAGCTATTTCTTTAAACATTTTGGCATAGCTGGTACGTTTATTCTTTTCAAAACAAATTATACTAAAATTCAGTATTAATTTTCAATGGTTGCATAATGTTTAGATTGATTAGTTCATTAATTGCTAAATGCGAAAAATAATTATTCTATACGATTTAAACACACCAGATATTGTACTGTATACTAGGTGAGTTATAAAGTAATTCTAGTTGATATACTAAACAATTAACATGTATAAAGTGCATTACTAATGGCAAGTGTGTATAATAACTAAAAATAGACAATTAGTATTTAATAGTAAAGAAAACGCACCTGTTCAGTTAGCGATAAACAATAATTGTTGTTGGTATTTTTATTTTCATTTCTATGTATATTTCCTCTAATTCAATTCGAATAACTTTTAAAAATGATTGAATCATAACCTTCTTGATATGAATTTTGATTACTTTATAACTACATGGTAAAACACGCAGATTAAAGCTCTTTTACAATTTTTTAAATAGTAAGTATTAAACTCATCCAACACTCTATGATTTACCTTATTTTTAATAACATCTTGTATATTATCTAAACATTGAGCATCAAATGTTGTTTATAATTATATAAAATCCAATGCATATTATACACGCATGCAGCTTATTGGAATCACGGATAATGTTATCAGTCGGGTAATGTTATCACTTTATTAAAGATGGGCCGGACGTATGCTACTACATAAAAAAATCGTTTATAGTAATCATAATTTCGGTTTATGTTATCAATTATCTTCTCAAGTTTGTTTTTATACATGAACAATAACTTATTTTGCATAAACCTTTTGATTTAAATTTATTCGTCGCATGTGAATTAAATCAAAAAGAAGATTTTGTTTATTTGCAACATCAAGTAATATCGGACCTCTTTTCCTCTGTAAATTAATATGGACTGATTATCAGTCCGTGTAGCGACTATGTGCCGTCTAAATTTAGCATGCGCTATAAAAAAGTAACTATGTATCAATGATTAAAATAGTTTTGCACATTTAGCCTAATGCGCTACAAGTGGTTACAGTAAATAATGCTTCTAAACAAACAAATAGTACTAAGTGTTAGGTTATGTCCTCCAATAGGTTATTGGCAAAAATAACTAACATCCAGGATTATGATTTTTCTTGCTGGAATCTAGTTTGGACTATTGCTGTTTTAGCACCTAGGTGGTTAGCAACCTCTGCTTTAGTTGCCGCCACATACAACTAAAATTTCAATTTTTTGGGGTATGGTTGCTTTTACCAAGAGCTCTTCAATTACTGCTTTTAATGCGATAGTAAATATCTTTTGCAATATTTTGTAGGCAATTCCAGAGAGTTACCAAATGTATATACATAACAATAAAAACTTATGTTTAAACTGTGTCATTCCAACTAATAAAAAAATTAGAATTAATAATTTTTTAGTGATAATTACAAATGTTTTTTGACATCGCAATATGTTTATTCAATCTTTTTGGGATTATTGTCTGTTTACGGATTGATACCAAAAAATACATATTTAGAAACAATTTTTTTAATGGGTAGTTGCAACAAGGTAAAAACAGTTTACAAATTATATTTGTAATGTTTAATTGTTATTAAGTTTATAAAAATGGGAGATATATGTAATAAATTTTAAGTAAATTTTAGCATCGGTTGCCGATAGCTTATTTGCCTTTTTTTAAAGTTTTTTTCTTACGTTTTACACAATGTGGTAAAGTCACAACTTTGATTGCTGATTAAACAGTTGAACAACTGGTGTGTGACAACTGTAGTAAAAATAGCCTTTGAGCAACAAACAGTTTACTACTAAAGAAGTAAAGAGTTCCGAACTTTTTGAAGTTTAGTACTTCAAAAAGTAATTGATGGAATTTTATGCTCTAAGAATATACAGATAAAAAATTTAATTTTGTATAGAATATCAACATTTTAAAATTATAAGCTTTATAGTGTGTTTGTTTTATGCATATATTTAAAAAAAAGACACAATTTATAAGCAACAATTGGCACAACGACTACTACAATCTTTCTCGTCAAGTATTTGCTAAAATTGAATGAAATTTTGACTGTATTGATACTACGCCTTTTTTCTCTATTCTCAAATGACGCATTTCAAACATTGTTTGGATTATTAAGGCTGTCGTTTACCTAAAATCGTCCTATTCAAATTGCATGTATTTCTAAAAACATTTTTTCTCTTCAGATAATTCAGATATCAAAATTCCAAATACACTAATTGATTTGTTAATAAAATATCCGTCATAACTGTTTTTGAAATTTCGCATAAATTGACTTTTTCTTTAGATTTTTGCAATTAAAGTTCTTCGTATAATTAAATCTGAAATTGTGTGTTATGGTTGCGATTTCAGATTATTATGTTTTCCTGAAAAGATCAAAGTTTTATTGCTCTGATTTATTTAGTTATTTTGCATTTACAAAAATGATTAATTACGCCTATGAGGCAGGCAACCTTTCAAGCACGTTAAAAACTTTGTTTACTAAGAGAGCAGGTAAAAGTTTTATGGAATTTCGGCAAACGCTTCAAGAAGGATTAACAATAGGATTAAAAATCAGACAACATGCTTTTTTTTTATTTTATGAAATAGTATCGTTTATGAAATTTTTGTGTAAATTTTTTTCTACTTCACATCTTATACATAAAATTACTTATTTTGCTATTTACTATTTCTGTTTAGTTTTACAACTGTAATGTTTAATAGTAATGTTAATGTTTTAATATATAAGTAGCAAGTTTGCATTTTCTTTGTTACAAACGCACAATAAACAATACAATTTTGATCTTTTGTTTTACACTTTCGTTATTACCAATTCATTGAACAACAGCAACAATGCAACCCTAAAGTGGGGAAACGGAATGCAAGTTTTTATTTATCATTATTGTGTTGTTCTTTGATTTTTTTGGTGCGAGTTTTAATTTTTTTTTTATAACGATCTTTTGCTTACGATTTTGGATTACGATTTTGGATTACGATATAACGCTAGTTTAGCTTATTGTGGATTATTAGTGTACAATTTTCTTTACGTTTTTAATTTATTGTGACTGTGCTCCTGTGGATATCAATATGGGTCATTATAACAAGCCAACAAACAAGACTTGTAACGCTAGACGCAAGAAAAATGCTGGAACTAAAAACTTGAAGTTGTTTCGTGAAAGAAAAAGGCGAGTTTATAATATTTATCTTACGTTTTTTAGATTGCTTTCATATGTTTAAAAATAGTTAATATCACATTAAAATGTGTTGATTGTAGTCTGACGATTAAAACTGTGTTTATTTTGTATAAATTATGCCAATACTATGTTTTTTTTATAGCAGGTTGGAAGATGAAGCACATTCATCAGTATGTTCCACCTCTACAGATACTTCAGTCGTGAATAATATTCAAGAACGCGTTGATGATGATCTATTAAAACTTTGCACTGAAACAAACGTAAACGACGATTTTGTAGAAGTAAAAAACATAACTGGAAGAAGAATTGTAGATTTAGCACATCTGCTTGGTGCATTAAAATCAATGCATCATAAAGGATTTGATTGTTCTTTTTTTGACATGAATATAGTAGGCGAAAGGACGGTTGGATTTCAAAGTTTTATCAAAATGAAGTGCAGCGTTTGTAACTTAGTCAAATGCGTTTCAACTGAGAATATAGAAAGTGGAAGTTCTTATATCAATATAAACTCAGCTGCCGTAAACGCAACTATAACAATCGGTGCCGGCTATCGACAGCTTCAACAATGTTGCAGTGCATTAGACATTCCAGTAATGTCTAGTAGAACATTTGTGAAGCACGAAAATACAATATCAAAAAGCATTATTACACTTGCAGAAGAAGAAATGAAATTAGCCGGACAAGAGGAAGTAAGGATTGCCAGAGAAAAAGGAGACGTAGACAAAAATGGAAACGCCATAATAACAGTAACAGCCGATGGGGCATGGAGTAAACGCTCGTATAGAAGAAATTACAGTGCGCTGTCTGGAGTTGCTACGATTATAGGGCTGAAAACAAAAAAAGTGCTGTATATTGGAATAAAAAACAGATACTGCATGATATGCGACGATTCTCGTTACAAAAACAGAGAAAAATCGCACACTTGTTACAAGAATTGGACCGGAAGTGCTACCGGGATGGAAGCAGCAGGTATTTTGGAGGGATTTAAAATATCAGTTCAGCAGCATGGTCTTGTATACGGAAGATTAGTGGGAGATGAAGATAGTAGCGTTTTTAGAAAAATTTGTGAAGCACTTCCATACGGCACAGACACCATCGTTGAGAAAGTAGAATGCACTAACCATATTTTACAAAATATGTGCCATAAAATAAGAGATTTGAAAAACAAAACAAAATTTAGAATAGCATACGGAAACCATATTGTTCAAAATGTAATGCGTTTTAGAAACGGTATTACGTGTGCAATTGCGTATAGACGTTCAAATCAAGAAACAATGCCAAAAAAATCAAAACTTCTTGAAAAAGACATTTTGAATTCTATACATCACATTCTGGGCGATCATAAGAATTGCGAACCTTATTTTTGTAGCAATAAAGAAGGAGATATAAACCTTGTCCCCGAATATCAACAGGATGGCATTTTCAATGAACTGCAATTAATAATGCAGAACGTTGCAAATCATTCAAATAGTTTAATACTTAATTTAAATAATAATGCAGTGGAATTATATAATTCTTACGTGGCAAAAGTAGTTGGAGGTAAAAGAATAAATTTTTCCAGGCGAGGATCGTATCAAACTAGATGTGCACTCGCAGTGACAGAATGTAATACGGACGGGCAGTATCTAAAAAAATTAATCAATTTGTGTACAGGGAAAATGCCAAGACATTATACTGAAAAATATTGTGCTCAGGAATTGCGAAGAATTGAAAATAGAAGAGCAAAGAGCGTATTGAAAACGAAGCGCAAATGAAGAGATAAAACTTTTACCGGACCTGATGATAATTATGGCTTTCAGTTATTATCAGAAAGGCCAGATATTACCGAGGAAGAATACGAAAAAAGGAAAACTGAATTTTTACAACAATTAGTGACACACGAAACGGCTTTAGAAGAAAATACCCGTGGACAGAGTAGATCATTGTTGTGGAAAAATGAACGGTAAGCTATTTTTGGTATAAGAAAACCCAGAAAGTCTCTTTAAATTTCATAACATTTAATAAAGTAGGTATACACTTATACCATTGTATATATATTGCTTATACATATTAGTATTCAACAGTTTAAAATTTTAATAGATATTGATATAACAGATTTCATTGATTTGTTTAAAAAAAAAACTTCTACAAAGTTTTATTTTAAGTGAAACATTTTTTTACATATTAAAACGTCTAACTGCGTCAACTTTTGGTAAAATTATTAATCTAAAGAAAACAACGCCGAGAAGTAAAGTAGTGGAGCAAATACTTTATAATTCTTTTATAGGGAATAAAGCTACACGCTACGAACACAACACAGAAATTATAGCAAAAGAAATTTTTGAAAAAGATTTTAACGTCAAAATCGATGAGTGTGGAATGTTTCTTGATTCCAATTTGAAGTATTTATCAGCGTCTCCTGATGGAATAATAAAAAGTAAAGATTCTATAATAGAGATTAAATGTCCTTTTTCCTCGAGGCATCTAAGTGTTTATGATGCTGTATTGAACAAGAAAATTATGTTTTTAAAGATTAATAAAACAAGTAAGCAATTAGAATTAAAGAAAAATCATGCTTATTTTTATCAAGTTCAAGGACAATTGCAAATACTCAATAAACACTTTGCTTATTTTCTTGTATATACAACAAAAGATTATTTTGTTGAAGTAATTTATAGAGATCAACGCGTTTGGAATAATAACGTAGAAAAATTTAAAAAAATTTATTTAAATCATTTCTTGCCAGAAATAATTGATTCCAGAAAAGCAAGAGGTTTGCCTTTGCGAGCTAATATTTAATTTTTTAATAATATATAGGTATATGATCAATTACAAAATACAAATTGTAATTTTAATTAGAAAGTACTAACTATATTGTTCCTACATATAGAATGCTCAAATCAGAATTTATTAACATATATTATTTTACTTGTTTTTATTAAAATATATTTTCCTCCAAACAAGTTTACTTTTCACTTTACTGCTTTTTAAGTTAGTAATTTACAACCTGTCACTTAGGTATTAAAATCCCTATTTAAACAATCACAACCGAGCTTCTACCTGCATGCCATAAAGATAAACCGTAACTTATATTTTAAGAGACAGACTGGCGTCATTTGTGAAAATACATTTTTGCAGAAACAGTACGTTATGATGGTTGCTTATTATTAAGGGGCTTTCTTAAAAATGATTTAGGTAAACGACAACTTTAAGTTTAACACTAAAATATAATAACTTCGTTATATATGTCTCATATGTCTGCCGAGTTCAAAGAACTTGTACTGACTGCAAATTTTTTTTTTTGAAAATGAAAAGCATAATGGTTTAAATGAAATATTAGTGAATGAAGTAATAAAACGTACTACCAAATGCTTGGGAATAAGTGAAAGCAGTCTTAATAGAGTATTACGAACAATTGGTACAGTTTTGGGATCAAAATCTGGAAGTGGTAAAGAAAAATTAATATTGACAATTTCTTAAAAGGCATTATCAGAAGACATATATTACAGTTCTATATGGAGAAAAGTTTCCCAACTACTGTAGAATGACATCAGAGATTAAAAGACAACCTTACTGATTTTCCTTAGCTTTGTAGTTCTACTTTAAAACAATGGGCGGAGGCAATACATTTTACCTATCGAAAATTGGAAAGTTAATCTATTATTTTGCGAGAAAATAATATAGCTGCCAAAAGATCACAATATTTGTACTCCGCGAAAAGATATCGAAAAGAGGATTGAAAAGTATTTCATACCGACGAGACATGGTGTGGTGCCAACCATTGCAGAAAATTTTTATGGGTGGAAACCGTTACACCAGAGATTCGTGCCAATTTTGATGAGTATCGAAAAACTATTCAAGAAGTAATGGGTTTAGAGGTGGAATTAAACGACCTTCCGGTTCAGGGCAACAAATGAGAATGGAATGGATTATATTTGTATTAACCTTTATTCATGATAATTCAATAATTGTAATTGACCCAGCACCTTATCATACTATGTTAGATACCGAATTTTGCAATTCCACGACTTTATGGAGAAAAACTGACATTATGCGGTGGGTTCAAAATAGAGAAATATCATTACCAGAGACGTTGCCGAATTTAATTCATTAATGAGACTTGTACTTTTGGAGCTGTGGAAAATTTCGTTTAATTTGTAAATAACGGCAATCTAAAATAACCCACCACAAATAGGCGTGGGGTAAATTTACCTGTTTTATAAATGTACAAACGTTGTTAGTTCTTAAGTTAGGGTGTAAGGAGCAAGTTGTACCTATTTGAATAAATACCATTATTACTCCAACCGGTCTTGTGTAATTCTTTTACAGGAGCTATTCCGACATCATTTCAAAAAAAGATACTAGTTGCAAATTATTGCAAAAGATCTAAGAGGAGATAATGTGAAATTTCTATGACTGTCAGTGGCACAGTGTGAATTTAATCTTATAGAACTGCAATGAGCTTATGTTAAAAAACGGTAGTAAAATTAAATTCTATATTTTTGCCTATACTTTCGTCTATGTACTACATACATTTTATGTAATTTCAAGAGAAAATACAATTGTAGGTATCTTAAGTGGCAAATTTTTCTTAATGTTTGTTAAAAACTACACTTTCTTGAAAACTTTTTTAAAATATATTTAAAATGGTGTTAGTTAGAAGTATAAACTTCAAATATGATTTTTATCACTATTCAATTGATATATATTTTTTTTAATTTTTTTCACTTCTGACTTGAATTTATTTGACTTCAAACTCAGGGTTCACAACTTTCTACTGCGATAGTAGTTAGAATATATGCAAACTTATCTACTCTAAAGTGTTATTTATTTTTTTTAACAGACATATGACACCTTTATATTTACTAACATTTACATTAAATCTAACGCTTACCAAAACTTTTAGGAAAAAATTGGTAATTATTTTTTTAAGCATTTAGATATAAGCTGATGCAATATAACAAGAATTTTGACTAGTGGTTCTATTATGAATGAAATATGTGTTTTAAGAATGCTTTCTCTGTATATTTTTTAGTCCTTTTCGCATAGGATTGAAGTTTTATCTTTACAACCATTGATTTCTTCTGCGCTCAATTTATTTAGTTATACTAGTGATTTTGTAGATAAAAAATTTCTAAAGCACTAGTATTTCTCCCAGTGGTATCTGGTACTCTGTAACAGTATCTACGGTTTTGATCGTAATTCTTTTCGTGGTGTTGTTAGGTTTTTTTCTGTGACAAATAATTATTTGTCTGGGATTTCAACATTGTTTTTACTCAGGTTGAACAGTTAAAATGGAAGTGCTCAATTAAACTTTTCAAAATATTTTGCCCGGACATTTTATTTTTTTGTACGTGGGTTTTTTATTCATTTTATTATCACGTCTTATCGTACACCAGTTTCACTATTAGAATTTTATAAAATATTTGTAGTTTGTTAAAATATTACATTTAAAGCAACACAAAATTGATATTTTAACTTTGAACAAACACAATTAATTTGCTTCAGTGTACCTTCAGCTACACCACTATATTTTTAGGTAGATTCCTCACCAAAACTTCTGCTGTTAACAAAGTTATTGATATAATTCGGACACTATTCAGTTTCGTTGTAGTTTTTATTGTCTTGCATATTTTTAATTCAATTCGTAATTAAGAAATAAATTATGGTGTAGTTTAAGCCACATTGTCAAATGTGTTATTAAGTTTACGTTTAAGTTGTTAAATCTTGTAAAAATGCATAGTTTCATCTTTCTTGATATATTTTGCGTTTGTTTTGAAAATGAATTCACTATTGGTTTAGTATAAGTAATCAATAAATCAATGTATTTGTTAATGTATTAAGTTGCATTAGAAAAGCATAAAATACACTAAGCACATTACTCATACAGTTTTTATAGATCAAATTAAACGGTAATTATCTTTTACATTGAAATATTTGAGTCGATACCACTCCAATAAGATTAATGTATAGGTATTTATGCTTATGCGTATGTAATTACTAAAGCAATTTTGTGCAAATTAATTTAATTTTTAGATTGCCAAAAAAAACATTATAATGAATATCTAATTACAGATTTTTTTTTATTTATAGGTAATTGATGTTATTTCAGATTTTAAAATTAAATATTGAATTTTGACGCAGATAGCAGATGTAGTGCGCAGCTGAAAATAAAAATGTAATTATTCAATACCAATAGCAAAAATATATATAAAAGAAAGTATTTATTCGAGTGTTGTCAGAAACTTTTTTTATTTTATATTTTACAGTATTACAATTTTTAGCGTACTTTTTTAAATCTGTGCAGTACACTTTAATAAAAATTGTGTTTTATTTCCACATCACTTAAAACCGCTTGAGCTTTAAAATTGCTAGAACCGACGATGATGCGAAACCATTGACTGCCTTAAACTTAGATTTTCTAACTCTTTAAAAGCTATTAAATGTAAAGTTTTTCTATTTTTTGTTTGCTTACCATAATGTTTGCAATAAAGCATTCTTTATCCAATAATTTCTGTGTATAAAAGAGATGCATTAAGATATTAAATACTTGTAAGTTGTGCTATTATTACTTTTTGATAGGAAATGCTTAAGTAATTCTTACAAAATATTAAAAGAATAAATAAAACTGAATTTCTCAATTTTATAATGAGTTTTAGTTATTATAAGTATTCTTTTTGTTTAAAATTATTTTTTTGTATTAAAGTGTATTATTTACTAAACATTTATTTTAGTACATAAAAATTTCATTGTTTTATATTTTAGTTATTTTACCACATTATATTTTCGATTGCATTATGTATTTGTCGTCGTTTGCATGATTGTTAATTACGCACAATTTCGTTTGTTTACATTTAAAACAGAACCTCAACCAAGTATAGTTTCTATTTAAAAAAAACAATTACACCTTACTCATCATTTTAAATTTGCAAATTATCGTTAGTACGAAACAAGTTTAAGGGGCTGATTGATATTATGATTGACGACTTGATTGTGGGGTAGAACGGCAAAATGCCAAAAATAAGGGGAAAGTTTGAAGCTTGAAAATAAATCTTTGACGCACTATAACAAATTGCCTTAATGTGCAAATAAAATCAAACTTTGTCAATATTTTGTGATTCATCGTTATAGAATTAACATATTCATTTTTTCAGGTTAATATGAGCTTTGTTTAGTTGTTTTCAATTTTACACTTGTATATAAAAAAATTACGCTCTACAAAATGTAATATAATTTTGCAAAGTTGTATTTAAAAAATGTTTGTTTAGTTTAGGCTTCGGTTATTTAAAAACAAAAAAATGTTTATAGATTTTTAATAATTAATGACTTATTCTCTGCATTTAAGCAAAAGAGTACTTCATTTTGCTTGTCTTCTACATATTCTCATCAATCATGTGTTTCAACAATCTGCACAAAGTGGTGGTAAACAAATTGCACGAATACAGATGGACGGTGTAAAGCACCTACTGATTACGATAATCATAATAGGGCCCATTCACTTCGACGCTTATAAGCACTTTATTGTTCATAGAAGGAACAATTGATTCAAATTTTCCATGATGAATATTATTAATAGTACACAACACAAAATAATTTATACGATAAAATCTTAAAAATACATTTGTAAAATACTGCCATAACAAATGATCTTTTTAATTAAATTTAAAATATTTAACAAATTTTAAATTTATTTATTTAAATAAATAGTATATTACAAATAGTGTTTTTTGAATTGTTGTTATTATTGTTATTGTTGACGAAAAGTTATAAATGAAATTGCCAAAGAAAACAAACATTTCTTTAGTAACTTTACATTGTCATCAAATTACTTTACTATAAATTAATGATTTGAAGCTAGCAATTAATCATCTTGCTTTACATTATAAAACTAAACCATGATATTAAACATTATATATTTTAACATTGGTACGCATCGGTCAAATTTATTAATATGGGAAAAACTAAGTGGTTTTACGTTTTGTTAAAAGAAAAAAGTAAATCACTAATTTAATGTCTAAAACCGTTGTATCACATAAGGTAGTGAAATCAATTTGGTTGGTATTGCTAACAATAGCTATTTAGTAAATTTTAGTTTTTAACCAACAATTACATTTTAAAGCAACTGATTGAATTAGCATGTATTTACTGAATTCAGATGCATACTAGTATGACGTAAGGATCTTCTTTCCTGTCAACGACTATATCGAATAAAATATATTTATAAAAAGTTTTCAAGTAGCAAGCAAGAGCACGTTTTAGCAGACACGCCTATTGAATTGATTAGTTTACAAATTCTAAAAAAAAACTAACTGAAACGGAGAAGCATATAATGAGATTTGGAATCAGTTACTTAAACACCATTAAGAAAAATTCTAAGTTAACGTTGGTAACGTTAAAACAATATCACATACTTTAATACTTTGATGTTGTGAATAACTATGGCCAAGCATTCATTATTAAAGGTGACTACAATTTTAAACACACTTACTAGAGATTTATGTTAACTACAATCAAAGGCAAGGAAATCATGGTAGAATTCAAACAGCTAAAATGTAAATTATTGTCAATTGGGACGCTGACATATACGTTTCTAGATGTAGATAATAACTTTTTATAACTCAAAATATTTTTGTAAACTATATGTAGGCAGAAGAAGCTTGCGGCGTGCACTACGATTACGCCCACACTTAGCGACTTATTGTACAATTAACTCCTACATTAGCTAACAGACTTGTTACCGGTTCCTAGATGCTTTCTTTCTTACAACTAGTATAGTAGTTATTAGAGAGTAACATACAACTTTAAATAAGAGTCAAATTTGTATAAAAAAGCACTTTCCTAATTAATATTACAGTCATCAAGAATCATTTATGCCAAAAGAATAACACTTACACAGTTGGTGTAACTTACAATTCTAATACTACATCGGTTTTATATATTATTTAAAAAACGTTTATGTTGATATTGGTTTTGTTTTTGTAGATCAATAAACATAAACCCTGATTTAATTAAATCTCTATGGAAAAGAGCAAAGACGACGCATCTAAATAGTTGATTTAAATTTAAACAGAACATATAAGAACAAATTGTTACGTTAAATGCATTAGTACCTGTTTTTGTAACATGAGTGACATTCGATGACAGAGCCATCTCATAGTTTAAATTTACTATGTATGAATAATAATATGTAAATGACTATAAAGATGAAAATGTTGCAAGCTAATTTTATACCCGCGTAATTCAAATAAGTTTTGAATAGACCGCGACTTAAAACCACAATGTGTAAACATTGTATGGTATGTCTTTAAAAAATAAAAAACTATGGGTCCGTCAATGCATTTGTGGAAGTAGAGTAAAGTGTTCTCTCACTGCTGAAGAGTCCCAAAAGGGCGAAACGATTTTCCAGTGGTTCACTCTAGTAGCATTTTCACATTTGCATTGACATTGTTTATATTACAATGTTGATGTGTTGTGGTTTTAACCAGCGGATTATTCAAAACTTAATTGATTTACGCGGTTATAAAATCAGTTTTCAATGTTTTCATGTTTATAGCCGTTTACGTACCTGTTTTTGTTTTCAGTTATTTCTATATTTAAGTCAATAAATTTAACAAATCTACTTACTTGCATATTCTTTATTTTGTTTGTTTACTATTTTCTACAATCCTTATTAGTTTATGCGAAACATTTTTTGGATGATACCCGATTGATGAAACATTGTTTGAATCATTTGTTGTATAGTATTATTATCAATCATCGGATGTATAAGTACAAGTACAACTGGAGCTGGATTTACGTTAAATTCGGGTGTCGCCAAGAATCAGCGATAATAGGAATTTTAAACGCTAGCTTTGGTTGTCAAATTAGCTGATAGTTATTAGAGTATGACAAAAATGACGAATCATAGTTTAGTTGTGACTGCTCAGTTTCTTAAATAATTAATAAATTCATGTACGGTAAATTATTTATTTAAATATGTCTATCTTGAGTTTAGTATAATTTTCCGTCGATCATTCGTTAATACCTATATCAACGTATAGTAGTGTATCAGAAATAAATTGTTATTGGGTCATTCCATGTCACGTTTGTTACAGGTCGTATGTCTTTAGTTGATAAATAAACCATGATTATAAAAGAGAAAAAGTCGTTTCCTTTTTGATCACCTACCTCTAATCCCATA
Source organism: Aquatica leii (assembly GCA_035610365.1). Taxonomy (NCBI): domain Eukaryota; kingdom Metazoa; phylum Arthropoda; class Insecta; order Coleoptera; family Lampyridae; genus Aquatica; species Aquatica leii. The sequence continues at coordinate 133,906,793 of CM069433.1, forward strand.
TTTCTATAAAATCAACTTTGAAATGCTATAAATTATCACTAGATATAAGTAAATCGCATCTAAGTGTGTGTAACGCGCGTTACATGTTTTGGCCCCGTCATTCCAGATGACTCATCTAAAATAAAAAACTGCGAATTTTGGACGTAATTGTTATGAAATTTAATGGCAAATTGATACATCATTAAACCTTTTTTTTCTAAAGAATTTGCTTTGATGTAAAATTTTATGGGCACGTTTGTGCCCAAAAATTTGGTACTGCCATGGGTAATCCTGCGTCACCTATATTGGCTAATCTTGCTATGCATGACCTACTTAAATACGTTAACAACAATTTATCATATACACCGGCCTTTTTATTTTGTTACGTTGATGATATTGTTGCATGTATACCCGAAACAGAAATCCATAACACTCTTAACACTTTTAATAGTTACAATCAACATTTGAAATTCACCTATGAAGTTGAACAAAAAGGTTCATTACCATATTTAGATGTTAGACTTAGTAAGGATACTAACACGGGTTGTATAGTTAGTGAATGGTATACTAAACCCATAGCCTCTAACAGAACGTTAAATTACTTTTCCAAACACCCACACCATCAAAAGATTAATACGATCAAGGCTATGAAAAATAAAATATTAAGTTTAAGCAGTCCACAGTTTGTTACGAAAAACCTTAACTGCTTAAAGAACATATTAAGGAAAAATAACTACCCGAATAACATAATAAACAGAATACTCATACACACTAACACAACAAATAATAATAATACTCCACCACCAATAAACCCATCCATTACTAACCCTAATACTGTCCCTAACACTAACGTTATTTACACAAAAATAATAAATGTTCCAAACTTAACAAAAAGAATAATTCCGATTATTAAAACCAATCATATTAAAATAACAACTTACAACACTAATACTATCTATAACATGCTGTACAGTAGAACTAAAGATAAAACTGATATAACTGAAAAACATGATGTAGTGTACAAGCTAGATTGTATGGGATGCCAAGCGTGTTACATAGGGCAAACGAAACAGAAAATAAAAAATCGGATAAATAATCACATGTATGATTGTAATAAGAAAAAGGGTGAAACTGCGTTAGCGTTACATCATATCAATACGGGACATAATTTTGACTTCAACAATCCTAAAATTTTAGACAGAGATTGTAACTATAAAAAGCGTTTAGTTTCAGAGATGATATTCATCAACGTTTACAAAAACAACATTAACTTTAATACAGACACGAATAATTTAAGTAATGTATACAACAATTTAATATCAAAGATTGGTTATTAGTTTTATATAGGTGTATTAAATTCGCGGTATTTTTCGTTTTTTATCTTATTTGATTACCTTGACATTGCAAATATAATTTTTGATTATACATGTCGTGTCAATTGTTTGTCATTCTTTGTTATTGTTCATATACACCATTTTAATTATTTGACCTTATTAATAATATTTTAACAATTTATTCATGTTATTTATATTGTGTATTATTTGTCATGTTGTTTGGATTTGAGGACGTTTCCACTCGAACTTTTTTGTGTAAGTTTCTTGTTTTGTACCTAAAACGTATTATTTACTATGTAATAAGAAATGTGTAACTTACGTACAATATATTTCAGTGGCCTGAAGAAGTGCACACATGGTTGCACGAAACGTCGCCATATAAAAAATCTAAAGTGGTTTAATTTGCCCCTCCTAGTGAAGAGTGTTCTTAACCAATTCATTAATTAAATATAATAGGAGGACGTAACTACAGTACTTGATTAATAATTAATGTTCCAAAACATTAAGGTTACTTTCAAAATTATAATAAGTACGATGACTTTTGTTTTTAAGCAGAGGATCAGGTAAAATTTCAATAATATTATGAAAAACTACGTCAGAAATATCATTTTTATTGCAGATAAACTCTTTTTTATTGCCCCTAACCATTTTCAGAAACATGACCTCCACCTCGCCATCTCCTGTAACCGAACTTTGGCAAATAGCGGCGTACCTATATTCTTTCTTTTTTTTACCTTCAGCGATAACTACAACAAACATCCCAGGACTGATTTCATTTAGATCCAGCTGCCTCTTGCCTTGCCTTTAATCATCTTCTGTTGAATCAGAGTACACTTCAGTAAATCGCAGCCTTTTCTTTTCATTAGACCAATCTAAATCTACTTGTATTTTTTTAACTGGGATGATAGATTTTGAATTAGATGAAGACGTTTTTCCAGCTAAAATTTTATTAAAATCGATAGATTCAATGTGATGATGTGCCTGGTGGTTTTTTATTGGAAGGACGTAACACCAAACACTGTCTAGAAAAGGCCTTTCTTCTTCAATCCCAATTTTTGAGACATAAGTGATATGAATGCCCTTTATCTCATTTTTAACGTAAATGAGAAACTCGACGGCACTATTCAGGATTATTTGTAGTGATTTGACACCTATCCATGCTGTACGCTTTATAGTATAGGCCATCTACTGCGCTTTTTCCGTGCGATGCCACAAAAAAACCCACTTGAAATCGTTTAGTAAGTCATAATGTTTCAAGTCGCCAAGAAGGGCCAAAAATTAGCGATTTTTAAACTGGGCAGCACTAAAAATTATGACGCTCGATATAGAATCTTTAAGCTCTCGTAAATAATTGAAAATTTTTTTTAGAAAACACTAGACAGCATACTTTGTGTGAGCGGTATCGTTGCTAACAATGACGATCGGTTTGGTCTCTAGGTTTGATAAACAAATACAACAAGTGAATAGATGAATGTAGATTTGCTGATTTTTTTGTCAGGATGGTTGTTTTTGAACAATTCGTACGCTTCCTTGATGGTCATAATCATACTTCTTTTTTGTTTCTTAATTTTTGTGCCAGTAGTAGGGTCTTTGATTGATTTAAAATCTCTTCTTACTGGCGCCTGCCTGCTAATATTGTCTCGGTTGTTAAATTTTATTACAGCCTTTTCAGTCTCATCATCTAATTTACGACCATGACTAAAAAAAGCTTTTTTGGAAAGTATCACATCCGAGCCCAATACTTCTGTGGCTACTACAGCAAACCCCTTTGTCGGAGAGCAAGGTAATTGTTATTTTACTTTTCTTACCGCCTTCCCAAATGATTGCAGGCATTTATAGGTCCCAATTGGAAATGCTGAAGCTAAGTTTTTGGTAGCTTTCAATTTGCTCTAGAAGCTTGGACCCGTTTTTTTGTTTTTTCACGCGATATGAACTTTTGTAATGGACTTGAAGCTTTCTTTTTCTTCATATCTTCTTTTCCCTTCTTGTCTGTTTGCTTCTCTTTTTGTAGATGCGTAGAATATTTAACTGGATCGTTTTTTAACTTCTTTTGGTATTTTTTCATTCCTTCCTTTGCAAAACGCATCGTTACCTTAAATAAAAAAAATAACTCCAAAACAACAAAAGAAAATTAAAAAGAAGAAAAAAAAAATAAAATTGATTCCTCTATACATTCAACAACAAAACAAGTTCTAAAACCCACAGCAAAAAGTTGTAACGCACACTACGTAACGGGTGTTACAAATGTTTACTCACAAAAATTGCCCATTTGCAAGTATTTGCATAAAAGTAAACTGTATAAGTAAATTGCTTACAATCATAAACTTATTTTCAGATTTACTATTAATGCTTTAGCGCGGACGCTGTGCAAACTTTATCATCTTTTTTGTAACGGGTGTTACAGTCACAACACTCTGAAAAAGCATAAATAAAAGCGAAGAAAACGAAATATTTACCTGGAAATTTCACTTGGCTGTAACAGTCTGAAAATGCGTTGACAAAATGACACCACGTAAACTGTCAAATTAAAGCGGCTTGATCGTTATTTTAGTGTTGCCATTTTTGCTACCAAAAATCTACCAACGCACAAAGGTTTTTGGTCACATTTATAGTCAGAAAAGTACGAGGTTTTGAAAAATGTTGGTCTCGTTCTCTATCAATTTTTATGATTTCATGAATTGGGCTGTTTTTTAGTGCATAAATTAATACATAATAATAAAATTTTAAAAATGTGTCTCTGGTAGCGTTTGACATGGAATGACCGTAATGTCCCTTATTAACAAATCATTTTGAACTATTTTTTCTATTTCTATTAATGAACAATTTTGTATAGCAACCAAAGAAATCCTTAACAACTACTGATTTAACGGTATCACGACTGCTAGATATAACAACGGGTTAGTTCGTATACTTTAGTTTCATTATCATTTAAATCTCGTTTGCTAATCGGAGATAAATAATACTGATTATTAATCGCTATCATTAACAACCCGCGTTGTTAAATAACTATTAGGATATTATTAACACACTAGTGCGGCAATGAAGTCAAAAAAGCTCTAAGGAGATAAGAAAGGTCATTATGACATTCCAAAGAATGTCAGACATAGATAATATAATGTTAGATTATTATATCATATGACAGTAGTTAGATAAACATAAATTCCAATGCTTCTGTTGCATTTTTACTATATGTGTGAACGTTTTTATGATAGTGTATTGCTTTGGAGTATTTTTATTAAAGTACTCGTTTGTAATTTGTTTCTGTGTTTCATTTTCTTAATTAACTTAATTGCCGAAAACTCCCTCTCGGCAGCAGCACTGTTGTGTAGTAAAATCATGATGTGATCCACAAGTTTTGATATTAAAGAAAACATTGAAATCTTTCCATAAATTGATTAGTTTAAACCCGAGTGAAACGAGGATTTTAAAAGTTTAAGAATGGAAATGTGCAATTTAGACAGCAACAAGTTGAAGGCGACTTTTTTCCATTACATTTTTAGATATTACTGCACTCATATGTTTTAAGTTTTGTATAAAAAACGGCAATCATGGCAAAATTTGATCTAAAACTTTTCTAATTCTTTAGTTGGTATATCGGTATGCGGACTGTATCTGTTGTGATAGTACTACCCCAGTATATTTCTTTTAATTCAATCAAATTACGACGAGATTTTGTACTAAGCTTGATGCAAAGTGATTTTGTCTAAATAATTTTTCTTAATAACCATTTCTGGGATTATCTTGTACACAGATTCCACAATTAATGAATTTGTTGTTTCTTTAGTGACAACAGTTAAGTAAGACATTATAAAATCACGAAATGCAAATATAATTTGATGTTTAGTATATGTTAATTCTACGGGATTAGTACTGTTTTCATGTAATTCTGCCGCAAAAAAAAAATAACTAATAGCGTATGCCACTGCTGCAACACTTGGTTTGCAAATGCAATAAAAGTTAATCAACGTGTCTGTGCTGAGTGTAGTAACTTATCAGGTTTTGTCTCATAGAATACTTGAAATTCTTTAAATTCTACAAATTTCTTGGAGCCATATTAAAAAAATTAAATATTTACCTCACCAAACTTTTCAATACCTTCTGGCAACTTTTCGCATGCAAAAAGATGCAAACAAAGCAAATGGGTGGCATTTGTACAATTAACTCGTTTGCTATAGATAATGAATCTTTATCAATTATTGAACGTGTTAGCTTCAATAGACTTATGAATAAGGCGGTACCACAATACAAAATTCCTAGTGGTTGTTTCCAGAATTTACTCTTGAACTTGGTGTTTTAGCAATGAAACCGTTTGTTGGGTCACATACCGGTGAAAATTTTGCAAAGCAGCTAAATTCCATTGCAGATTTATGTAACATTCTTCAAATAAAGATTAATTTGGTTAAACATCACAGTGTAACCAATATGATAAAACGCGTACGAGTTGCAGAATTTAATTCTGCAAGGTATTTTATTCATTCTTTTTAACTAGCTGTCAATGAATCATTAAAGTTTTAACCAGAAGTTAGAGGACGGTAGCTGCTGCGAGGCGAATTGTAACCCACTTTAATCCCTCTGTTATTGCACAAGAAAACCTTAAAGTAATCCGTCAAGAAATTAACTTACCAGATCGCCAACTTGTACAAGACGTTAGCACACGTAGGAACTCTACTTATTATTTGATAGAACAACTTCTAGAACAGAAACGAGCTGTATTCTTGTATGTTACCGATGATGATACTTTAAATAACTTGTTGCCACCTCAGTGGGAATTAATGGAGCAATGTATAAAAGTCCTAAAACCATTTGAAGAGGTAACTAAAATTACTAACTCTAGTCTTTCATGTATTTCTAAAGTAATATCGCATGTTGTCACATTGGGAAAGGAAAAAACTGCAGTAGGAACACCTAACTTAATAAATATGAGATCGTCACTAAGAACTCAGTTTGAACAACGTTGAAGAGCTGTGATTTTGAATGTGATGATAAATCACCCGATGATATTAATGATTATTCTCCACCTGCCAAGAAGACAAACACAAATGAGCATAGTGATAGTGACAGTGGACAAATATTCAACAGTTTTTGGGACTCCTTTGACGAAGTTGCAAAAGGAACGAACCAATCTCATGACATGTGGAAAAGCTCTGCAGCAAATAAGATTGATTTTTATTTAAAAACAGTTTGTCTGGACCGAAAAGAAAACACTTTCAAGTGGTGGCCAACCAACGCCAAACAATACTCAATTCTACCAAATTAGTAAAGGTATATATTTTATCTCCTAGCAGCACTGTCTATAGTGAAAGGCTATCCTCAGAAGCAAGACTTGTGTACGAAGCAAAACGCAACCGTTTACTGTCAGAACACGCTGAAAAGCTTGTTTTTATTAATTACAATTTGTCATTAGTTAAATATAATTATTAATTTGTAAAGTTCTGCGAATCATTTGCTACAAGTGTATAGGTGTTACAAACCCTGCTTGGCCAACTCGCACTAATCGGAGATAGGGGATGTTCAAGTAAATAGAATTTAATAGGCGCCAGATTTTACTAAGAAAAAACTTCTGTTTCGATCAAGACAGAAGGTCCAAGCTTGCAACAAAATCAGGTTCGTAATCCTCAATGGACAAAAAAAAGAAAGATAGATATATACAACTTTAATGTAATATTGTCGATTATTAACGAGCACAAAAATTTATAGTAAATTATTCAAAAAGCACAAAAATTCATCGTAGATTATTCAACAATAGTTATATAAATGCCGGATGTAACGGCAACACACAATACATAGGCTTAAATTACACATAGGGTGTTTATAGCAAAGAAAATTTAATTGATAATGACAAATATCTGTGACTAACAGCATGCGACACACAAAAATAATTAATGAAAATACCTAAATGGTATTGAAGCAATTATTGTAATTAAGCAAGTTAGAATAACAAGCAAAATCCAGTACTTGTCCAAAGAAAATGTTTTTCTCGTTGAGCCGATCTGGAATATTAATGAACAGAGCAAATCGTGTCAGCACAGTGACTCACGAAAGCAAAAATCTACAACACTATTAACTAATGCTAAAACGAATTAAAATAAAAACCCGGTTATTTAATGCTTTCGCGCACATTGAATTAAAGAAGATATCGCAGTCTATTGATTCGTAAATAACAGTACATCAGAGAAAATTTCTTCTCAAAGCTTCCTTTTTTAGATATAAATTAGGCCTTCCAAATTATAATATTTCCATTAAGGTATTTGATCGATATTAACCCTTCATTGGCGGAAAATACACCGAATACAGGTGGAGTAACACGTGTCGGGTCGTGCTAACAAATTAACATAAAAATTTGTGCCGTTAGATGCAAAGCCTACCTTTAAAATAAATATCATGTTTTGATTAATATATGGAAATAATGTTACTGCAGTTTCATCAATTATTGGAATTGATGTTAAAATGCATCCTTAATTACATTATTATCGTTTAAACGTAAAATGAGAGCTGAATGCTTTGTGCAGTGTTTATCTATCGACTCATCGGTTGTTACGGAAAATTTGTCTGTTTTCATGATTTGTCATAATTTATCGGTTACAATAAAAGGCAAGTGGTGTTTTGTTATAAAAACAACAATACGTACTTCAACTTCTTGAACCTGTTTTTCTAAACTGTCGTTCTTGGATGCGAAATCGGTTAATAACATTTGTAGCTTATTTCGTATTGCATAATTTCCATCAGACCCGCTACATAATTATTTTTGCATGGATAGAAAAGTATAGTCACAAATGTTGTTACCATTGGCGCACATTCCATCGTCGTGTTGCGCTTGAAAAACGCGTCTATGTGAAACTTTGTATCTCCTACAATGTAAACCTAAGTGTAAGCGTAGGGCATAGCGCGTATCGTACGCTTCATGTAAAACGGGACTTAAACGTGTGTGAGCGTGTGTGTTTCGTGTTCGCTAAAGTAAGGTTTTGGTATGGTCGTTTTATAGCTTTTTACTTAATTTAAATATAAGAGTTTTTAACGTTTATAAAATTTGTTAGCTCTAGTACCGTTGACATTATTTTTTAATACCAAAATTAACAAAGTTGTATTACATTTCGTCGTAAACTAAAAGTTTATTATTCCCCATTCAAATCGAATGATATCTTCATGCATGTATAGTGTCATTGACATAAAATCTTTAGGAAGTAACAAAGTTAAAGTAATATTTAATTCTTATATAAATAAATCTGATCGCCTATATACCCACATTTTTCACACAACGTAAATAATTAGTTCGAGAGAGGTGTTGATACATTCTTTGACAAAAGATTTTATTGAATTTACAAAAAAAGTTATAACAGTTAAAGAATGATTAAAGATATAACCGACACAGATGGTGTCATTAAATACATTAAAAGGCAAAATATTATAGTTACCTTTCGCGGAAACATTCTTCCACCAAGCATACGAATAAACGGCGTTAACTTTATTGTGGAACCATATATTCACCCTGTCAGCAGTGCAGAAAATGCTTTAGGTTTGGTCATAGTTCTAATACTTTCAGAGGTTCAGTTGAATGTATAATTTGTGGAAATTTTCATGACAAAGTAAATTGTTCACAAAAATTATTTTGTGTACACTACAAATCTAATATACACTCATGTACTGATAAAACATGTTCTATTTAATTAAATCAATATGAAAATTTAAAAAAAAACTTCCTTTAAAGAAGCTGACACTTTAGTAAATAACCTTTCATAGTGCAAGATAACACAAAGTAATAGATTTTCATTAATGAATCCATTAGAAAATTTTCCTGAATTCGCCCAGTCGGATATAACACTCAAAAAACCATCTTCAAAATCACCAAACAATAATAGTCAACTTTTCTCCTTGCAGACATTATCAAAGAAACGCAAAGCTCTTATCTCACCCATATCTATAATTACTTCACCTCCATTATTTCATGTTCTTAAAGCCGTCACATGAGTGTTCTTTTAATTTAAACGGGTACATTGTTGTACGTTTCGAAATCATGATTACGCACATATAGCCATATAAATAGCAAAAAAAAATTACAGCTTTAATCCTGTTAAAATTAACAACAATTATAATCAAAACATTGAAGTTTGTGCTATTCAACTAACGGTTAGTAAAATTACAGTAGTTTGCTAATTACTAATCAAGTTTTTATAGGTGGAGATTTTTACAGTCACCACAGTTCTTGGGGATCATTCTTTAATAAGCAACAAGGTAGACAGTTGGATGAAGAAATAGAACAAACAAACTTTTTTAATCTTAAAGACGGTCGCCTTACGACAACACCATTACCAAATCGTACAAATTCAGTTTTTGATATTACTCTATGTTCAGCAAATCTGGTAAATAAAATCCCGTTGCCCGTTATGGATAATACTCCCGGCTTCGATCATTTTTCAATATTAATTAACCTTCAAATAAATTTGGTAAATACTATAATAACACCTCACTGTAAATGGAACTTCAAGAATCCAAAATGGAATTTCTGAAAACTTATTTTTATAAGACTTTTTGAACTATTTAGGTAACCGTTATGTATTTATTTTAATTAAGATTATGTTCATCCGTTGGTAAATAAATGTACGAAAGGAATTTCCACGGGGTACTGAACGCGTAACTGAGCTCGCGTTAGTCCCGCTTAAAGTTGTTCTCCCTCTTCTGACCGTCCGCAATAAAACCGAGACGCCAACGCAGGAACGTCAGTTCCAGCTGGAGCTGAAGCCGAAGAGGATTCCGGGGTCCCAGTGCACCAGCTGAAGTAAAAGGTAGGCCGCTTTGCTTATATTAACCAAACTTCCGGGGAGATACCGCTACCCTCCCCGTCTGCTTTTCCCTATTCCATACTTTACCGGGCGTCGTATTTGTAGTGTTTGGCTTTGGCCTGCGAATAAGCCGTCAACACGTCGTTTCCGTAGTGTTTGGCTTTGGCCTGCGGATAGACTACCTCTATCCTTTACCAAACTTCGTATTCGTAGGTTTTGGCTTTGGTCTGCGAATACGCCGTCAACACGTCGTCTCCGTAGTGTTTGGCTTTGGCCTGCGGATACGCCATCCAGTAACGTGCCTCAATCCCGTCTCCTTCACCTAATCTTCGAACCCGAGTAACCCAATCTAACGCAGGTTGATACCGTATTGCATGCTTGCTTGCTTGGTCAGCGACGTCACCGCTTGTTAAACGCACGCTAACTAGTCATTGGTTTATAGATCACTTTACGCTTGTTTGTTTGTGGCCGCCGCTTGCGCTCTCGTCGACTATACCGCCCATTGATCCTTTATTTTGCGAATAAATACAGTTATTTTTATTTACTTATTGTGATTTTTATTTCCGTTGCCTCGCTCTGCTTTTAGGTTCGTTAGAAGCCCTGGACAACCGTGTCTACTGCAGTTACCTGGACAATACCGTCGAACAGGAGAGTAAACTCTTCAAACAAATCTGGCGCCCGAGAGCCGTACCGTTTCCTAGCTTCCTATTTCAGATAAGCAGTTCGATCCGGAGTAGGCGTCCAAGGTGTTACACTAGATACCAAATTATTGTAGACCAAACATATTCAGAAAATTACGCTGATTCACTTACAATTCTATTACAATATAGGTCCTATGTTAGATCATTGCATACTATACGGTTCAGCATCTAATTACAGTCCTCTCAAAATTCACAAAATTCAGTAGAATCTCAAGAGTCTCTACTAAGACTCAGGAGACAATATCTAGCCAAAAAACTTTTAATAACTATAAAGTTTTTAACATCGCAATACTAAAAAAATTACAATTTCTTATGATTGAACGTTTAACTAATAAATATTTTCAAAATAAAAATAATCCGCCAATAGCAGAGGATTATTCAGATACTTTATGTTATTCATCAACAAATAAACTTTTATTTTCGATGAATTTTATAGCATACACAACAAATCATAAGTTATTTTTCTTAAATATTCAAACAACGACAACATTAATTACTGTTTGTTAAAAGCAACTAGATAATTACCAGAATTCTACTATTCTTGCAACAGACGGATCCAAAACATCCTCTAGCGTAGGATGTGCTTTCGTCAAAGCTTTTAATCCAAAATCCATCAAGGAAGTAGTATTTTTTGTACTGAAACTTTTGAAAATGATAATGGTGTTCTTTAAACGATTGCACTGACAAAATAGTAATACTGTTCGATTCAAAATCAGTGCTAGAAACTATCAAATTTTTCTTCAAACCATGGTAACAACAAAAAATGATGTAACCTGAAGCTCAATGAGCACCAGTTAAAAGAATATAATACAGATGTCATATACATATGTATAAAAGCTCACTCGGGCATTAAACAAAACGTAATCGTCGAAACATTAGCTAAAGCAGCAATATCGATAACAAATAACGATAATGATCACTTTTTACCTTATGAAAGCAGCATAACACTTTCAAAATGCAGATGAGAACTCTAGGCCTATCCTTGCACCAATCATAGAAATAATTACACGCTCCTGAATCCTATATTACCGAAGACAATATTTCATATTCATATTATCCGTGTTTCAAAATTCGTATCTAGCTTCATTTCCAGACTAAAAATAACCACGGCAAGTTTCCTCCTTATTTAAATTAGGAATTGTTAATCAAGTAAATTGTAATTATTACAATGTTTTATACGGTGAGCTAATCATCTCATGTTTTCGTATAATAATCATCTTCAATTATGTAATACGTTAGTGCAATCACTGTTAGCTGTAGGTGTATCATTGCCTATTAATGTAAATTACCTACTTAGTTTAAATAATATAAATGTTATCTATAATAGTATCAAGTTTATTAAAAATGCGAATTTAATAATTTAAGTTTATTTTATAAATTCTGCGGCTAATGGGTTTATACCTAAGGTCAAAATAAAATTACAAAAAAAGTCATATGACGAATAAATTAAGAAAAATAATTGTTCAGTAGGTTTTCTAGTATATAGATATTAAAACTAAAGTACATAATTGTAAAACAATTTTTAAACTAGTTACCTAAAAACCGTTATAAAAATTGACGTTAATACGTTAATAGTTATTTAACCAACAAGGTTGGTAATGAAGGTAATTAATAATCGAGACATTTTCAATGTTGTCGAGATTATTAATTGCATATTATCAAACAAGTGAGTTTTTAAATTTTTCCGTCGATCGTATATTATTGATTTTTGCATTTACTTATAATTTTATAATTTTATCTACTGAAAAATTGTTTTATTTTTATCATTTTTTTCCATTTTAGTGATCAGGTTACTTAACCTACAATTATTGGAAATGTTTAATTATAATAATGCAAAGGTGAATTTTTGATTTATTTTTTATTTAAAAACGTTAACTAATACAATATACGTAACCTCATAAAATTCTTAATTCGCTTCTACGATTTTATTGGTTAAAAAAAAAATCGAGGGTTAATAGAAATTCTTTGATTTCATTGGTTCAAAAGTAGTGCGGTAATAGGGGCTATTACCGCACTACTTTTGATACATTATTATACGTTAATATAAGTATTAATGAACGATCGACGGAAAAATTAATTTATAATCTACGAGTTATGAAATACAATAAAATAAAAATATTGTTTAAATACAAAAATAAAATTAAAATAAGTAGATAATAGGATTTTTAGTCATGTAATATTAATTAAAACGTAATGTGTACAACCCATAAAATGTTTGTAAAATAATGTTGAGGATTCAACTATCTAAAGTAATATATTAGTCAAAATAAGATAAGCAGAAAAACTTCACTTATTACCAGCGCATTGTTGGTATTATCATAATTGATTGATTATTAATTTGAATACTATTGGTAGCAAATGTATAAATCGAACTTGATTTATTAATTTTTATTTGTTCGAATATTAGAATTCATCTAACAAAAACGAACTGTGCACTTGTTTATGCTAATGAGACTTTATAAATTTACGACAGTTTATTTCCGGGACAAACAAGCATAATTCGATAATGGTTATGAAACTTTTGTATTCATAAATTTTCAATAACGAGACTGTTATTGGCGCCTGCACTTGGCAATAAGGGTTGTTTTCAGCGTTGCATTGGCAACAGATGCCCACATATGTAGCTATAAAACCGATAAAAATTCTAAGTATTGTACTTTTTGGTATAAACAGAGTATTCAATTTTGTTTCGGAACATATGGATCAAAATTTAAGACTGAACATTCAAGTTTATTGCGACACGTTGAAATTTTACAATGCATTGACGGTTTGAATAACTTAATTTTTTTCAGAAGAAAACATCAAAAGATGCTAAATTTTTTTTGTCTTTGTAAAACAGAATCGTTAATACGAGGCGCCCTATAAATTTTACAGTGCTGAAAGATTACTTAGGTAGAAGTTATAAAAACCCATTTGAACGTTATTAATATTAATGTTTGTGAACTAAAAAAAAATGATTTAATTTAGCAATAATCGGTATCAGACAAATATTTAAAACTAATGGGGTAAAAGCAATAAAACGGTAAACATATCGTTTCTGTAATTTATTCATCTAAAAATTGAGAATAATCTACTTTTTACAATTCAGAATTGACGATTGTAAATGGTTTTGTAAACAAACATTTGCAGATGGTGAATTTCAAACGCACGCAACTGGAATGATGAAATGTAATGTTTTAGAAGGATATTGTGAATGATATGTTTTTGAATAGATACATATACATTACCCGGTTCGTTTTCTTCAATACCGTATAATACGGTTTGCTCCATTTTACCTCGTTTCAAATTATGCTCTTTTTAAAAGATTTACATATTTATTTTTTAGTTTACGTGCTACAACTGTACTAATCTAGAATTTTAATCAAGACATTACGTTTATTTTAAAAAACTGTTTATTTTTTCTACTAATACATAATATAGGAGTCGTACAAATAAGTTTATGGTTTTAATAATTAATCGTAAATTTTGATTTTTATTATTGTGTTCTTACCAGTGTGTATTACCTGCTAAAAATTTTTTTTTGTTAATATTTAAGCATCTTATGTTTAAATTTTTGCTGAAACATAATCAGAAAACACAAATCTTAGTCGATTTGGATACTACCGAAAATTTTTGTAAAAATATCACTTTCAGCAAAAATATATTAATTTATAGACAATAATAAAAATTTTATATAAAATATGAAATAAAAAAAAGAACTCAGTAAAATATTTTTTTTTCTAATCAAAATATTTTATGCAATAATAATAATAATACTTTTAGTGTAGGCAATTAAATTAAGATTTTTTACAATTCGTTCTTTTTAAAAATTTGTGTTCTGTTTTGTTTTTACTATTAATTGTACCATATTTTTTCTTTTTAAATATAAGTGCTTAAAGTATCCGTCTCAACTTGTTTATTGTTTCTGTCTGTTTCTTTTTTACAACTTTTTTTATGACAGCTTATCCATGTTCTTTGTAAGCCAAAGTTTACATTAAAAAGAGTTTGATAGTTATCAAAGCACCCATCCAATTTAAAGTAATTGATTAATTTTAAAATATTCTCCTTTTTGGTACCGTACGAAGTGATTTAGTAAGCTTCGAAAATATTTCCATTCGTTTTTAAGTGTTCTGAGAAGTAGAAAAAAAATCACTAAAATTTATTCAAGGTTTTCCAAATAGGTAATACAATCTTTTGAAAATTTTTTTTACTGCAGTAAATTAGTAATACCATCGTTAAAAAATTATAATGATTCTACATAGTAATTCTAAATAGCTTTATATAAAAAATTCGGGCGCTCATTAGTTTTTTGAATAATACTCGGTCACACCAATTGCAAAACACAATTTTTATAGGCAAGAAGAACAATTTACGTCAAGCAATAGCATATGTACACTAACTTTACTTTAAAGTTAAATTGAGTTTGCAAAACAAATTTTTATGTTTCTGACAACCACCCGTTAAACTCGACTAATGACGACACGAAATTAAACAGATATCTGGAGGTGTTTACTGCGAAGTTCTTTTGGTTCGATCTAGTCGATGAGTTTGAAGACCACGTTACATTGAAACTAAGAATAATAAGATTTGGGGCATAAATACAATCAAGTTCGCTTTTTTGAATTAATTGCAATTACATGTTAACACTTTTATTTTGATTAAAATAATGCTTAATTTTAGGATATGTTTCTGGTGTTATTGCCGAAAAAATACCGGAATGCAATTATATAAACGTTAATTAGTAAATATTATTATTTTAATTAGAACTAAAAAAATGTAATTTTAATTCAATGTTATTTATATTAAAATTATTATTAGAGTTAATCTAAACATTACAGTTATTTTCTAAAAAAAGACCATTTATCTAACTTATTTAAAAGTTGAATTCTTTGTTTAAAATAGGTATTTAAAAAGTTTACACAAATAAAAAAAACCGTAATCTTGAATGATAGTTGTCTATATCTATCGAAAGATTTAAATAATTATTAAAACTTGGTTTGATTCGCGGTCAAAAACACTTTCGCGTTACCCAAACGTTTTGATATGCCTCGCCGAGAGTTTACAGCCAGTGTGCCTATCTATTTTATTGGACAGGGCACTACGAGGCAAACTGAGTCAGTATAAATAAAGATGACAATTATAAAACTAAAGTAACAATCACAAGAGAACTTGACAATTAGCGCAAGTTTATTTAGCTACAGCATTTGCTTTGAGGTTTAAACGAAAACTACCATAAAAAACTCTAGACGTAGCTTAAGTGTAATATTTGGAAAAAAATATAATTAGGAAATAACAGGTAACTAGGTGACAGATAAGTCGTAACCAGTTTATGAAATTGTTGGGAAATTTAATAATTTTAATTGCTTCTCTAATCTTTGTAAATTTCCAGGTCTTTGTTTTGGAAATTGTTTCAGTTTTTTCGAAGCTTATGTAGAGTGTCAAGAGCATGTTCGGCAATGGTAGGCTTAATAGGCTAGAGTAAACGAAAATGTATTTTGTGTTCTTTTAATCTAGTATATATAATTCTACTAGTTTCACCAATATATACCTTGTCGCAGGTGCATGGGACTTGGTACACTCTACAGGTATTGTAAGATATTTTATTTTTTAGATGATTCAACAAATTTTTAATATAAAATTATATTAAATTGTCTTAGTATTCTTCCAATTTTATTACTTATGTTGGAAACAAAAGTTGTAATAGCAAAGTTTTGGTTTATAGTTGAATCATCTGTTAAAGTAGATCTTGTCTTTAATCGAAGAAACTTTTGAATTTGCCCTCTGTTAAAACCATTTCTTATATAAACTTTCATAAGGTGATCTAACTCTTCTTGTAATTTATCTTTGTGGCAAATTATCATTGCGCGGTTATATAATGTGCAAATCTTCCCAAGCTTCTAAGCTGGGTGATGGTAAAAATTTGCGTTTCTATATTGATCTGTCTGTGTTGGTTTTTGATAAACTGAATGGTTTTTTTTCTATCTTTACATCGAGTAAAAGTAAGGTACCATTATTTTTTTTTTAGTTTTAAATTTTATGTTTGGATGTTGATTGTTAAGGTATTGCAGAAAAAATTGTATCATCACTATGAGACCAAAATATCATCAACATATATGACCCATAGTTTAGATTTTTTAGATGAAGAGTTTAAAGCTTAATCTTCAAAATAATTTGTAATAGATAGAAAAATTGGCGATCCTTAAGCACACCATCTATCTGTTAAAATTAAATGAAATCTAAAAATTTTGAAAAAATAATAAGACATCAACAGTGTTGCTAAGAATTAAAAAAAGATCTATCTTCATATCATTCAATTATAATCACCAAATATATAATTACATAAAGTTTAATAAAACGACAAACTATAGGTTTAATTTATTTTTGAAACCGCAATTATGGTCAATATTAAATGGAGTAAATTTTTAATGAGAAATTTAAAACTTACAAAATGTTTTCTTTTTTAGTGTAGATTAGACCGGAGGTTTTTGTTCACCCAGAAGCCCATCAGATTATTTAAAATTTAAACATTTATTATCAAACTAATTAAATGCAAAATAAATTCAAAGTACTTCAAGATGAGTAAAATAAAATAATAAGTGAAATAATTAAAATTAAATTTACAGGATGGTAAATAAACAAAATTTACAAACTACAAACGGTATAATCTAATAAAATAAAAGAAACTGAATAAATTTGATTACACACATGGTTATAAAAATATATAAAAAAAAACTGGTGTGGCCACGATACGACTTTCCTATAAGGAATGATGAAGAAATGTATTTTTATAAGGTTATGTTGTCATAAAACCACTTTCATAGAAACCACTTTGAAGTGATATGTTTGTATTAAAAACGATTAGTAAATTGCCAATTAACCGACTTTTGTGCAACCGACTATTTATTTTTTCTAAAAAAAATCGTCGCAGGCAGGATTCAAACCGAGATTATATAATGGAAATCACTTTAAATTATAAATTAAATATCTAATAAACTGTTAATGTTAAAAAAATTATTTGAATAAATTGTTAGGAAGAATTATCTAATAAGAAACTGTAGAAATAATTCGAATAATTTACATTCGTACAAAATTATATAAGAAAAACTGTTAAAAATGGCGGATACACCTACTTCCGGTTTCTTTATCAGACCCATCTTTTGATAGAACCGAGAGAATATGAAAAGCCAGCTCCATGCCAAATTTTAAGTTCCTAGTTCGAGAGTTATCGTGGGTACAACGGTACACACAGACACCAAAAATTTTTTTGTCAAAAATACGTTTTTCTGATTCAGGAGACTTTGAAACGTAAAATTCTTCAAAACAAATTTTTCGAAAAAAATGCGCTCGCTATACTTCCTTATAGGAAAGTAAAAATCAAATATTGCGTAATACGCAAAGGCCTTGCGAGACGTAAATAATTCAATAACATAAAATTATTAATAATTTAATAGAAGATTACAGGTTTATTGATAAATTAGGTTGGTTTAGTCTAATTAAAACATGAATGGTTTTATTTTGATGGAATAATGATTCACAAGCACGAATAAATCACGACCAAACGAACACGAACAAACCAAAATACCGGTTCTTTTCGAAAAAATAATACGAAAATCAAACAAAGGTTACAAATCATAGAAGTTGTAGTGAGACATCAACTTCTACAGAAATATTCTTTTACTGGTTAATTTTTGCTACAAGTATGAACGGGAGTTAAGATGAATCCAATTAAGTTAAAACAATATTTTTTTACGCACAAACAATGATTACATTGGTAAAACAGTAATTGCTTGATAAACGATGGTTTAACACGAAATGCTACGTCAACTTCTCCTTAAGAGTCTTCAATGCCACGGCTGGAAATAGCGGAATTGGCGCTACGCTCGTGTCTGTTTACGTCTAAACTAAAGTATGTATAGTACAAAAATTCAATTTTTTCCCAAGAAGAAGCTTTATTGCACTTTTATATAACAACAAAAATACATTAAACTTTAAAGAAGTTATAATATAATACATGTAAATAACGCAATTTTAAGGTCATGTTTGGATTTAAATCCAGCTTATATTAAAGCATAAATATAAAATCTGTTCCTATAAACAAGTGTTGTAAATCTTGGTTTGTGCAAAAATATTTTTTGTTTATGGTTTTCTATTCTAGATTAGTCAAAAACAGACACGAGCGTACATGCTACAACAGCCAAAATCGCTGTAAAGTGTCGCCGTCTACGTTCCATCTATTAACTACCCCCTCCTACAGTTTATGCTGGGTGCGGACAGAGGGTATTTCATAGTTTCTGTATGAATATAGGACAACCCCCCGCGAATACAGCAGAAACTATTCGTCTGGTATTGAAGACTCTTAACTACATCATCTACTTATAAGTTTGTTTTATGTTTAAAAATAAATATTACGTACAAAACAACAAACAAAGTGTATCAGAAACAAATTATTTATTCTAAAATTCAGTATAAGACTTGGAAAACGACACTTGAAAATAATACCGGTGTGAAGTTATCCATAAATACAGTCATAAAAATTGTATTTCTGTTTAATTAAGTTATTTATGGAAACATCAAACCCAATTTTTCTATGAATGCGCTGATTAATTTTTATGAAAATTTGCACACAAGTATGATAACATAACAAAAGATAAAATTAGTTATTTTTGCATAAAAAGTTGTTTTTAACAAGTTCAAGGTCTGCACCTACCAAGGTTAACTTTGAACTGAATTTTAAGTATGAGTACGTGTTTTAATTTTTATGCAAATTTGCACGCATGTAGAACATATGATGTATAATAATATGTCAAAAAATAAAAATGTAACTATTTTTGCATAAAAAGTTATTTATTTCAACGACAGGCGATGTCGTCAAAGGTGCGTAGCTACAAAGGTTAACTTTGAACTTTTTAAGTATGAGTCCGCTCTTTAATTTTTATGCAAAATAACTCAGATATAAAACATATGATGTAAGTAATATATCAAAAAAATAAAAACGTATATATTTTTGCATAAAAAGTTATTTATTAATAACGACAGGTGATGTCGTCGAAGGTGCGTAACTATCAAGGTTAAACTCGAGCAGGATTTTAAGTATGAATGCGATCCTTAATTTTAATGCAAATGTGCACACATATAGAACAGATAATTTAAAAATCTAAATTGTTTTTGATTGTGAATATTTATTAATAAATGTATATTTTTGAAGATCTGTAAACTGTACTTGTTTCGCTAAACAAATATTTGTTCTACCCTTGTTTATATACATATTAGTTAGATAATGAGATAGCTTTATATGGAAAGAGATTTTTTTATTCATGTTGGATGGCGATAGTAAAAACAAGGAAATAATTAAATGCAAAGCTTCAAACCGTTTTTAATTATTAAACGATTGCAAACGATAGCGGTAAAAGTACGCTACTTACACACGCTATTAGTTCCGACATACGTGCAAAGTAATGTTTTACCAGTTAACTTGCTTTGATTTTTAAAACTCCGAGTTTGCAAAAATAATTCGTACACTTTAATTTCTGTTTATAAACAAAATGTATACAATAAATAAAATCCTGCACGCGTTTCTATAAAATTATAATCAGTTAAAGGGTTTGTTTCATTTACTTTGTTTAATTTTCTTTTTAAGTCGGAAGCCACCGAAGATGTGCTAATTTAATTTTTTAAAGATTTTTTACACAACTCAAAAGGCACATAAAATAAACATATACAAGCTTATTAGCATTTTACATGTATCTTCAGCAATAAACACAGGGCGATGTTTCAAAGATGTGGACTTTAGAACCTTTAGAATTTAAATTAGCTACGTCTTATGTGATAATGTTATTTTGTATTTATTTTTAGTGTCAGCAAATTTTTGAGAATAACTGTGTAGTTCTTAGAACAGTGAATTAAGCACATAACGTTGTTTTTGATTTCTTTTTATTAACGGGGTCATCAAACTATTTAAGTGTACAGGTCCGTTTGTAACATCCCGTTAGAGTTCATTACATTTAAAATTCTATTTTGCATTCACGTACTAATTTGCATTTAAATTTATTCAGTTTGGCAACGTCGCGTCGTATTTTGAATCGACCGAGCAATCGATTTTTCTTCGCACTTCCGCTTGAGCCATTTTTAGGCTTTCACGTAAGTGGTGCAAGGACGACAAATTTTGTTAATTATGGCGTAAAAATGCATACAAACTAATTTTTATTCATTCCAACTAATTGCTGCTGAGTTCATCTTTATTTCAATATAATTTTTCTATCGAATTCAACATTTTCAGTGATTTCACAATGTTACGCAATACAATTAGACAAAGGAATTGATTACAATTGCATCTAAAGTAATTTCATGTCGATTAAAAACCATTCTAATTTATATTTAGGGTCTTCTTTTTTTTATTATTTACTGGATTTTTTTTTCATTAGATTTATCTTTTGGTTTTATGCCTGCTGTTGTGCTTTCAAATCTACATTCGTTTGATTCGTTATTTTATGCTGGAAGAATCATTTCAACAAAGAATGTGCTAAAAATAAAAGATATCAGATAACATCATATCATATATGGTGAGTCAACTAGAAGTTATGCTACTACTTTATTACATTTTAAATTCACTTTAATTAAATCGTGTTATCCAAAACTTTTCGGAATACATACTCCGTAACAAATTAAACGTTTATTACTTTTGAATTTGATATTGATTAATAGTTAGTTATAAGATTTTATGCTTTTAATTTATCACCAATTTAAAGGTGATTGGCGCTCAATTTTGTTTTAACCTAAATATTGTTTTTTAATCCAAATATTGTTTTAACCCAAATATTGTTTTAATTCAAATAATGTTCATTTTTTCTTTAGTGTAAATAGTTAGTGTATTATGTTATACTTGCAAATAAATTAAAAGAATTCACGCCTGTGTATTTTACTTTCATCCAGTCTCACACCCAGAGGTCTGTGTTCCGACTGCTGCCGTGGTAAAATAAGTATTTTTGCTTTCAATAAATGTATATTTATATTTTGAACGTTTATTATTATTTTTATTGTGTGTTTTTATTTTTTATTACACGTTAGCTCAAAATTTTGCTTTTTTTATTTTTTTTTTTAAATTTGCCTGTATTGATGCTTTGATTTCACATTCTAAATTACCAACCTGTTAATCATATACACGATGTATGTATTTACTGCTTTCTAACAAAGAAATCCTGAATTTCGGATATTATCATTCGGTTATTGTTATCAAAAGCCTCAAGTCCCAACGTGATTCTATTAAACAGCATGCACAGTATAATTAAAAACGATCCGTGCGGCCAGAAATGATACCAGTATTGCTTACAACATACTAGATCCCAGATGTGTTTTTAATATGTCAATAAACAGAAATATTGTTTTTCTTAAAAAGAATTATCCTCAGCTAGACACGCTTACCCATCCAAATTCAAAACCCTTTTTAGTCATTTAGTGATTTATATATCATTCATATCTTTTATCAGCATGTGTATTCATTAATTAGTTAACTTTAATCTATTTTATATCAAATTTGAATAGAAATTTTGTAAATTTGGTAATTTATTTTGTTTTAATTGCTCGAATACTATTAAAAAATATATAGAAATTAAAAATTTTACGTTCAATTATAAAATTGTCTCTTATAAGTTACATGATTGTTTCTCAGAATACCAGTTGTTTACGTAGACAGAATTTTACAACATAAGTGTTATGGTGCATAGATATGTATCATTTGTCTTTCAAGGTTATTTTACATGTAATTAAACAAAACGTATGTCGTACCCAAATCTCTGAAACTGTATCTTTATAGATTACTATAAGAGAATATAAACTACTAGCGTTTTGCGTTCAAATTAATGTTTCTAATTGTAGGGCAGTATTTGTCTAACTATAATGTATATAAACAAGGGTTATAACTACGGTTACTTTCAAGCATATGCGTGGCAACACTGAGACTGAGGTAAATACTCTTTGAAGCGAATTTTGATAGGATTTCTTGTTTGCCCAATACATACTTGATCACAATCTGTACAATTAACGTTTTGTAATTTCGATTTATCTTGCATTTTCACTGTCTTTAGGATTGCCAAAACAAATTGTAAATTGGTATTAGAGCTTTCGACTATTCTTAAATCTATTTTTGCTAATATTTTAGAAAGACCTCTAGCATATAGAGATAATTTGTTAATTTAGTTTTTTTTATTTTAATAATATAATTATTAATTTAGTTTAATTAAAATTAAAAGTTGCAAGTTTGTGTTGTATACAATGCTTAGAATAGTACGTAGGGACTGTAACTTGTTATCTCTTTTTAACTGACATCAAGGTTAAAATTTAGAGTTTTCTAAAATTATTGTGGTATTTGGTTTTGTGATTTTTGTAGTAGTGACTACTTAAAATTTCATAGTTTTTATTTTTATTCTTTTAACGTACGTTATTAAATGTTTATAAAGCTTTAGATGCATTAAACCTTTCAATAGTTTTCTGATATTGATAAAATTAGTTTGTTACATTTATGGTATTTAATGATGGATAAATATAGCTGAAGAGCAAGAAGAAAAAATTAAAATTAAAAGTTGATCAAAGTTACTAAATAAAAAACAACATTAAAATCAATATTTTTATTTAACATTTTTATCAGATATGTAAATTGAATAAAAAGTCCATGTATTTCGCAAATTCATCTTGCATTACGTAGACAAACTTTTCAAGTAAAACTTCTTTAGGCGTGACTTACGAGTAAATTTTTTCTTTTACGGAAAAAACGCTGACGTAGTTTTCGTTATTTAAAAATAGTACTTTATTTTTTTTTACCTTTTTGACGCTTTAATTGGCATCACATTTGTCTTAATCATTTTTAAAATAACAAATAACGTTTCTGATTGACTTGCTTTATATTAAATACTTTTTAGCTTGGAAAGCTTTGTTGCATTTGTTAGTTTACTTTTGATACTTACCGATTTTATGAACTTTTACCCAAATAAGTTCATTTGGGTTAAAACATATCAAAGCCAACAGCTCTTGTTGCTTAACTTTTGGATGAATAACTGTTTAATGATAAGTTCTTTGCGTACTCAAACAAATAATTCAAATTTATGTAATTTATATGTAGAGGTTAAAGAAACAAGAATTTGACTAATTAACAAAGTTTTTTCTGTGTTTTTATATTATGGAAACTTATAAAAATACGGTTTTAACAGTTTTAATTCAAACAACACATAGAATATTTTGCTAGTATTGTTTTTAGATTTAATTTAAATTGAAAATAGTGCACGAGAAATCGATATTTGATAATAAAGATAAGTTTACACAAACAATATCAAATTATTAATAAGTAGAGAAAGTCAGACAAACTAATTTGATAAAAACAAATTAATGCTTAGCAAACCTGCTAAAACTCTGTTTTTTATATATTTGATTGATTGTTACAATCGAAAACTGTTGTATACAGTTTTTTGTCTATTGATTAATGATTGGGTATTTGTTATAACGTATATGCTAGTCCAACTAGATTTATCTATATATTTTGTTAGTTTAGTTAGTTTTTTCAACATTTTTTTTAAGTTCAATAACAAAAGTTTACTTATTGTTGTGTACTTATTATATTTTAAGCATTTTATACCAGTAGTTTTTTTTATGCTAAAATTTATCATAATAATAAAATTAAATTAAACACGAGTTTGAATTAAATAGCATTTGATCGATCTAAAATCTAAAGGTAAAGACTATAATCGTCATACAATTTTACGCACTTTAACCGATATTTAAATTTGTTGAAATTTGAATTTTCATATCTAACTAAATTTTCTTAGATTTTTATATTAATATTATACATATTTAAATAATTTACAAATAAATTCATACTAAAAAACATAAAACAATAAATCACATTACATTACATAGTTTATATTATAAATTAGAAATATAAACATTATTTTTATTTTTTAGATTTTATCCTTGATACGGTTATAATTTGTTTTAACTTTTAATAATCCTTTTTGGCTTTTTTAAACAAATGCTTTTTTATATCGTAACTTATGTAACTAAAACAGTATTTATTTAAAATTACCATTTTACGATAATACAATAATGTTTCTGGCAAACGTTTGATTTACTTTATTAATTGGCGGACCTTTGGTAATACGTTATCCCAAGTCTCTTCATTTATAAAGGTTGTTAACAATGACGGAATGAATACGTCAATTACCCTTCCGGCTAACCCGTTATTGCGGATGTCGACTTGATATTAAAACGTGTCTAATACCATTATCTTGACAAACAGATTTAAAGTCGTTAGATGTAAAACTTGTTCCGCGATCGGTTACGATGTTTATCGGAATCCGATACGAATCAATAAAGTTCTTAATAGTTATTTAATAAACAAGGTTGTTAATGATAGTGAATGATAATCGAGACAATTTACCGCCGTGAGCGAGTGTAGTGACCAAACGCGTTAATATTGTCGAGATTATTTGTCGCCGATTAACAAACGAGTTAGTTTTAAAGTTTTTCCGTTGATCATACCTTAGTAAAGCGTGTGAAGTTATAAAGAAACTAAAGTATACGTAACCGGTTGTTATATCTAGCAGTCGCGCAATAATGTTAAATAAGTGGTTGCTAACGATTTTATTGGTTGCTATACAAAGTCGTACATTAATAAAAAAATACTTCATTGGTTGAAACGATCTATTCTGATACATTATTATACGTTAATATTACTATTAACCAAATGCTATTAACAGATGATCGATGGAAAAACAATAAATAGTAGTCTTTGATTTTGTATTTCATACCACATAATAAACAAACGTATTTTGTTAGAGCGTCTACAATTACTAACACAACAACAACAAGGGTCCATAATGATCTATGTATACTTTTTCAAATGGACGTTTAGAAATTGGAAGTGGATTTAAAATCCTTGGTTGTTTTCCTGGCGGTCTCTTAGTTAATAAGCACTCGAAACATGCAGCGATATGTCACATATATCTTTTTAATCGTGGAAACATTTTTGATACTGTACCATTAACACCAAAGTGTCCGCTTTACATTTACATGTAGAAAATAATTTTCTACGCGTATACGTAGAGAATGGGTAGAAAATACGTATATAATGTATAAAATGTAGGCAATGTAGATAATGACGTAAATAATGTAGAATAAGCGCAATTTTTAAAAACCCAACCCCTATTTCCCGTAAATGTGTCAGGTAGAAAATTGTAATTTTCTACGCGTAGAAACATCTACGCATATTACTGAACTTAACACACCATATTTTTCGAATCGAACTTGGTAACTCATGCAAGCCTTTTTGTTTATTATTTACACTAACAACTGTCCTAAACAAACGTCTATTTATTAACTAGTATTTATTTATATATTATCTCGATTTCTTTGCTTATCTTCAAATATCGTAATAATATCGCAAAGTTTAGGATCAGATCGCTGTAGTAACATTTGATCATCTTCATTTAATGTTAATAACACGTCACCTCGTTCACACAATTCTTGTAACATATCGCCCACGTCTAACACTGGCGCTCGCGATAAGGCATCCACGTGTGCCAGTTTATCACTAGGTCAATGTTTAAACTGCGTATCAAAATCTTGTAATAAATACAACCAATAGCGAATTTCGAGTTTCTAACACATTTAAATGAATAATTGCTTCACAATCAATTACACATACAAAACTCGTTGTCAGCTAATAATTTCTAAATTTTTGGGCATACGCTACGGCTACAAGTTCAAGTTTACATGCTGAATATCGCTCTTCTACTTTTGAAGTCTTTTTCTAAAAATTAATAACGGATTCTTGCTGCACGTCTATTGTATTGTAACACGCTGAAAATTTAAAAAACAAAAAATTGATTTATACCGGCGCCATCTGTACTTCGTTGGTACAAACGGTATATTCAAACCTTTTGGCGGTCATTTGAATATTTGAGTGTTTCCGCCGTATTTTTGGGGCAAAAAAGGCCTAATCGAACGCGATTTTCTTTTAAATTGGGAAAGGAAAGGAATTTCTTTTTTGGTTGGCAGTTTTTTGGGCGGAAAAGCAAGTACTGCACAAGGTGATGTGAAAATTCGTTCGTTGCCCTCTGGGATTTTCAATTTTTGCACGATTGCTCTTGTAATGCAGGATTATCCAGAGAAAAACGACCTATATTTCAGTCGTAAATGTTGATATTGGTGTTTACGCTGATTTCCGTAAGGGATAATTTTGGAATTTTTCACCATATTGCACCTTCCATCTGTCTCGTACATTAGAGACCAAAGGGCATTTCAATCAAACATAGTGAGTAATACTTTCAAGTATAATAATTTATGAACTCGTAATATAATTCAATTGATTTAATAGCACGTTTTTACTTCTTCGCTATAAACGTTGTATTGGGAAGTTGGTTTTGCTAAAATCAACTAGAGTAGAGTAGATAAATTAAAGGGCTCAATCTATTACCTCCTGGCTACAGTATCTCCAACGTCAATCTACGTAGGAAACCTGCCCGGGATCTCTAACCTATCCGATGTACCAAGCGTAACTCTCGAACAACGCGTACCGAACTAGATAAGTGGTCTTATTATATATGTAACTGATTTTAGTTATAAGAGAGTTATAATT
Organism: Aquatica leii; assembly: GCA_035610365.1. Classification (NCBI taxonomy): domain Eukaryota; kingdom Metazoa; phylum Arthropoda; class Insecta; order Coleoptera; family Lampyridae; genus Aquatica; species Aquatica leii. Next base: position 133,934,184 of record CM069433.1, read on the forward strand.
ACTTACGTCAACCGATTCAACGATAAGGTTAAAACTTGAGTTCTGATGTTTTTTTTCTTTGAATTTTTTTGAATTATCTAAAAATGAATCACCATTATGATTATTATTAATGACGTTATCTTGCCGTACTTACTGTATATATTCATAATCGTTCATTTACTCCGTCTAATTAAGGTTTAAGGTCACATTTTATAATTTTCATTTTTTGTCGTTATGACTCAAATTTTTATCGGAACTAATGTCACAAAATATCTACCGTGCTACCGTTACAATCACCAGTAGCGCACGATTGTTATCGGAATTTGGGCCCGGCTTTATAAGAATTAGTTTTTATTGTCAATTTTTTTCTAGCAACATTTTTGATATAAAGAAAGTATACTGCAGGTAAATTACATTAGAGTTTGTTAGTTCACATTACCTGTCAATTAAGTATTGATCAACCTGCCGTATAAAAACCATCAACTGAATGTACATGTGACTTAGTATGTGGAAATTGCTACAACGTGGAAACGCCATTTGGTTGAAATATATATATAACTACAGTAGTTCTCAGTAATAAATGTGAAAACACGTTAGAGTTATGAAGCTGCCATTGAGTCCTAAAAGAACGAAACAGTTGTCCATCGTTTCTGTAGTGTTGTTTTTGCAATTATGCTGACTTCTACTACAATTTCAGCTGGTACTGTACTGATACGTACTGGCTCAGGTTACTGGTTGGGTAGCTCAGCTAAGGTAGAGAAGTAATTTAAGAGTTAATTAATTTACAAAGTTGACAATTGTATTTATTTTCGGTATACACTGTATGTAGTATAATAAAAGTATTGTATATTATTTAACCCGTCCTGTAATTCCCATGTAGTGGTAGTACTGCGATCGACTTCCGTTTGTATCTGTAAGGTTGTAATTTTAGTGCTGATAAAATACTAATAAATACAATAAAGAACGTGGGTGAGTTAATCGGATAATTACGGGAAAGGATTACTGTACAAAGTAACTGGATCTATAATATTTATTTCGGATCAGGTGGACAATAATACGGGAAATTTGTGTGATTGCTTGTTGAGGTTAATAACACGTGCTTTGTGCTGATTGCCTGGTAAGTATTAAACAAAGATAATGAACTACAGGCTTAATTGCAAACGGTATTTCTACAGGTAATTAATTCTGAGTACCAGGGTGATTCGAGAAGTTAATACAATTTAATTCGACCAGGAAAACGTATTGAACATACTACGATTGATACTTGAATTCAGGTGATTGTTGTTTTAATATACTCGTAGATTTAGCTCTTGTGAATCTATACGTTGCAGGTGGGTAAACCAACGAATTATAACAAATCTACGCTACGGTTCCCTAATGCACTATTTTTGTTAAACTCGAGGATTTACCTTACGCTAGGTGGTTAAACGATTACAAACGTACCGAGTTAACTGTAGTCTGTAACAGAATTTGTCGAGGGTAAGTTAACAATCGTAGCTAAGCAGTTGTAGCGATACCTCGATACAAAAGGCTTAGTTACTTTGTATACTTAAACTCCTACTGTTCTAGCACTGCGATGCTACTGGTTTCGGTACAAGGCTGGACTGGAAATTACTTAAACGGTGAACTTACTAACAGGTCAACAATCGTGAATGAATAAATACAAGAAATCTGGTCAGTACGAGGATTTATCGTAACACAAAACAATCGAAAGAATGAGCCAGGTGAATCGCGTTTGGTCAGGTTAATCGGTGAAATTACTAAAGAATTAATCAAGGGACGGTGCGAGGTTCGGTGTTAACAGGATTATCAATTTTCAACAGGTTAGTTCGGTGTAATAGGTTCTGGTAACAGGAATAATTAGTCGGTTTCAGGAGAGCAGGCCAAGACGTAGCGGTTGTTGTTGAATAAACGGATTAGAGAATTAGCAAGGTGAATAGCGGACGGTCTGGTTAATTATTAAAACGGACAGAGAATTATCAAGAGACGGTGCGAGGTTGTCGTTACTGGATTTCGGCAGGTTAATTCGGTTTACAGGTAAGTAGAGCACAGGTAAACAGGATTAAGGCTAAGTGAAATTTGTTTTCAGGGGATCTCCTTTTATAGCGGGTTATCACGTACGAGGACACATGAGTGGGGTATGGCGCGCGCTTCGTCGGTCGGGAGGTGGTTTAGATGCGTAGGGGTCTAAGTTCACGCGTAATTTGATTGAAATTATAAAAATTTTGAATACAAATAGGCGGCGGACTTCCGATTTATTACAGTACTTCTTATATTATATTCTTGTTGATTCGTATTTAATTTTTCTGCCATCGTTTTAGTTATTGTCTTTAGGGCATAATTTTGGTAACATAAACGAAGTATTTTCCGGAGCTCGGTGGTGACGGTCGTAGATTATACTCGAAAATCCGTGATTGTTTGGAAAAACTTAAATGAAACAGTTAAAATTAAAATCAAGAGGACGCTAGAAAGATTTTTTTCGATCTCGCCAACTAGAGAACACGTCACGAGATATACACACTATTAGGAGCTACTTTTCAGTGTGTGGAGTCACTAAAGTCTAAAAAAAACAAATTTGACTTCCGAACAGGTTAATTGATTAAAAGCTCCGTTGTACTTTAACAATTTAAGATTTATTACATAGAGGCAATAAAACAAGTAAAAATAAAAATTAAATGAACAAACAAAATTTTACATACAAAATACATTTCTAATACAACAATCGATTACAAAATTTAGTTAAAAAACAAAAACTATATTGAAACGTAAATTAAATTCAAAGGCGTTTAAGTTCACAAAATTAATTAAGTCAAATAACGAAACTTAAATAATTATAATTACAAAAAAAAAACATAATGTAAACGAGAATAGTACAGTCACTTTAACTTTTCGCTCTAATTTTGGTTAACTGTTTTTATTCGTATATCAACAAAATGTGCATTTACACCAAACTGAAGCGTCGGTACGTTAAATCGTAATAGGCGATAATTCACAAACTTAAGTATTTAGTCGAAGCTTTTTTTGCAACTAATAGCAAAACTAACGTTACTATTATTACTTTAAAGACTTCTAATCATGATGTTCGGAAGACGTGTTTTCCTTGTTAGCCGCAGTCCCTAGACGAGGTAGGCAATGAAGATCTAAGAATTGCTGCTATGCCTTGGGTCAATTTCCTTCACGCGAAAATAGATTATGAAAGTAAGAAACTAAACTTTCCATCACATAACCATACGGAAATGCTTGGTTATGTTTAACGAGTGATTAAATCCGTTAACAAAACGAAAACGAAGCATTAAACTTCCAATTTAAATATTTTAAAAATGCATTGTTATACAGCAAATTTCTACTTTGAATTTAGAGGGACCGCGGCACTACCACATGTTAACGTTTTCTGAAATTGAATTAGAATTCAACTGCCTAATTAACTAAAGATGTTATCTTTATAAACGTTGCAGGAACCGCTTATAGAGTTTTCAAAAGAAATTCCATATGATCAATTTGCAACAAACAGAGATGCACGTGAGTTTGAACGAGGGTTTTCTCGTTGTAATGCAACGGCGAAAAAAGATAAAATATAAATAGTGTTAAAATAAACAAACCACCATAATATTGAATGTGAGTCGGAAACATAAATTATAATGCAATCTGAATATTATTAACTCAAAAGAAATGCTAAATCGTTTTAACAACGTAAACCATAACCTAAATGCAAGCGTTAAATTGAAACGATCGTAGATACGAGGGTTTGGCATAAAGTAGGTATCGTCAACTGGATTAACTTTGCCAGCCGGGGCAACATTGCCGGGTCATGCGCCACAGCCTTTAAAATGACATAATATTGCAACAGTTGTATTTATAGCATCCAACTTCATAGTGATACAATCAATTCATATGACAGGTGGTTTGTATAAAAGACGGTGATTAACATTTTAAATATAAGGTGCTTTATATAGAGGTAAGTAATACAAAGAACTTTTCTAATTTTCGAAATGGTAAACTACTAAAGACTTGTCACATTTTTATTATTTATATCATTGATTTGAAATGCATGTCAGTTACAGATAGTTAGGTTGACGTTACAGAAATGTGGTTCAAGTACCGTCAATATAAATTTTGCTATTTATTTTGGGCAATGGCAATGTTACCCCGTGATTTCAAATATGCATGATATAAAGTTCACAATTATAATTTTTCTTACAGCTTACGTACGTAATGCCACGAAACTATAAAAAAAACCGTTGGGATCCCGACCTTCTAAAAATTATACTGAAAAAAATGTTCAGCAAGCAGTTTCTGCAAAAAAAATGGACGTCTTACTTCTGGACAGGCATCTGAAATGTATGGAATTCCAAGAAAAACTTTGAATAATAAAGTGAAAAATAGGCATGCCCTTAAAGTTGCTTGCAATTGCTTTAAACGTTGAGAGAAGCTTAGTTGATGTCTTAATTGCCAGTGCAGAATTTGGCTGTCCTCTCTCGATGACAGATCTCCGAATAATATTAAAATCATACTTAGATAAAGAAGGTATTCACATAAATAAGTTTTCAGATAATATGCCAGGCGAAGATTGGTGTTACTTATTTCTAAAACAACATAGAGGCCGGTTGACACATCGTCATTGCCAAAATATTAAGAAGGTTCCGGCTGAAAAAACAGATGTCGAAATAAGCAATTATTTTCACAATTTAGAACAAAGTTTGGAAAATGTGCCACCCATGAACATTCTTAATTACGACGAGACGAATGTCTCTGGCGAACCAGGATCTAACAAATGTATCTTTAGAAGAAGTACCAAGTACCCAGAAAGGATTTTAAATTTTACTAAAACGTCAATTTTAATAATATTCGCAGCGACAGCAGCTGGTAATGTGTTACTCCCATATGTAGTATATAAAGCTGAAAGGCTGTACGATGCTTGGTGTATTGGGGGACCTACAATACCAGATACAGCCGCTCCAAATCAGGCTGGTTTGATTCATACTGTTTTGAAGATTGGTTTCAAAAAATTGTGATCCCTTGGGCGAAGGCACTTGAAGGAGTAAAAGTTTTAGTGGGAGATAATTTGTCTTCCTATTTAAATATACCAGTCTTAAGGAAATGCCAAAGGCATAATATATGATTTGTATTTCTTACGCCAAATTGCACACATTTAACACAGCCACTTGACGTTTCTTTGTTTAGACCGCTGAAAATATGTTGGAAGAAAATATTGAACAATTATAAGATGAGGAACCCCAAAGATAGTGTGCTCAATAAATCTTCCTTTCCCATATTACTTAAACAATTAATGGACAGTATTACAATGAACGAGCTTAGTATTATTACAAATGGATTTCGAGCAGCAGGGATCTACCCCTTAAATCGAGATGAAGTATTAAAAAGAATGCCACAGAAAAGATTTGAAGAGACTGGAAGCAAAATAGATGACGCCCTTCTTAGTTACCTAAAGGATATGAGGAGCTCATCAACATCTACCACTGTGAAAAGAAAGAAAATGATACGAGTTGAGCCTGGAAAATCTGTCAGTTGGGAAGATGTAGATCAACAACAAACAAATAACTCTGAACGAACGGAAGAGCCTGAAAGTATGGAAGACAGTCAGACTGAAATGGATCTGCAACAAATTCAAACTGATACTGACTTGACTGATTTGCAGCACGAAGACATTACTGATGAGGATTCCCTAACCGAAGGAAAATATGTCATAATCCAGTTGCTCGGAAAAAAATGCGCAAAGCATTTTGTTGCTGAAATTCTTTCAAAAGATGAAGAGAACTTTTATGAAATTAATTACTTAAGAAAAAAATTGCAAAATAAATTCTTCTTTACCGATGTGCCAGATACGTCATGTCTTTAAGGAAGAAATTGTAAAGGTATTGCCGGATCCAAAAAACACTTTATCTTCAAGACAGCTTTTAAATTTTGATATAGATCTTTCTACTTTTAAGTTTGTTTAAGCCTCAATCTATAAGTACATTTATTTACATAGTTTTACTTTCTATAAAAAGAAAAGTTTCTGTTTGACTGTATTTACATTAAAATAACATTTGTTTTATACAATGCATCATTGCGTTTTATACAATGCATCATTGCGTTTTAACTTAAATAGGTAGCTATCGGAAAATGTGGCAATACATACGCAGGAACTTTAAAAGAATGTTTTTTATGGCAATGTTGCCACATACAAGCACTAACATTGCATTTTTAGATGATTTTTATGTGCTGGCAATGTTACCCCAAATGTGAGGTAACATTGCCAAATTTACAATTTTCGTGCTATTTTTTTATATAACATTTTAGAAAGAAAGAAAGAAAAAACATAAATGTAGCACATATGTGGAATGTAGACAAATTCCTCTTAAGGAAAAAAAAAATTTTTTAAAAACTTAAAAATTTGTGCAAAGTTACCCCAGTTGACGGTACATACATTCAAACGCAGGTTAGAGTTTCTATTTTCTAATCCAATTTTTTTATTTGATAAGCCACTTTTTTGAAATTTATTTTATTTATATATATATATATATATATATATATATATATATATATATATTTATTTCAATTACCAAGTTAATTAATTAGTTTTTTTAAAAAGCTATTGGTTTTATCTTTGGTTTATTTCAATTAAATTAAATAAGTGGGCAATTTACCCAATCCAATCCTAGAAAACATCTCTGTGGTTTTTAAAATTAAGTTTTGCATTCAGTTATGCTTAAAAATATCATATATTTTGTTAGTTTAAACGACATTACAAAAAAACAAAAAAATTTTTTAGTTGTTAAAGTTGTTGATACAAACACATTTACAAGTAAAACTTTTGTAATATCCGTCGAGACTGTAAATAAAGAATACTTTAAACTCGACAGAAATCGATGTTTGTTTAGATGTTCTATCGTTTAATTTCTTAAACACTTAATTAACAAATGAAAAAAAAATATATAATGAGTTATTCCTTTTTAGAATTTTTGCAAATGTAATTTTGATATAAATATTATAAATCGGTAACACTTTAATTCATTTTAAATGTTATCATAAACCTTTATACCGTTATATTTTGAAACACAAAAGCTAAGCTTTATACTTTAATTTTTTTAGTAAATGGTTTTATTTTTTCAAGTCAGTATTTGGTAGAATTCAACCAGTACAATATATATCCTGATCCTAAGCGATTCGATCGTTTTCTATCAAGTGAGATTTTCAGAAGTAAGGATTACTGTGCAGAACGCAAGAAACTTGTAGAACATCTCTTATTCATTATAATTTTGTTACTTTACTAGTAGTTATTTTACTTAAATATTATTTATAAAGAAACAAAATTTTACTAAATACTAAAATAAATCGCAATTTTAAAAAAAATTATAAATCAGAATAACTTTTTGAGCAAGTATTTTTTTGTTATTTATATTTTTATTTGAATATAACTTATTCGTGGTGCATTACGCCACAGTGTTTTTATACCACAGTATAGCAATGCCTGCATCCTAGTAACACTCATGCAAAACACTAAAAATGGGAAAAGTCTTTGTTGTGTTGATTTATAGATGTTAGATGTGTAGTAGTATATTTTTTGGTATACTAATATTAACTATTTATAATCATACACTAGATGTAAAGAAAACAAAAAGTAATCCACAAAGATTGCAATGGATTATGTTGCATAAAACAATACTTTTACATGAAAGTAATGTAATATTATACGAAAGAAATTTTATTGAATCACCTGGCCCATGAAAATGACCGTACGTGTTCTGCATTTTAGGTAACTAAAAATGTCACAAAACATTTACAGAACATGTCATCAAGTGATGGTTGTCATTTATATTACACCACAATTCCGAACTACCTTGTAATTTTTTGTTTTACTTGCATTTTCACTAAGTGTATTACTTTTCAACTTATCGTCGTAATTAAAAAAGTATACTACGTGTAAAGTCAAGTATAAAAAACTGTACAGACTTTTTCCTAACAGAAAATTATTTATTGCTCAAAATGTAAAAAGTAAAATTTTTAGTAAGTTTGTAAAATGTAGTAAATCATGCAATTTAAACACTTTGTTAATTAAGCAATCGTTAGATAACAGCTTCGAATTGAGGTTAAACGGATAATATAAATTACTGTGAAGATATTCTATTTGATAGCTTATCTCAAGATCTTTAACTAAGTTTTGTCAATAATAATAATTTTTATTTTGATTGCATTAATATTTTAAAGTTCTACTTGAATTAAAATGTAAATATAAAAATAATCAATCAAATAATTTGTGAAGAGACATCCAATGTAATGTTTATTTCGTTTTTATTTCAGTGTTTTGTAATAATAAATAAACATTTGTTTTAAAGCGTTGCATCTATGAAACTGTTTAAAAGTCAACAACATATAAACGCTGAAAGAAATCGATTTCGAATAAGCAATTTCGAAGAATATGAAAAAGCTTATGAAGCAAATAAGTACATGAAAAGAACTAAGCCACTTTATTAAACTCATCAACCCGGAATAACTCGTTTACAACTTCTTATTACCTATTTTCTGTCTTAGAAGTTATGATGTTTTTGCTTTTAAAGTACGTTTTCAAGTATTTTCGTTTACATGTATAGTACTTATTAAAGTTTCTATGATGTGTAATATCTGCTAATCGTTTTGCAATACAAAACAATAGAAATGTTTTGTTGTAATTAATGTTTTAATTACGTACGAGTTGGTTTAAGGTAATATGATACATATTCTTAGTCTTTGGTATCAACGGGTTTCTTATTAGTGCTATTCGTTACTTAGACAGGTATAAATTATTGTTGTGTCATTAATCATAAAGTGACATAATGTTTTATAAGGCAGTGAGTAACGGAAATATAGCATTACTTGCAGGAAAAACAACTGAAAATAACCAAATCGACCAATTATAATCCATTTTTCATTTTGCCTGTTTAAATTGTAATTATTTCGACCGATTGACAAGTCAACATTTCAATTTTTTTAACGTAAAAACTAAATCATTATGGAAATTACGGTTTTAAGAATATCTAAATTTTATTATTAAATTTTTTTATGCGAAGTTATATGATATGATATTTTATCTGCAATTTAATGGTAAATAATAATATATTTTAATTGTCAAGAGTTTAAGGTAAATCAAAATTTGGCATTAGAATGTGACCTGCAAATGTAAACGTAAATAAAATTAAAGTATTTTAGGTAATTATTATTATTATATCAAAAGCTTCATTAAAACTACTAAGGTATTATTAAAAAAAAATAATTTACTAAAGGCCGGTTTTACAAACTCGGAATAAGCTACAGAATAGCGTTATTCCAGGAGTAAACTCTAAAAGCGGTTTTACAAGTTGTCTTCAATCTAGGAATAGCTTATACCAAGTATAAAGTAAAGAATAAGTTATCCCGCCGTTAAAGCATTAGATTGAAATTTATTCTACGAATAACCTTAGATTTTTGGTGTTATATAATCTAACAATCAAGTTTTACTTTTCAATATTGCTCTTTTTTAACTAGTAAAATTTAAATCAATTACTTTTTACGTCTAAAAATGGATTTATTTAATATACCCTTATTTGAGTCATCTGACGAAGAAGGGATATATAGACCAATAAGGAGGCAAAAAAAAATTAGAGAACGGTTTGTACTCTACAACAAAAAAATATAAACTTTAAATTAATAGCAGTTAATATTGGCTTTTAGTAAGGACTATTTTGAAGAATTAAATGATTCAGAATTTTTCGAAAGATTTCGCTTATCAAAACCAACTTGTCGAAGAATTTTGGACGAAATTGAACATTTAATCAGATCCGGCTTGGTACTATTCGACGCCGCCGTTTCGACGCGGCCGGTTCAACACCGCCGTTTTGACGCGGATCGTTTTAACGCTAGTGCGTTTTGACGCGAGATGTTTAGACGCCAATGCTGTTATTTTTAATCGTAAGAAAAATAATATTTTAATACTTTTTTGTCATAAATTGTATTGAAGACATTATAGATTTAAGGTATAAAGACTTTATTTACGCTATAATATAATCATTAAACATCATATAATTAATTCAGAATAATATTAAAAATACAAACTTAAACTTGATATCGTAATTAAGTAGATAAAAATTTAATAACTTCAAGGGCCCATGAAAATCAAATCACAATTTAATACAACTGTACAAAAATGACGCCGACTTTGCTTTATCAGTGCGTATGATCACATCCGTTGCATTTGTGCCCATTCAAGATTTGGACCTAGCACTTGAGCTATTGACGGATGAATTGCCGCTGGAATTGCAACCTATGTATATTACATTGGTTGGAAAACAACTACGTTGGCCGTCGAATGCGAAAAGGAAATCAGCGCCGAATTCCGATTTTTCGCTTAGAGTCTTGGTCGCTTTACCAACGTGTTCAGCAAAACATCAACTTAACAAATAATCACGCTGAAGCTGCACATAGACTTCAAATCAAATTGTCAATGGATCATCCAACTATATGAAAGGTTATAGACACTTTAAAGACAATTCAACATGGGAGGGACGTTTATACGGAACATATGATTGCTGGAAATAATCAAAATCCAAAATTACAGAAATAATTAAGAGCCGATACTAGAATTCATAATTTAGTACTTAATTATAATGACACAAATATAGTAGAATATTTACGTGGCATTAGTCACAATTATGTAATGGACCCGTAATTGTTATACATCATTATTACTTGTAATAATTAAAATGTAAATTACATGTGTTTGAATTTTTACAAAAACTTTACCTTACTTACAAAGTCCTAATATAGCTTAAATCTGCAATGTTTCCAATAAAATTGATACAAGTATTAATGTATTATTTTTTTAAAGGTAAAAATAATAGCATTGGCGTCTAAACGTCTAGCGTCAAAACGATCTCGCGTTAAAACGACTCGCGTCAAAACGGCGGTGTTAAACCGGCCGCGTCAAAACGGCGGCGTCAAAGTGTACCCGACCGAATCAGATCACCTACCAATCAAAACCACGCAGTTTCTCCATCAACTAAACTTTTATTAGCATTAAGATTTTTTGCTACTGGATCCATGTTAATTGTTGCTGGAGACTTTGCTGGTGTTAGTAAAACAACAGCTTGCATTAACATTAAACAAGTTAGTGAAGCAATTGCAATGCTGAGACCTAGATATATAAAAATGCCAAGTACTGATAGAGACAAGCGCGAAGTAATTGCAAAATTTTATGACATTGCTCGATTTCCATGTGTGATGGGTGCAATTGATTGCACACATATAAGACTGCAGTCTCCTGGAGGGAACAATGCAGAACATTTTCGTAACAGAAAAGGTTACTTTTCCTGGAACGTGCAAGTTGTATGTGATGCAGAGTTGTATATACGTGATATAGTGGTAAGATGGCCTGGTTCAAGCCACGACTCACATATTTTTAATAGTAGCAGAATTAAAACAACATTTGCTTCTAGTAATATGGGAAACTCTGTTTTATTAGGGGATAGTGGGTATGCCAACACCAACTATTTACTTACTCCAATAGCAGATGTAACAACACCAGCACAGAATTTATACAATGAAAGCCAAATAAGAACCAGAAATACTGTCGAACGTTGTTTCGGTGTTTGGAAAAGGAGATGTCCTGTTTTATCACTTGGGATGCGTGTTTCTTTACGTAAATCACAGGCAATAATTGTGGCCACAGCGGTGCTACATAACATTGCAATAGAAGAAAAAAATGAGGTTCCAATTGAAATAAATCTAGATGAAGAAATTGGTGATAGGAACATTGAAGTTCAACAAGAAAATAATTTAAATAACATGCGAAGAAATGACTTAATAATGAATCACTTTTCAAACTTGCTACAAAATTTCAATAATAATTAAACTTTATATTATATTGTTTTATTTAAAAGTATATAAATCTATATATACATAGAATTGAACATTAAACTAAACTAATTAAATATAATTACCTACATACCTAAAAATCTACAAACTTATTACCTACTCCTTGTTCAAACATATGCATTGTCTTTCGAGCAACCTCATTTTCATTCGATGTTTTTCTTGCCGCCTCGATTCTTGTGCTTCATGCTCTTTTTTCAGAAGCTCAATTTGCAAAGAAACCAGTTCCAGCTTTTTTTCAAGCAAGAGCTCTTGTTTGCTAGTTACTGGTCTTCGCATGCTAGCCTTCTGAAAACGTTTTCGTTTTTTTGGTGTTGATGTGTTCACCAAACGTGGAAGAGCATGAGCACTTCTCGAAGGTGATTGGACACCTGCAGTTAAAGCCGGATGTAAAGGCTGTTTAAGTGCTGCGGGACTCCACTGCTCCCATGTTTCCTGGAATGTTATTTGTTTTATATGATTATTTATAACTACTTGTATGTAGTTAACTTACATTTTCATTTTCTTTGTTATCTTCAGCCTCTAACTGATTTGAAGTAGTAGGCTGCTCATTCACAAAATCGACTTGTGTTAAGGAAATCTGTAAAAAAAACTATTTTAATTACAAAAGTAGTTATAATAAAGTTAACGTTCAAACCTCAATGGGCGCAACAAACTCAACAACACCTCCTTCTAATATTGCGCTGTCAACATTTAATTCTAGAACATACAATTATAAATAATTTACTATAAAAGAAAATAAGCTAATTACAACATGCTCGGCAAGCATCGGCTTAAAAATAAATTAGTAACTAGCAAATAACGTTATGGCATTCCAATTAGTTTATACTCAGCAATACTACTTTTGTTAGCACCCAATAATCACAATCAATCAAACCTCACCAGTGTGATCAGAATCAAATAAGCAACCATCACCAGTAACTGATATTCCTGTTACCCCTAAAATCCTTTGTTCCCATTCAATAATACTAATACCACCCTGCCCACCACCAATTTTTATATAAACTACTTTTAAAAATGCTATAATTTTTTCTAGTAGTTTTTTTCCAACTGTCCCACTTCATCCTAATTTGTTTTACAGTTCGGCCAGTTCCTACTACTGCATTAAATTCTGTCGTCATCTTTTCCCATTCTGCATCCTTTTCTCGATTCGATATCATATCGGTTTTTTTACATTCTAAAACATAAACAAATTTATTATCACGCTTACTTTTCAAGATAATGTTAATTATAATGCTTTTATACCTATCACTTTCTGATGCGCCTCCACCACACACAGCAAAGTTTCCATTTCCGTTTTGGTAAAATTAGTGCATCGCTCACGTTTTGATTTTTCCATTTTTAAAAAGGAAATTATAGGTATGAAACGGTAACAAAATTAAAAATAAACCAAAAAATAAACAAACAAAAGAACTAACATTAGAATGTCTTCCGGGTTTGGGCCGTGTCATAGAAAAGAACGCAAGGTTATGTTTACAACGTCTACAACAGATGTTTCGTGCGCGCGTTGTGTTAACGCTTGCGCAAAACGATTTCATAAATACCAACATCAAATATTTTTTTGTTATTCTGAGTGTAGTTATTCCAGAATAAAATATTACAGCTAGTGAGTTGTAAAACAGTAACACTTTATTCGTCGTTTTATTCGAGGAATATTTTTAACCTAAGGATACTTATTCTCCGTTTAAATATGTACTTGTAAAACCGGCCCTAAAGAAATTAAAGAAACTTTTGACAACATAAATTCTTTTGAAAGTTATGATAGTTCTTCTTTAAGGCGTTATTGTGAGTTACATCAAACAACTAAATTAAGAAAAAAATCACAGATATCGCAAATCTTGCAATTATCGGAAGGTGTTGAAAACAAACACAATATTATGATATAATGAACAAGGCTTATTACAATTTTCAAAAATAAGAATGCATACATAAATAATAAAAAACACAAATAACTAGTATTCTAGGTAAATATTAAACGAGAATATAGTGGTATGATAATTCACCAATTGTTTATATTTAACATTTGTCCATGAAATGCCTGAGAATTGTTTCCTATAACCTTTTCATCGCTGGAAGATGATGAATCAGCAACACCAATGCCTTATAGAAAATTTTTTGTCATAACAAATTATGTGCAAGACTGTTCATTATCAAGAATTGCTGCGCCCTGATAAAACATAGTTCTAGTGACATATCTAAAGAGAAACCCCCACTTGAACAAACATCATGCTATGGAAATAGGCCGGCGTCACTAATTTTTTCTATTTTTTTAGTTCAATTTGTTTGCTTGTTTGTCCTTTATAGCTTTAGTAGTATAGTCTATATATATAAAAATGTTATGTTGGTTTGTGTACGCTTCAAAAACTCAAAAAGTTCTGCACCGATTGAGTTGAAATTTTAACATGATATAAAATATGCATCAAGGATTGTTTTTATCTATTTTTGCATCAGTCACATATCTGCGACCGCGAGAAAACAGTTTTTTTAACGATCAGCTGTGTACCAGTGACCGCGCCATCTGCCATAAGCGAGGAAAACACTCGCTGACAACCAAAATAGTAATGACGCAGTCACATGAGAAACAATTTCGTTCCCAATTACATTGTTTATTTACAAAAAAATTTGCATCTGATTCTGATTATTATACAATCTGAATTAAATATTCACTTAAATCAAGAATTTTTGGTGCGATAGTGTTGTGATCGAAACTGCGCCTTTCACCAAATCGTAAGTAGAGGTTATATTTTATATGAAAGATGGACAGTAAAAATGTTATTAACTGACAGGCAAAATAAAAGGACTTATTATAATTCAAGTGAATTTCTAACAGAAGTGAGTGGTTATATCTTTTTTATTACATCTAACACGTGGACGTAATTATATTATTTAGTAATTATATTATTTATTTTAGATTAACCTCACTTTTAATGTATATAAATATAATTACATTAAATGTCAACCATTCAATCACAATGTGCCACTGCGAGGCGTGGCAGGGTACAGCTAGTATTTAATAGTTTAGTGCGAAATGATTGCAAAATGGAGGGTACATCTTTTATAGAAAATTTTTCTAGAAAAGCACAAAAATGGGTATTTGGGCTGTGTTGGTAACGCTTAGCCTTTCTTTTCCAAGTCATGTACGGTAAGAAACACAAAACAAGCAACAAAATTTCAAAGCATCAAACTTTATTTGACACAAAATATTTTCAAAGGAAAAAGTCACCTTCGCAAAGCATGTTATGCGAGGAAAGTTCGAAAAATTGTGATTCACGTCCATTGACTCATTTTCTGCTGGCTTAGATGCGTTTGAAAGAATTCGGATAAATGTAAAATTTTCTCTAGACACAATCAATTTTAGAGCCAAAATGGAACTTTCAAAAATTTTGTCAGACTGTGATTGAATACGCTTGGATTAAATAAATCATTCAATGATTAAATAAACAATTTATATCGCGTGATTCCTGACAATTGTTTCACCACACTAACTACTTGAGGCGCATTTAATAAAAAACAACAAAACTAAATAATTACTGGATTTTACCCGAGTTTTATGGCGGTTCACAGTTCTACAGTTTCTAAGATTATGACACGATTCGAGCTACGTTGCCACATCCATTCAGATGTAAAAGTTGCAAAGTGGAGATTTCATCTTTGGAAATGTGCATCCACAGTTTAAAAATTGATTTTTTTTCAACAGTTTGTCGCGTTCGCGATTCCTTGTCATATCTAAAGAAAACTTACAGCAGATTGGACTCGCAATAAAACCATTTCGCGACATGTCTTTTTCTTAAATTGTCTCTTTTTTACCGGTTCTACAATTTTTTCTCCTAATAATATCAAACAAATGCGCTACTGACTATAAAAAAGCATTAAAGAGATGAACTTTACTTTAACATGAATCCTTTCTCTAGTCTCAACAGGTTTATAACGCTAATAATCTTCACAATTGATTGACTGTAGATACAATTTCGACATTCCAAATTTACTCAAATTTTATTTTACCTACTGTCGTCCTATGTTGATAACTTTACAGTGAAATCGTTTATGATTTAAACTAGTAATTAGTTATAGTTTTCATTATAAAATTATATAAATCAGGTTTTTTAAATTATTTCGTTTACGCATTTTAAAATTTGAACATAAATTATCGGTTTAGTAGAACATGTGTGTTTCGAACGAGTTGATTTTTGTGACCACCGCGGCATTTTGTTGCGGCTAAGGGTAGCTTTGTCGATGTCGTAATATTACACCAGCATCGAAACTGCCACAATTTTTGTATTGAAACGATTTCCTTAATAATTTAAAATAACCAATAAACTATTACCCTAAAACGGTGCAAGATAGAAGAAAGTTGCACATAAACATTTTTATAGAGGACAAAATTTACTATAAAAAAGTCGGCGGAAGAGTACAATTACGTTCAATAGTTTAGAAGATACAAATGCAAAGTTGCTCCAAAATTACATTAAAATTCTGTAACTTTTAAGGCGGGTTGCACAAAGCAAATCAAAAATGTAGCAAGTGATTATTTCTGAAATCAATTGTTACATCACGAATAAACGTGGTTTCATTGGCTATGTAGCAATTGTTATAAGAAATAATCAGTTGTTACATTTTTTATTTGCTTTGTGCAACCCGCCTTTAAACTATTAGATATATTTATACACTCCTGGGGACTTTTTTGTAGTAAATTTTGTGCTCAATAAATTGTTTATGTGCAATTTTTATCTATATTGTACCGTTTTTGCAGCGTACAAGGCGGAAGCTCGCGTGGATCTAATTCTACAATTACTAT
Source organism: Aquatica leii (assembly GCA_035610365.1). Taxonomy (NCBI): domain Eukaryota; kingdom Metazoa; phylum Arthropoda; class Insecta; order Coleoptera; family Lampyridae; genus Aquatica; species Aquatica leii. The sequence continues at coordinate 133,950,841 of CM069433.1, forward strand.
AATCATTTTTCATCACTGCTGAGTGAAATTAAGACTTGTTACATTTTTAAAACATAAAACGAATTATAAGGAATATCTTGTTTAATAATAATAAACACTGCATCCGAAAAACACAAAAAATGAAGTGAAATTGAGCACCACCGCAAGTTCTAGATTTGTTTTATCTGAGCGTTTCATCGTTTCGTTACACGAGCTTTCGAATCAAGCTCCGTATAAGTGTTTTTAACACTAAAAATTATTATTAATGTACTAGGTGCATGGCACAAAATGCAAAATACAAAGGATTTTGTTTTTCTAACACGAAAACGGTTGCACTTCATAGCTACTTAATGAAGTCACATGTACAGATTATAATTTATTAAAAAGGGCACCAGAACAAAAGTACTTAGCGATGCTCGTTCACACCTATACACAGCTGAAGAAATACATGTATAACACATAAAATAACAAGAAGTAAATTTATTTTATAATCGCGGACTGTAAAGTATATGGTTAACCATTAATATAATACCACGGTAGAAATAATTAACATATAAATTACAGAAGATATACTAGAACCCCGAGATAGGCAACATACTGTATTACAGAGCAAATGTACACAATAAAAAAAAGATTTTTAGATTAAAATTTAACATAAGTAAATAAATATGATGTAAATAACTGTTGGTTAAATAAGAATCGCGCACAGCAAATCAATCCCAAAACTGAGTAATTTGAACAACAATATGGCACTGATAATATGTGTGATGGCATAAATATACTCCGTCGAAAGTCATATGTTCGATATCAAAATGCGACAAGAAAGCAAGGGGTTACCTACGGTTTAAACTTTCCTTTCTCGTACTAGAAATATGTACTCACATTCCTAAAAACTGAAAGAATTACACAAGTATATCGTAGTGGTATTGTAACGAAACGGCAGAGGTGGCCGTAATTGTTTTGAAAATTGTATATAAATTTGTTTCAATTACGCGTGAGCTTTGGATGCTCGGCTGCGGAGCACCTCTACCGCTTCGAAGCGCGCTACTCTCCCCTGCCGAATAATCATTCAACCGGAACGAAACACACAATAAAAGCCGCAGTCAACGCTGAAAACGCTCTCTCTGCCGAGACCCGTTCCTGGTAGAATCTCTCTTCCACGACCCAGTCCTGGTACTACCTTTTCTATACTGATACCCGTTCTTGACCTAATTATTATTTCACGACTTAATGCTTTTGTACCCGGCTAACTCTTTTCCGAACCGATCCTGATCCTGTATAATTGTGTGCACCGATTAACCGAAACTTGCTATCGTACCCGGACCTTTTAAACTCATACCGACCCGCTTCGAACCCTGCTACTCTTACGATTTTTGCATTCACTTTGCCGTTTTGTATTAGAACCCTGTTACGTCCAAACGCCCTCCCTCAAGTTGACCACAAGCTCCGGTTTCACCGAATAGTATTTGTTAACAGCGAACCTCAGTCTGTTAGTGAAGTGACAAATCACTTGCGCCAGGCTGGTGTAGGATTTGTCTCGCGTAACCTAAATCTACAGTTACTTTCAACCCTTAACGTAGTTGAAGTTGATGCGTTGAGATACTGCTTGAGCCAGGCTGGTTTAAAGTATCTCAATACGTTTAGCATCGCTACGTTTTGGTTTCGGGCTGAGGTCTAAAAGTAATCATTTCAAATCTATGTCAATTTTGAAATACTCACCTGAGTTTTCGATTCACCGTATAACTAAACCACAACAACCCGTAATAGTAATAACGTTATTGAATTCCACCGTGTTATTTGTCTGAAACGTTGTCATTAATAGACACGTGGTCAACCCGTCGTAAATTCGAAATCAAACTCAGTTCACCGTAGCAGTGTATTCCCTGGAAAACTTAATTAGTTACACCTGTCTTATAACCTTTATTATCATACCTGAATAATTTTCCGCTTTTATCCCTGTTAAATTAATGTTAGCACAGTTTTCAACAGAATTGTAACCACGCCATTTACGTTTATCATTCTTTCAGGAAAAGTACAGGTTTTTTTTGCAGGTTAGATAAGAGTTGTGTGGGCCGCATTCAATTAATTTCAATTTCAAGGAGGCCGCATTCTACCGAAGCCAGAAGTTAATAACATTAGTAAAATAAATTTATTTGTTGTACAACAGGAAATAAAACTACACCACCTGTAGATATTTATTGTTACAATTACATTTTAATTTGTAGAATAAATTTATGTTAATTGTGTTCAAATTAATAACGTTTTAAATCCAACGCCCAGATTGTGAGCCACCGGGGTGTTACAGTATCACAAATACGAATATCTAAAATAAGAGTTGTGCAAAACTTCCAATCCCCGAGATTTGAATTAAGGGAGATGTTGTAAGTATAGGTACATCGATAAATTCTATAAGCGAAGTCCCATTTGTCTGACATATTGGGTGTCGAGGACGGCTACGAAAATCGACAATTCCTACTAGTTTAAGAAAGGTTGTTACATGCAAAAGATAATAATAAAAGAAATGTCTGAATAACAGTAACATAAACAGGATTTTAGTCGGTGCTCAGCGGTAAGGGATGAATTAGCTCAGAAAAGAAAGTCGTGACTATTTCGGAAATCTCAGAAACGGAAGTAAGATACTCAAAATCGGTGTGAACGCCAATCAAAGACACGATGAAATTAGCTCTAGGTTTGTTATTTTCAAAATATTTTGATGTGTTTTTTGTACTATACAAATTTTGTCCCTGGACGTGGGCTTTTTGACATACTGTCACGGATGACATATGGTCATATATTAAACCGCGCATTTTCATTTTGTGCAGAACGAAATTCAGACGCATGTAGTGTAAAGCCCGTGCGTTTCCACAGTATTCCACGCTGATTTTGATTACTAAATGATGGATTAAGATGTGGTTATTATGAGGAATTTATCGGGGTAAAGATGCATTGTCATTTTACGACGCAATTTGATATATTTTAGCATTAGCAATTTTGAGCACCGGCACGTGTCTTTTTATACCATGGTTAATGGCGCACCTTCTTTTAACTTTGGGATACTGGCACCTGTTCTTTTATGCTATAAAATTATTTTAATGACGATACAATTAATGGTGTATTAAGATTCCTCCGGATGTGTATTCGACCTATGTTAGTTGAGGATATCAAAACCATCGTTTCAACTGCTACGATTACGAACGAATTGGATGGCACACTTACCGAATTATCTATACTAATTTAGGGAAACTTGGCGCACTTGATTTTCTTAACAGATCGTATAAAACGATAGAATTTGTATGCGATAATTTACTTTTTAGCAATTTTAAGAAATTACGTGGGAGGTGCCGTTCACTAACAGCATGTTTTGGGACAAAAATTGTGAGTATTTTGTTTCCTATTTCCTGTTTCTTTTGTCTACGTTGTCAGTCGTTTGCACGCACGACTGTACGTACATATTAGGCTTATTGTCACAATTAAAGATAAAACTTTTTATGTATTATACAGTGCTTAAACACGAGATTTTGGACTTTTGTGTGGTATTCACTAATGTGAATTTGTTCTTTTTGAATGTAAAAGTTAAGCCAACTAATTTAATTATATGTACGAAATGTTGCCCAACCTAAGAGGCCTGCAACATCATTCGAATCTATGATATTTATTAACGAACAAATTTTTTGTGTCTATGTAGTTCTACGCCGTTTTATTTTAATCTCTTTCACTCTCTTAGTTGAAATAAATATATTTGCTGTTATACTTTTGTTTTGAAATTTGTTTCCCTTCATTGTTCGACAGATATAAACGGGATCTGCAATTAATATTTCCTTGTTTTGGCGCTCTTTTATTTATCTTAATTAACACACCAAAAATCATCTGCGACACTCTCTCTGGAATATTGAGCTAGCAAATTTAAGTTCTTGATTACTCAGAAGTCCATCGGGTTGGTTACCACACCTCATGAACCTACCTTTGGGGTTCACAAATCTGAAATTACAAAATACAATTTAAGAAAAACAGTTAATTAAAATTAAGCAGTGAAAAAAAAATAAACGACATAATTCAAATAAAATTTACATGAACTTAATTTAAAAAAATGAACGTAAAAATTAAACAAAGAAATACTAAACGTAAAATGCAAAGGCCTCGCGACGTGTGTAATTTAAAACAAAGTTATTAAAACTGTATTAACTAAAGTAATAACGGCGCATTACTAAATGACGCAAATCTTATTTAGCTTAAGATAAACCAAAAATACATGAATGAATATTTGTCGGTCAGTTAAATTCATTCACCAACAACGAATCAATCACTTCATTAATGTTTTATTCAGTTGAAAAAATTACACGAGTCAAAGTTAAGTATAAAATTCACTTTGATAAGTTTAAAGCCATTAAATTATACTGAACACAAACATAATTACAATGAAATCTTTTGCAACAAACGTAAATTATGAATACCGGAGGTAATTTTGTTTCCTAATGAAAGTTGCCGGCGGCTGAACCCAGAAGCTAAACGGCAATCTCAGACTCGAACGGGATGGAAAAATCTATTCGAAGACGCGGTGACGGTTTGAATAAGTGTAATATTTATTTAACCGCAGAATGCGAATTATGTATGTATGTATGTTGAGTTCTACGATGCAAAACATCACACAAACATAAACCTTAACAAAAGCCCATATGAAATGAAGAGTTAATTTGTATATCCAAAAATTTTTGAAGTCAGGTATCTTTCAAACCTAAACACACAACTTCACGATCCTTAGGGGGCCAAACGCCCATCGCATCACGTGCCAACTCTTTGCTCTCGTTATAATTTGTTTTGTAACTACCACATCATCATCATTAACTTAGTAACAACCGCGTTGTCTTTTATAAACTAACACACGTTCCGACGACGGAACTATCAAAAGAAATCAAACATGATCAATATGGAACTTACATAGATACAAAACGTAAAAAAATTAAAGCGTAATAAAATATTTGGACCAAATTTTGACAACTGTTTACAGCTGAATTCACAGAATATTCTTATCATTGAAAAGAAATACTAATTGCTAATGTAAACACCGTTCACCAAAGAAATTCAATTTAGCACAAGTTCAATAAACAAATGTATTAACGTAAATCCATGAATTAGCAGAAAACAAAAAAAAAACATTTAAAACAAAAAAAAATGAAATTACAAAGATGATTTAAAAAAATATATCAAATCAATAATTAAAAGCACTCAAATCTTGACTATATGCAAACGTCGAATTAAAACAATAATTAATATGAGTGTCGACAACAAAGTACGGAAATCCAACGACGGTTACAAGGCATTTACGACAAGTATGTGAATTCACGGGTGAATTAGTCAAGGTGTCCAAAACGTGATCTATTAGATACAGTAATAAATTCTAGAAACGAAGGATGAAAATAAAATCTAATCGCAAAACCTCGAGGCGTAACATACCTCAATGACTCTGTAACGTTTCCGTTACTGTTATTACTTGATTTTAAATTATTTGTATTATTTAATTAAAATTTGCGTGTAAACCTTCCTTTACTTTTATTTTGTGGAATTGGTACTTTTTCAGGGCGTTGCCAGCCTTGAAATTCATTCGGTACCGAATCTTTGACAAGTACACATGTAGTACTTTATTAGTATCCATGTAGTTTCTTTATCTTAACTAATATCTACAATATCTTTATTTAAAAAGTCTGTGTTAATAATACAGGTATGTCTTTTATTTCTATTTTGTTGAGTTTGTCTAATTCCCAGTTTCTATTTGTTTTAGACTTTTTTTTTTTTATATACCGATTTCGATTTTACCTTTAACTAAATTATCATTATCTTAATGATTCTAATGGGTTTGGTATGTGCAATAATACAATAAATACCAACGATCCGAATCGATTTTCATAAAGAAAATACGCTTCACCATCGTTTTTATGGGAAATTTCCCAAGGTTATCATCCGTCGATCTCAACGTTGGACGACATCAACTTTGCATTCTATTGGAAATTTGATCCGTATGCGTGAGTTTGCCTTATCTCTACATTCCTTTTCGTTGATAAATGCCTTAGCAACAACTTGAGTTTTCTTCTTGTTAAATAACTTGCATCTTAACGTAACTTTTTAAATACTAAATGATAAAATTTCTTTAATTAAAATCAATATTACAATTGCCTAGTGCAAATATTTAAGTAACTTAAATAAAATTTGTTTTCTTACTATATGTAAAGAAATACCGGTATTATCTTAGTTTTAAGTTTAATAATTTAAATGACAAAAGTTTCTATTTTTAGTTTTAAGTAACTTTACTGAATTTTATATTATTGTTTTTGTTTTGTTTTTGAATATAGGACTTTAAATATTTTGAGTGTGAATCAATGAATTTTATGTTGTGTAACTTTTATTGCAGATTAAGACTTTTAATAGTTTAGTCTTCAAATAAAACTATTTGGCATCCCTGACATCAGAAGTTAATTGACCAATTTTGACAATTTTTCTAATTGTTTGATTGATTTCTTATATTGTTTGTTAGCGCGCTCTTCTCTTACCTAAATTACCTGAGTTGCGGCTACAACTCTTTCCATAAACATTTGTTAATTTCACATTGGAATTCTAATTTACACCTTGGATGACCATTAATTCAAAAAAGTCCGCTATGCGTTAAATTACGTGTGTTCACTTTGCAGGTTACATGTCAGATGTCAAAACCTTGATTCCGGAAGGAAATAAAGTTACTCCCTCCAACGCTGCCAACTGAAATTAAAGTGAAAGATGCAAAATATACCAAATGACATATCAAAAATTTTCTGAACATACCAATTTTTTAAAAACCAATGCAAAAAATTGTAAAAACATAAAATCGTAAAAACGTCTTTCTGGGGTAAGAATTGATTTCTTTAAGCATGCCGATAGCTATTAGCATGACTGGATATTTGCGAGTACCACTTCTTTACTTACTAATTTGTTTATTTGTCGAATGTAAAATATGTGCAACCTAGATATAGGTGTTATCACGACTAACAAACGCAAATTTTTGTTTGTATAATTTTTCAATTTATGCCGGATGCGATTTGCTTCAGGTTGCGAAAGCACTAGTTTTGCATCCATTCCAAGTTTAAATCTTGATTACATATTAATTTATATTGTCATACTGTACTACAATAACTTTATGTATGGAGTATTGATTACCATCCAGGGCTTGTATCAACGCTATAACTGTGATATTTATTGACGAACTCTTACTTGCGACCCGAATCATACTGAGGTAGTCGCTTGCTTTTAAGTTACGAGAAAATTTTCGTAACAATATCTGTTAAAAGGGTATATACCGGTGATGCGAGAATCATTATCCGCTATTTTTCGAACGCTCTACCAAATAATTTCATTATATCAAAAAGGCTTACAGGCCCGCTAGTTTTGACGGATCCAAATACGAATTTCTTTGCTATAGTAAACTGTTAATGCGTCCATAAATAATTCCTCCAAAGGTTGTAGCTCGTGCGTTGAGTAACGAGGCAAACATGGTTTTCCCTTGCAACATCAATAACATCGATATTGCGACTGTGGATGTAATGGCCTTCGAAGATTAACAGGAGAGGGTTTACTTGAGTTGGTTTAGTGTACTGGATAGAGCGACGGAACCATTGGGTAAAAATATGTGACTGTACCCAATCGGGCGTATGTGCACATTTTACGGACCCCGGAGAAGCTCCTTTCATAAGCTGAATGTTTATATTTTTCATTTCAAAAATAATCCATTGAGGGACAAAGTTCCAGCACCACTCATACAAATAATTACTGTAATCAAAGCCCATCTCTCTGTTGAAGTTAATAAAGCAACTTAAGTTTACTTTTAAGCCCTATAACTGACGATAATTTAGTGTGGATAATTTTAAAAATGTAATCAAATAGTAGCTTTTTTAACTCTGATCCCAAAACACATTTTTTTCCAAGCTTGGTTGTTTGTGCCTTTTCTGGAGGAACTGTGTTCATTTGACGAAACTACGTTGTAGGGGAATTTTATAGGTATTAGATACTTTGAGATATTCCATTATCTTTTCTCTCACTGCCTTCATGCCCCTAGCTATGTCTTCTATATTGTTTTCATTTATTATTTCATGACCGACGTTCAGTTCTTCGTAGCATTTTAAAAAAAATTAAATTCTGTAAGAAATACGATACAAAAGGTGGTGCAAATCAGTATTTGAGGTTGGATCTAGCCTATTATAACAAGAAACTAAACAAATACGTCATTTTAAACTTTAGTTTATCTAACAAATACTAAACAAAAACATGCAAATAAAAAAATAAGCTTGCATATTCATTCAGTGTTAAAATTATGAGTATGAAAAATTCACGTGTACCCTGGTAAACCGAAACCGGCGCGCGTCAGATCGCAAGTATTCATAGCATAACTCACTCTCATGCAGCGCTCGCCCTAAGACTTTGCGCCCTATTTAACACTCGTTATGCTATGCTTCACTTTTGACGCTAGTAACATAAATTGCTATTTGCAAGACCCGTTACTTTGTATTTAGTTAGGATACAAATGTAGAAAAACATCTCAACCATTCTATAAATATTTTAAAAATATTCTAATTTAATTTTTCAAAATCTATAATTGTTTAGTTGTAATCGCTGGTTCAATAAACTTCTCTGCATTTTATGAATACTGGTAACACCGGAAAGTTTTGTAAAATTGTTGTATATTCTAGTACTGCATAACATAGGTATACAGAGACCACATAAATCGGAATGTAACCATTATGACATGTGTTAAGGCAGCAAACCTACATTCGGACACATTAGCAAGGAATTCGCGTCCTTGCTTGCGCAACCTTCTTAACACAAATATTCAAATTAAAATAATACGTTTAAAAATAACGTGACTTGACTTGACTTGAAAAAAGAAGCCATACTCGGACGAAAAAATAAATAAACAAAAATAAATAGTCTGTCAATATTGGCCAAGATAATCCCAAGAATAAAAAAAAAATTGATGAAGTAGCACTCTTTCAAAATATAGTGATGCATCAAATAAATTACATTTCTAAACAATGTTAACACACATATTTAGGTATTTTACAATAAACAAGGTACTTATTAAACGAGCACTATTTCCGGCATAAAACTACTTTATCATTTCCACGTTTTCTTGCATTGAATACATTTCAAAGAAAACAGAATTCAATAATCAATCATAAAAGTAAAATAGAAATGACATTGTCTGTAAATAAATGCTCATGTTTGTTTTTATAATTCCATGACATCCCAGAATATTTTTAAAATATGATTTTTGTTTCTTCCATTTTTTTGGTTCTCGTAAATGGAAAATTGTAAACATTAGTATGGTTGGATGCAGTATTTTTTATCTACAAAATATTAGTTTGCCTTTTTTTCTAAAATATTTTGGGAAGCAAATAATTTCAGATTAAAGATTTAGCGTTGAAATTCCAAGTAACCACCCGGTATAATTTCTATATTTAGTAAATAATGTGTTTTAAATACCGATTTTTTTAACTGGTTGAATTTTGTTTTTCCTTTATATCAAAATAACTATATAATTAACGCAATTTTAAAAAATACGTTTCTTAACTTGAAAATGAATGGCAAAGTAATGTATGTAAATCAATATTCACTTTTGTTCTAATAAAAAATACATTATTGAAGACGTTGAAATTTTGCTAGAACACTAAATTCTACATATATATTTTTATGAGAAATCAAATAAAATTTGTTCTTGCAACAAAAATCGCGACAAACATAACGTAGCATTTGAATTTGTTCATCTTACAGTAAATCTTCACATTTATATTACAAGTTTCGTTTAAAAAATGTAGGTTATCATCAATAATAATCTCAGTCTGATATCGGCAGAAACCCAAAAAAACAAATCGATTAATGTTTTGGAATAGTCGCAACATCAGCAGACTTTTACTGTCGTTGATCGTATTACGGATATAACTTTCTAATAAATCTGTTGTCAAATGTAATTGTGTCTGTACATAAAAATTGACTAAACTCTTTGTAATTATATTGTCACACACGAATGTTTTTTTTTCTCTTGGTTGGCAAATTTGAAATAATAGAAGCATTCGTGTTAATTTTGGTAATTTAACACAATGCGCTAATTGAGGTTAATCGTTATTAGCAGAATTAATTCGTTAACTTAAAATCTGCTTTTATAAAGAGATGAATGACGAGGTTTTATCCGAGTTTCGACAGAAACTTTTAAATGCGAATGAAACTTTTCGATGTTTTCATTCAAATGAGGAGAATGAAAGCACGATTAACGTACTTGTGTTTATAGTGTGAAACAAGGTTTTTTTCCGAATGGACTAAAATTAAAGACGTTTGACGTACGCGTTTTGTAAAACAGCATTTTCATAATTGAAATGGGGCTGCCTAGTCGAAAATATATGATAAATCTCTGTGGAGCAGCCGGCTGAAGGGATTATCAACTCTACACACACGGTTGGACGCTATAACGAGGGTATTTCATAAAACGAATAGAGCCCTATGGGTAGTCGAGAACTCCCCTTGTTCCGTAATTTTAGACTACACTAGTTTAGATGTGTTTTATTATTAATAGTTATTTACTTCACCAACTCAAAATGTAAAATTATGGTTTTAAATAATTAGTTAGGTTAACATAGTTATACAACTTTGTTTTTAGGTACTCGGTGTTAACATCATTTTCAAATTGTAACCGGAATTGCATTCACGTGTAGGGCCAGTTATAAACTAATTACCGTACTCTTTCATACAAAAAAAAATAAATGACACTTTTGAATTTAAATGTTACACGTAATTAAGCCATAAATCAGCACACCCTTTACAATACCTAATTTAAATTATACAAATTAAATAGATTGCGTTGGCTTTTAAATTTTTCAAAATCCGTGTTATTAAAATAATTTAAATAAAACGTTGTTTTACTACCTGCACTATTAGAAATTTAAAAAATTACTGAAACATTGTGTTTTTTTTAATTAAAACCTATTTAGTTTGAGTGCATAAAATTTAGCATATTACGCGTGGAATAAACAATAGCTCATGTAACCATCTTTTTCACAAACAAGTTCAGCTATTCAACACCAAGTTTATTATTATCTGCCCTTGAGCTTTTTGTTGTAAAGTAATTTGTTAACAATTGTTTAAAAAAAATGGGCTATGCTTAAATATCAGTATTTAAGAATTTTTTTTTATTAATTAAATAATTATTTTCTGTTTATTGTTATTCTATTGCGGTTATCAAACACTATCTTAAAGTAATCATAATAAACGAATTATTCGTATGTACATATGCATTTATTTTTCAAACGTCTTGAAATTGTTACATATTTAAAATCAAAACTAATTTTTTTTCCATCGATTGAAGAAACAAGAAAAATTAACCAGCCAAAAAATTTAGTTGAGTTAAGGTTTGTGTTGATTCAATACAGATCTTTAAAGCATATCGTAAGGGCAAATTAGGTTTTAATTACAAACAAATTAAAGCTTCCATACTTGTCAAGGTACACAATTGTAGTGCAAAGAAACTTCTCTCTATGTAATAGCGAAGGCTTCCACGACCGGAATCTATACTAAGATAAAAATGTCTTCCGGGTTTCGACCGTGCCATTGTTGTTGTAACCGAAGTTGCCAACGTTTTGCCCACTTTCGTAAGGGGCTCCATCAGGGTGTGAGGTAAATCGCAACACTCAAACAAACAACCGAAATCTAACTAAGAACATCTCAAAAGTTAGGTTATCCACTGAAAAGGTAAAAAAGAGATTGATAACTTAAAAAAACAAACGAAAATCTAACAGACGGTAGTGCTTCTGCTATTCATGACATTTTTATTATACGTAATTGTTGTCACTATAATCACTTAAGACTTCTTAACATCCATAAAAATAAAATACAGATAAAAGTTAACATATAAATAGAAGGAATTTCTTACAATAACACTATAAATATATGTCCTCAGTTAATTTTCATTAAGTCTTGAATTATTATTTCTACGTTCTAGTTTATAATATACCGCACCTTCATAGCTATTTAACTTTTGATGAAGCTTATAGTACCTTCTTAATGTATTTACTGATTTTTAACATTCCATTCTTTTTGTAAATGTTTATTTGTTCTATACCTCACGGCGTTTACCGCAATTTTTAAAACTTTGTTTTATAACACTTGGATTTTGTATATATGTGTATGGGGGAGACCGGGCATGGTTGACACACTTTTTAGATATTTGTTTTCTTGGAATTTTTTGTGCTTGTTATCTTATTTGCAGTTTAGACAAATATGAAAGAAAACTGTATAAAGGTAAAGATGTTGTCATTGCGTTTCATCTACGTATTAAGTGATTAAGTGACTTAGACTACTCGGCTTCTAGAGTTGGTTGGCACAGGCGTAGGGGAAGGTTCGCACAGGCTAAAAAGAAAAATCTATGTAGGTAAAAATGATTTTATTATCCCATGTATAACAAAGAAAAATGTATTTCGAACTTTATTTATTGAAGTCTTTTAGTGCCCACACAGTCGCATGTGTTGGCTGAACCGGCACTTCCAACTGGTACACTATTTTAAAAATGGTTCTTAAAATTTAAACGATTAATAGCTAATAGATAGCTTAGTGGTTTGTATACGTTGCTATTGTTGTCAATACATCATCCTGTTATAAATTCAACGCAAAAATTTAAGCGCTCAAAGCATAAATTTAGTTTTTACAAAATTCATGAAAGCGTTATACCTACTTTTTCAAATTGGTCATTTTACAAACGTTACATAATATTTTTCTCGGCAATTATTAATCTGAAGATGGCAATTTATTTACTACTAGGACAGGAATCGAATATGTGCAGTTATCCATTTAATCTATTGTGTATTTTACGCAAAAGACAATTTGTAAAAAAAGATAAATTATTTTAGACATAATAATAGAATAATTAAATAGTCATTCAACGACGTGGAATAATAATAATTATTAAAGATAAATAGATATGTTAGTAGCATTAAAAATAAAAAGGAATTTTGGAAACATAAGTACGCTAATGTGTGTAATGAAGGTGAAGGTGCAACGAGGGTAGTTAAAATAAAAGTTAAGTTGTTCTATCTAGAGTTTTTATTTTGTATACTCAATACATCAAAGACAAGACGAAACTGCATATTAACAACAGGTTGTGGGCCCAGTCATTGAGACTTGTGCGAATCTTTGAGAATTGAGGTTAGACCACATGTTCGTGGGTTAGACACGTGTACGCTAGAAACGAAAACCTTTTAAAAAGTTGCAAGTGGTGTGAATAAGTCGAAATGGAACAAACATCTCATTTAAAACTAAATGGAACGAATTGGGTTGTGTGGAAGTTCCAAACCACTGTAATACTAAAAAGTAAGGATTTATACGACATTGTCACTGGTATAAAGGAAAAATCTGTTGGAGAAGATAAAAACTGGGAAAAGGCAGATGCGAAAGCTCAGGAATTAATAGTGGCAAGAATGGAAGAATCCGAAATAACACACATTCTATCATGCAAGACAGCCTGTGAAATGTGGTCGAAACTAAAATCAATTTATGATAAGGAATCGCAAGTAAGCGTTCATTTATTACAACAAAAGTTTTTTTTAGCAGAGTTTAAACATGACAATATATCAAAGTTTATATCTGAATTAGAAGAAATACAAATGAAATTAAAACATGCAGGAGAGGAAGTTTCGGAAAACATGATGATGACAAAAATTATTATGTCATTACCAGAACATTATAAATATTTTAGATCTGCATGGGAGTCGGTTGCTATTGAAAACAGAAAATTAAAAGAATTAATTTCACGATTGCTGATTGAAAAAGAACAACAAAAATCCACAGAAGAAGTAAAGGCATTGACGGCAGCAAGTAAAGGTCAAGGTCATAGCAAAGATGTGTCTATAAAAACAAAATTTGGAGGTTACAGAAGAGAACACAGAAAATGTCATTTTTGCAAGAAACAAGGACATTTAATGAAAAATTGTTGGTTTAAGAAGAATAAAACTAATGACAACAATGGTGGACATGCAAATGCATTAATAGGCACAGATAATCAACTCGAAGAAAACGATTGGTGTATGGATACAGGAGCCAGCGAGCATATGTGCAAGAAACGTGAATTGTTTGATGGTTTAAATATGTGCAATGTAAAAAGACAGGTAAAGATTGGAGATGGAACAGCTTTAAACGTAGAAGGAATAGGAACAATCACTTTAGATGCATGGAATGGAAAACGTTGGATGAAAACTGTCTTATCAAATGTTTTATATGTTCCAGATTTAGAAGTGAACCTTTTTTCAATAGGACATGCATTAGATAAAGGATTAAGTATGACTTCAAATAGCGAGGAATTCAAAATATTTAACGAAAGTGGACAAATTAGGGCTATGGCAGTTAGAAATGGAAAACTATACAAAATGATGTTCAGAAATGTTGAAACTGCAACTTGTAAGTATGTACAAAGTCTAAGTCAGTGGCATTGTAAACTTGCACATCAAAATTTTGAGCATGTCAAAAAATTATTACGCAATAATAACATCAATTATTTGAAGGAGGTTAGGCAACCATCTTGCTTAGGATGTTTATACGGTAAACAACACCGAATTTCCTTTAAAGAAAGTAAATCAAGAGCTGACGAGCCATGTAAATTAATTCATAGTGACATATGCGGTTCATTTGAAACAAATTCTCTTGGAGGACCCAAGTATTTTTTATTATTAAAGGATGATTATACCAGTTATCGACAAGTTTATTTTCTACAGAATAAATCAGAAATTTCACAAAAATTAGAGGAATTTATAGATAGTGCAGAAAATGTAACAGGCAAAAGAATCACGTGTTTGCGAACAGACAATGGTTTAGAATTTATAAACAAGAGCGTGAAAAACATACTTAAAAGAAAAGGAATTGAGCATCAAAGGTCGGTTATTTATACTCCACAACAAAATGGCCGAGCTGAAAGAGAAAACCGAACGTTAGTTGAGACTGCGAGAACCTTAATGCATGCCAGGAATTTAGACAAAAACTTATGGGCTGAAGCGATCAATACGGCGGTGTATGTTTTAAACAGAACAGACACAAGTTCAATTGAAGGAAAAACTCCCTACGAATTGTGGTATGGAAGAAGTATCAGCTTAAAAGTTTTCAGAGAGTTTGGTGTTAAAGTTACGACTCATATTCCTAAAGAAAAGAGACTGAAACTGGATCCGAAGTGTAAAATTGGAATTCTTGTGGGTTATGGAGAGAAAACAAAGGGATATAGAATTTATTTTGCAGAAACTGGAAAGGTAGAAATTCTTTGTGATGTAGTATTCTTGGAAGATCATTACGATCAACCACAAAAAGTGATAATGTTGGACAAATTTTCCGAAAACAAAGATGAACACTGCTTTGAAGAAATAAATGACAAAGAAAATGTAGACACCCGATAACAAACCTGATAGTGATGAAATAGAAGAAGAAAATTGCGTTAATGACCAATCAGAGAAAAACTACAATTTGAGAGATAGAAAAAATATCAGAAGACCTGCAAGACTAGAAGACTATAGTTTTTGTAACATATGTGTAAGTGATGAATTGACATATGAAGATGCAATTACAGGAAATGATAAAGATGAGTGGAAAAAGGCAATAGATCAAGAGCTACAAGTGTTAAGTGAAAACAATACATGGACAGAGGTTAGGAAGCCTGAAAACAGTGAAATTATAAACTCAAAGTGGGTGTTTAAAATTAAGAATAATCAAAACGGAAAACAATATAAAGCTAGACTAGTTGCAAAAGGTTTTCAACAAAAGGGAATATTTGATTTCGGTGAAATTTATGCGCCAGTAGCTAAAATGGCAACATTTCGTGTTGTTTTGGCATTAGCTAATAAATTTAAATTAATGATTTTTCAGATGGATGTAGTAGGAGCTTTTCTTTACGGCAATATTGATGAAATTGTATACATGTATAAACCTCAAGGTCTTATTAATGGTAAAGACGATAATGTGCTTAAGTTAAACAAATCGTTATATGGACTTAAAAACTCACCTAAGTATTGGAACGTAAAATTTAACGTAGTAATGTTGGAATTAGGATTTCAACGAAGTAAAAATGATTATTGTCTTTATTATCAAACTGTCGGAAAAGATCAAATTTATATTTTACTTTATGTAGACGAAATTTCAAATTTTCTTGGGATAAATGTTGACCACGATTTAGTTAATGGAATTACTCGAATTGATCAACAAAGATATCTAAAATTGGTTTTGGAAAAGTATGGAATGTTTGATTGTAAAACTGTATAAACTCCATTAGAAATTATTGTAGATAATGAAAAACTTAATGTTGTAGATAGTAGTTTAGAAACACATTGTAGACAGGTGATAGGTTCATTAATGTATGCGATGCTAGGAACTAGACCAGATATTTGTACGGCAATTTCATATTTGAGTAGATTTCAAAGTAAACCAAGCCAGGAATTATGGCGTTTATTAAAACGAATTTTAAAATACATAAAAGGAACTCTTGATTTGAAATTGGTGTACAAATCAGATCCGACTAAAATAGTTGTTGGTTATGCAGATGCTAACTGGGGAGGTGATTTTGAAAACCGTAAGTCAACTACTGGTTATCTATTTAAATTATTTGATTGTCCAGTATCTTGGTCATCCAAAGCACAGCCCACAGTTGCCTTGTCTTCCACAGAAGCGGAATACATGGCGCTTACTGCATCTACCTGTGAAGGAATTTGGTTGAAAAGTTTACTAATAGAAATAGGAGCTATAGATAGCAAAACTCAAATTATTATATTTGAAGATAACCAATCGGCCATACGTGTAGCTAAAAATCCAGAATTGCACAAACGCTTAAAACACGTGGATATAAAGTACCATTTTATTCGAGAGAAAGTTGAATCGGGTGAAATTGAAATTAAATATTTAGACACGTACAGCCAAATTGGTGTTATATTTACTAAGCCCTTACAGAGTGTAAGATTTGTTAAGTTGAGGGAGAGCTTAAATCTCTTAGCTTAGTTGCTTTTATATTTAATGAGGGAGGGTGTTAGTAGCATTAAAAATAAAAAAGAATTTTGGCAACAGAGCATAAGTACGCTAATGTGTGTAATGAAGGTGAAGGTGCAACGAGGGTAGTTAAAATAAAAGTTAAGTTGTTCTATCTAGAGTTTTTATTTTGTATACTCAATATATCAAAGACAAGACGAAACTGCATATTAACAACAAGATATAATTTTAGACATAATAGTTTCACCATAGAACATATTAATATTTTTTTACGGTAAATGGTGTACATAAAAAAAGTATTAAGATATAATTTCATTTTATTTTAGCGGTATTATAAACTAATCAGCACAATTTGCCGCATCCTCGTACGCACCGAAGCCTTACGAAGAATGTCTATTTTTGTCCGATGAAGTATAACGTGGTACAACCTCAGTTTTTTTTATTACTTTAAATGCTTGTTAAAACGATGTCTATTACCATATAAAAGTTTAAAATATTGTATTCCAATATGTAATTTGTAATTACAGTGTTTTTTATAAGTTAAGATCTTTGCTAAACATAGTAAAGTTATAAAATATCATTATTTAGTACTATATAATATATAATAATAATAATACAAATTTGATAACAGAATGATGGAATAATCATGTTATGTGATATGATTTTGGCATCACACATTTTGATGCCTCAAATGACAGTTTATAGATTTGATGCGGAATTTTCGATACAAATTTTGTATGAAAAAAGTGATGTCTAATTGATACACGAAAAATGGTGTTAAAAAGATATCTTTTACGAGAATTTTGTTATTTGGGTATTGTTAAAACTGATATGGTCATTGTTGAAAGTGGTAATTGTTTATCACTTTTTGTAATTAAAAAAAAACTATAATTGTTATGGGTTATGCCCATGTAGCACGAGCCAACTGATCGTTTCAGGAGTTTGAATAGATAAACTAGAATTTTTACTTTTATTCAAAGATTGGGTATTTCATTTTTTTTTAAATATACATCATATCGGTATGCAAACTTTCGCACTTCCTTTAGATAGAGCCCACAATACATATTCACGTCTTTTTTAAGTATTTACATAATTCGCCTTCTTTGGATGTTGTAAATATCTGAAAATCGCACAAAATAAAAACTTACTGCTAAAAATAGTGCCGTTTTCACATACCTTCCTAATTGCTTGGTAATCAATACGTCGATAAGAGAACTAAGTGTAATATCGTATTTAGCAGCTGTAGCTCTAATACTTCTTTTCTATTGCTTAACTTCATTGATTGCCCTCAACACAGTATCAGGAGGTTTACTCGCCCTTGTAGTTTTTTATAATATCGTAACTATCAATACCTACATGTGGTTGGTTAGTACAGTGTGCCTAACGGTTTCAGTGCCACATTCCTATATACTTGGCAATGAGCTAGTTTTGATAAAAGCCAATTTATAATATAGAAACTTACACTTAAACAATCAATACATTTGTAAACGTTCATATCTACATGAAAACGATTTTACCTACACCACGAATATTACTCGGACAATAAAAAAAACAAACACATAAATACTTACCGAATGAAAAATAATGCTACTACCTGACTCAATTCCGCATAAATAACTGAGAAACGGTCGATCTCCTACCGTTCAGTTGTACTAGAGCGGTAAGTTAATGTGCGATTGTCAAAAAATGAGAAATGAACGGCTTTAAGATATTCAGATACATGTAAAAGTGCAGTTTTGTATATAAGTGCCATATGGCATACGGTGTCAAAAAACTTGAGCCACATCAATAAAGAGCATTGCTGTGTATTTTTAGTTGTCATTGCTTCCTTCTATTAACCAAATACAAATTTTGACACTACACCTATAGTGAAAATTTCTTATTTTAATCTTACATACATAATTTTTTTAGAAGTTTGGAAATTGTTGGTAGCAGGCTAATAGAGTAACAACTTATTAAATATTTGATCTTTTTTCTTGGCTTGGGAAACATCAATCTGTGTGAAAGCTTCCACATTTTAGGAAAGTATCCTCGAGTATCCTAGTATTAAACAAGCATTATATATCGTAGCTAAGTATGTGAAAATTTTTGGTGTTGCGTGTTTGAATATTACATTATTAGTTATTAGATCGAGTCCGAATGCTTTCTTATTGGCAAATTGTTTAATTATGTTATCTATTTCTCGAGGAGAAGTTACTTTTGTAATCATATTTGAATTGTGAGTTTCTACGTAATTTAGGATGTGTGGTTAGCAAAAGCATTGCAGTTTTGATCATCAGTTAAAATATTTTACCACTGTCAACGATTGAAAGTATTTTCGTTTGTTGTCCTAAAATCATTTTGGTTGTTTTCCATAGTCCTGGATCGTTTGCTTCAAAATTTGGCTTCTAAGTACTTATCTTGTATTCACGAGTTTGCCTTTTTTGTTTTATTAAATCCGTAATATACTTTTGTAGGACAGTTTGCGTAAATTTTTTGTTTGAGTAATTGCCATATTGTACTGTTTATTAGTTTTTGCTTAGCATGTCTAAAAGCAGAATTAGCTTGAAAACTTATCATTACAGGATTATAATAAAAGTTCATTTCAGTATAGACTGTTTGGTGCATTGGATAATTAAGGTTTTGTTGAACAACTATGTCTAAAATATCTGTATTGATCTACACGATGAGAAAAATATGCCTGTTGTTCTGTTGCCATAATTTAAAAAACGTGTTTAGTTGATAGTTCATTAAGTTCAACTCCAATTGGGTTTGCGTTCTGCATCCTCATATCGTCTTCTTGTAATTAAGTTCTCCAATTAATAGAATTGGATCCGTTGTTTAAAAAATTGCATTTATCTCATGTTCGAACAAAGTTTTGTTTGACTGTTTATAAACACTGTCTACGTTTAGATATATATTGTTTAAATAAATTTTAACATTAACGATCTCCAAGTTTGATAGTAATAGAACTGTTAAAATAATGATGCGCTAGATTATTTTTCACGAGAATTATTACTCCGCCAAGAGCATGTTTCGTGTTTCCATCAGTCCGATAGATTTGATCGCCAAGTATGTTTATAGTTTAGTTGTGGGTGAGATGAGTTTTGGATATTCGGGCAATATCTATATTATATCGTGCTAATAACGCTATTAGAATCAAACGTTGGCTTTTTTTAAGTCTATTGGCATTATAATTTTGGATCTGATGATTTTTTAAGTATGGATTATGGAACATTAAGAAGTCAAGGAGTTAAATTATTAATGATGAAACATTTAATTTGTTTAGTATAAGGTTGGAATAATATATGAATTTGATACATTATGTTGTTAGTAAAAGACGAAGTATTAGGTATTGAATTATTACATAGTACAATCATGAACGGTGAAAATGAGCGTGCAATAAACATTTTAATCTTCCAAGTAAATAAATATAGTCCATTACATTTT
The DNA here is from genome assembly GCA_035610365.1 of Aquatica leii. Lineage (NCBI taxonomy): Eukaryota > Metazoa > Arthropoda > Insecta > Coleoptera > Lampyridae > Aquatica > Aquatica leii. The sequence goes on from CM069433.1 coordinate 133,971,262, forward strand.
TATGTTACACCTTCTTATTTATTTTTCACGTACTGACAACTAAAAACTGCTTTAGTTCAATTATATGTACATCGTTTTCGTAATAGGTGTATATCATTAATTTATTTATTGTTCATATATGATTAGAAAACCGATAAAATTATAGAAAACAACAGCACATTTAAATCTAGTAATTTAACTAAAGAGCAACGAAATGACAGTAAGGATCTATTTTTGGCTTCAATTACAATTAGATATATAAGTAACTACAAAAAATATCTGCATTAATACATAGGTAATAGGTATTTTTGGTTAATTTAGATATTTAGTGTTTATATAAAAACCAATACATTTATTTACACAACAATATAGTTAACGAGTATTTTCCGGGAAAGTGCCAATTTTGAATAAGGTATAGAAAGGTATAGAAAATAAAGATTTATAAATTAATTTTACAACGGGCAAAATTGGGAAAATTATTTAGAATAATGACATTTCAATGTTAAGCATTATGTTTGACTAGTGGCCTTATTAACATAACTAGACGAAATTATTCATATTTGTATGATTGAGTTTTTGATACTTTCTATAATCATATACCAACGTATTAATAAAGATATTTTTTTGTAATTACTTCAATATAAGGGTTATTTATATCTAATTGTAAGCAACGCTGAAAATAGTTCCTTTTATAAGCGATATATACTGACGTTTCGCAAGACATTGCAGCTTACATCTTCCCAGTGGTAAATAATTTTTACTGTTGTCATTTCGTTGTTCTTTAATTAGTTTTACAAATTTCAATTTGGCGCTGTTTTCTATAATTTTTTATCGGTTGTTTAATCAAAATGGAGACAGTAATAAATGATGTATAGTTATTACAAAAATCGCATATGTACGTAAATGATTGAACTAAAGTTTAGAGTTTTCAGTACGCAAAAAGCACTATTGCATTGACGTTGCTTTACTCCCAATTACCTTTACGTTGTAGTTTTATCCCGCAGTTTTATTCAAAATTATTTTGAATTATGCGAGTTTAAAATCAACTTACAACGTTTACCGCTGTTCTCCTACTGCAAATGCGCCCTAAAAAAGCAAAACGGCCGTCCAGTAGTTCACTTTTTGTATTTGCACAATTGCATTGATATTGTTTTACCCCAATGTGCTTTACGTTGTGGTTTTATCCCACAGTTTTATTTAAAACTATTTTGAATTGCGCGGGTGTTAATCAACTTAATCCGCTTACCGCTTTATTTACAGTTATTTATTTACCTGAAAGATTAAAATGTTCATTGCACACTCATAAGTATTTTTTTTTAGACTGCGGCCACGTCTTTACATTTCTACTTAGACATTTCCATTTTTAGTGTCTATGACTGGACGTTATTATTATGTGAGTTGTTTCTGACTGCAGCGGTGTGGTTGATTTTAGTAACATGGTTAGTTGATCTCTTGTTATTAAATTAAATTGCATTTATGGTAGTTAGCAGGGTGTTATTTTTTGCAATTTGAACGTTTTGGAAGTTCTTCAGCTTTCTTCTCGCTTTCCGTATGTAAATGATTCGTTAAGCATTTTACAAAACGGGGTTCTAATAAGCAATAGTTGTTTGTATGTTCGATACGTTGACTTCGGTGACATTGAAGAGTATTTTTAGCCGGTTTTTTAAATTCAATTTTTACTATTGAACTCAAAATTTGCGTAAGATTGTATATATATATTTTGCTTTATCATTAGCTTGAAGGTCAACAACATATACTAGAATGGGTGTCTTTATAATATCTTACTTTGATAACAGGTAATTAATACTGTTCTTGTTCGAATAATCACGGACGAACATTTTTAATTACTACAGAGTGAGGTTTTGAGTTTGGGTTTTGGTATGTACGAAATTGAATGTTATTATCCAAATGTTTTGCTAGTTTTCCATAATCTTTTTTATATGTAAGATTAAATTTTAAGCGTTTTTGTAGTATATACTGTTGTGAATTCGTTTCAGATTAAAGTTTTCATATCTGCGATTACTTATTTGTGATTGTTTGAACCGTATAAAAATATTGGTGGTAGCTTTTTAGTTTTAATGGACCTTATATAAGAACAAGAAGCGAAACGTGTTGTTTGATCACTACATTGACCATCAGTTACTTTTAAATGCTACTTAATGTTATTTCCGATTAAATGAATGCACGGAAAATAATATACAGCGCACGCCGCTTGATAGAATCACGATGGGACATTAGTTTTTGATAACAATAACCGAATGAGAACAATATCCGACGTTCAGAAAAAAATCAAATAAATGTTTATTGGGTAGAAAGCAGTAAATGCATACAACGTGTATCTGAATAACAAGTTGTTAATTTATAAAGTGAAATCATAGCATCAATATAAGCAGAATATGTCAAAATAAAAATTTTCATAAAACATTTGCAAAAAATAAGAATTTTGAGCCAAATAAATCGAAAATAACGATCCTGTAGTATTAAATAGTTTGTTGACACCGTTAATAAAAAGAAATCAAAAACAACGTTATGATGTTTAATCCCGAGTCTAAGAACTTCACATTGCTTTTCATTTATCTGCTAACACAGATAAAAATAAATAGAAAATAACACTGCAAAAATAATGCTAAACATGCAAAGCAACTATTTTTAGGGTACAATGATAAAATTTTTCATTAGAAACAAGCGTATTGTGAAAATTCGGCTAAAACATTCATGCATATGTTTTTGTTCGTGTATAAAAACAAACCTGAGAGGAAAATTGATAACATAAACCGAAATTATGATTACTATAAACGGTGTTTTTACTAGATACGTCCGGTCCGTTGTTTAATAAAGTGATATCACGCGAACATTATCCGATAACATTATCAGTGATTCTAATAAGCGGAGTGCACTGTAATAGTTGCTTATTAGGTTTAAGGTTTACGCTTTAAAAATGCTTATAAAACTGGTAAATTTTGTAAATGCTGGCGTATCAAAAGGCATTGAGATTGCAAGCTTGCAGTAACAATTTAAATGTAGGTACTAATTGACCTCTAATTCCGAATGAAAATATCGAGTAACAAAAATAATTATTATGAAGTCAGACAGCAAGTCATGAAAGCATTTCGTACATCTGGATACCTAAGAGATGTCACTTAGAAAAATAAATATCTTAAAACGAACACCAGCAAGTCAAAGCAATTACTGTAAATTAGAAAAATGAAAATATTTCAAGCGATGCTTAGAAACACTAAGGACTGGTTGTACAACGCGAATCAAAAATGTGATGAGTGATAACTTCTTAAATCTATCGTTACATCACCATAATCTGACAAGTAGTTTGAAACGAATGACGTATTAACATGATCGCCATTCACTTATAATTAAATATTTTTTTCTCGTAATTTTAAAAATGTATTCTCGTTTATTTATCCTTTTCATATTCTTAAATGAGGTTCTGATTTAATCTAAAAAATTAACAGTAGATAATAAGTAAATTTCAATAGTTTTAATGAGAAACCACTAATATCAACAAAAAACTTTTATTCAAAACGGATAGTTTTACATTTACCGCATGTAAAACAATTTTCATTGTTTTGTCGTTTAAATTCGGTTAGTTTTGCTTACCCTAACATATCAGTTAGAATCAATTAAAAGTTTCCATTTATAGTCAATACAAACATTTGCAAAAATTGGTATTGCGAAAATTAGTAGTACTTTAAAACAATCTATTTTAACGTTTTTTATCTAAAAATAATTTTATTAAACAATCTAATAATATATTATTACAAACGACTGGATCTACATTAAAATAAAACAAATAAATAACATACACTTTATATACTGAATAATCATTTTTAAGTGTCAAACACGTACCAAACATTTAAGTTGGCTTTATACATAAGTTGGCAATCTTTAACTAAAATATTTTTATATCATTAATGATCATAGTAGATTGTGATTTTTTACAATTATATTTTCTGTACGTAAGTTTATAGTTAATTTCAAAAAGTTGATAATGTAATTGTACATTTTAAATTCCACAATTCATGTGTACACAACAAAAATTTTGAAAACATTGATCTACGCATTATGACTGTATAGGTACACTTATGTCCAGAGGTTAGAACAATAATGAACTTGTTTTTTTGTTAGTAATTAAAATTGTATGTAATTAACGTCATCGCATTTAATTTCTTTATATCAAAAATAGATAATTAAGAAAGTTTCTAAACGTATTTATTTTTTTTTGCAGGTAAGTTACTGATGCATTTAAATTATAAGATACCTTTAGTGGGGTAAGTAGCTTAGAATTAAGTTTAATTTTTTACTATTGCTTTTTATTAATAATTAAGAACGATTTGTCGATTATTATTTATGTATTCATTATATGTCAATTAAACATATTTTTTATGTAACTGTTATCTTAATTTTTGCAACTAATATCTAATTCATCATGACGTGCTTGAACAGTCGTTGAATAAACGTGTTCAGATGTGGATAAAAAAAAGCCATGTCAAACATAACAAATTATTCCTTGGGGTAAACATTTGAAATAACTCTCGATAGAAACTTTTTTAGTAAGAAAATTATACTTTAACATTTGGTAAGTAAGGTTTGTAATAAATATTATTTGTTTACGATAAAGTTAACCGTTGTATTTAGAATATAGTTAAAACTAACACCAGGTTTTTTATTAGACATTTATTATATAGCGCTTTTTGCAATTTTTTACGTAATCTTAAACAATTAGCAAATATATAATTTTCTAAAAAAAACGAAGGCAAATTTTCACAAAATTTGACAGTTTTACATTTGCATTTATATTTGAATACATATAATAAAATTTAGTTTAACTGTGTTGGAATTCTTTTCTCTTCTTCGTTCAGCCATCATCTATCCATTTTTTGGATGTAAGTTTTCCCAACCCATCTTCATATCTTTCTGTTTTTAGGCATTCTCTTTAATGCAAAACTCGCTATCCCCTTGAAATCTTCGATCGAAGTTGTGGTCTGCCTCGCGCCCTTTTTCCCAGGCATGGGCGGTAGTCCTGTAGTGCAATGTTCCGTCTATTGTCTTTTGAACGTGCATTGTGTTCTATTCAGCATCTTTTTTTCTATAACTCGTTTCATATTGTTCATTTGTTTATGTTTCTTTTTGTCAGAGTCCAAGTTTGAGCACCATAAGTAATCACTGGGCTCATGCACCTTGGTCTTTAAGTCATTGTGAAATATTTTTATTCTTTAATATATAAGCTAGTTTTCCAATTATACGATTTACTTAAAAAAGTTTTTAAAAAATATTATAACGCAAGTGAATGTGCCCACTCCAAAAATTTTGTACCCATTTGTGCCCACCCATCTACGAAAACTTATCACCGTCGATAACAATCATGCCTCACTAATAAAACTAAGTCCCTTGTAATTAGGCACTTGAACGTGTATTAAGACTTCATCTAGGCAACGATGGCGTCACTAGGATGGACAGTGTTTGTTAAACGATCGAACGTCGAAAAATTTTCATTCAATTATAATCCAAATCTACAAAATAATAGATATTTTCAAGAATCGACATTTTTCTGGAATCTATACAAAAACTTGTTAGTAACTCAATAATTGAAAATTTTTGAATTAAATTTTATCTTTTTTGGCTTTAATTTTTTAATCGTGCCTTAAGATACGACTAATAAATTTAGCAACAAAACATGTTATATCTTTATAAAATAGTATAAATAGTAAACTTTTTTAATTACAATACAGTATTAAGGCTTAATTTATATTAGTTTAAATTTCTGTAAAACAAGCAAAATAGAAGTATTCATATGCTATATTAATAGTTTTTAATACTTACCATACCATAAATATTTCCGTTCAATATATAGTTTCATACGATTTTAAAAACTGAATATTGAAATTTTTACAACGTAAAAGATTTTTCCTTTAAATACGCACTTGTCCGTTTATATTTTTTTGCTATATGTAAAACTTCGTTTGACAAAAAACGCAATATACAATTTATTGATTCGTTTCCAATAATTTAGACTTTTTTTTAGCAAAGCATTCGAGGTTTATTATAGCAATTAACATCTAAAACACAATTTGTTTAAAATTATGGTATAACAAACACGCCTCTTTTTAGTAGTTTTGTTCACAAATCTAAAGAAGTCCGTTTCAACTTAATTTTTTATTTTACACTTTTAATTAAATTCGCAAAATAATTTCTTAAATTATATTTGAATTAACAAAAGAATAAATAACTAATAGAGCTTCTATAATACTAATTTAAGTAAACAATTTATTTAAAAATTGCTAAATTGTTAAGGTTTTATTGAATTTAATTTAATGCTGTTACTTTGACAACCAACCTACACCCGATTTTACAAAAGTCACTCGCCGAAGCTTTTTACTGACAAGCGTATTTATTTTGTCGATATAATAAATTAAATAGATTTATCTTGTCAATAATTAAACTAATAAAATTTTTCGTAATTGATTAGGTTTAACTTGGAGTGGGCGAAGCGACTAGCAATTACATTTTCTTATTGCACTTTCAACACACATTTCAATTTCCTTATGAAAGAGTTTTTCATTAAGCAAACGTAGCTCAATAAGTAAGTTATTTCAAAGAGGGAATTTTACTTTAATGTAACTTTCGGTATTAAATTTTGTTGATGTACGTCTTTAGTTTGGTATAATTTAGTGGAGTTTAGTGGGATATTACGTGTAGCTAAATTAGTTCACCTGGCGCGATACTAGTTTTACGTAATTGTATATAACCCTGCAATTGCCTGCCGGATGGCGTAGTAATCAGTAACATCGGAGGTTGACTTACATCGTTAATGAAGATTTGCAAAATCGGGAATATGAAACCATTAATTTACTTAAACATAACTAAAACCAACCACTATTGTTACATCCGGTGTTATACACATTGTATACATTATCAAACGTTACTATTTACAAGTTCAACTTCCTTTAATGATTTTAATCTAAAACGGTGGTATTAACAAAACAAAATTATATTAATTATGATTATAACTATGTTATAGGGGGAATATAACATACCAGTATTAATCTTCATGATTGCAGCGGTATATAGCAGTTTTCTTTGCCCATCAATTACAGTTTTTGTAAAAACAATTTAAAATTAGGTGTACGTGAATCATTGTTTAGAAACCATTATAAATAGACACATTTAGACCTTGGAAGCATCTAAAATAAAATTCTAAAAGCAAACGCAATGTGCTTTGCTTTTTTTCTGTAAGTATTTAGTTAACCTATACAATATGATTTCACTTTTGTTATCTTGTTTTAATTATTTTTAAAATAAAGAATATAATTACAACTTAATAATCAATAAACTAAATATTACTACTATTTAAAAACGTATAGCAACAAGTTCAATGTGTTTGTTCTTTTAGTTAACTTTTGGACTACCGAGTATTAATTTTCAGCTCAAAATTAACCGGATTAAAAATTGTTTTATATATCACTAAATATACGGTTTGATATTAAAAATTTTATATTACATAGGAAACAAAAACGTTTTGAGCTTATAACGCATTTAAGATATAAAAAATAAACGAGAACAGTTGATACTTCTCCTTTTTTACTTTTATAATTAAAAACCGACAATATTAAAAAAATCTTTCAAAAATTTAAAAAATAATTATAATTAAACTAGGAGTGTATATTTTGTTCTCTGGTAACCGATTCAAGTTACTTTTAACCAAGTGATTGATTTCTAGTTAGCTAGTTAATTTCAACCTGATTCATTTTAAGTAACTGATATTAATCAAGCCAGTTTCAGTAACTAATTTTTAACAATTGTCTTTGCATTAGTGGTGTTAACCAAATCATTTTTTTTTGGTTTACAAGTTAATTCTAAATTAAATTAATCATTTTTTGTTAAACAAATTCATAGTATAAAGGACTGCAATATTGCCTTTACATACATGAAGGAAAAAACTTTCAATTCACAATCAAAATTAAATTTGTTATTTTTTTTTATTTCTTCCCTTGTTTGCCCTCGCAGTCGTCGGGTGAGGGTTCCAGATTCCTGTACCCACTTCTTCCAGGTATTCCTCGTCCTTCCTATGGTTTTCATTTCTTTTAGTGTCTTTCTTTTTTCTTGTCCTATTTCTTGGATTTGGCCCATCCATTTTCTTCTATTCTGTCTGGTTCCATTTTTACTACATGTCCGTACCAATTTAATTGCTTCTTTCTCATTTTCTCTATTATGGGCATATTTTTTTTGTTATATCTGTAATGTTTTCCGTCTTGATCCTGTTTCACTTGATTTTCCCTACTATTATAATAAGATGCTTTATTTTATTTCCGTTTAATTTGGTTTAATACTTTTTCTTTAATGTCCAATTTTTGCTTCATAAGTTATTATTGGAATTGTTACACTGTTATGAATTTTCTTTAGTACTTCTATATCTGTCTTTGAATCTTACTATTGTTTTATTAAACTATAATAGATTTTTGTTGATTTATTCGCTCGGTTCGTTAATTCGGCGTCGATTTTTCCATCCTTCGTTATTATGGTTCCCAGATATTCGTATATCGTTCCTTTCTTGTATTTTTGCATTTAATTTCTTTGTGTTTTTCATTCCTGTCATTATTTTTGTCTTATTTGTATTTACTTCCATTTTCATGTTTTCGATTTCTCTAGTCTGGGTTTTTATTAACCTTTGCATTTTTGTATTTGCTATTAAGACGACATCATCGACATATACATATAACGTTACTCAGTTTGACTGCTTCTGGCCCCATTACTGTACCCAGCTTATGTTTCTTATTTATTTTTTTGGTAATTTTATTCATAATAATGAGGGGCTTTAAACTTACTCAATTCTTCCTTTCCTTCCTCTATTTTCCTTTCTATTGTTTTTCTTATTACGTATATGTTATAACATGTTTGTCTTTCTGGTTCTTCTCCCATTATTGGTTCCACATGTTCTTTTAATTTTTTTCTACAATATTTTTGTGTATAGTTTATAACTGGTTTGAGCTAGGCAGATTGGTGCCTATAATTTTCAGATAAGTTCTGTTCTCCCTTCTGGTATATTGGTATTAGTAAATTATTTTCCCATTCTCTTGGCATACTTTGCTTTTCCCATTATTTTTTACAAATTTTTTACTTCCTTTCTTTTTTTATTATATTTTCTTGTTTATCTTTTGTGTTTTTGTTTGAACGTATTTCTTCCATGTTGTTTTTTCTTTTACTCCTATTTTTATTTTATTGTTCCACTATTTTGTCTTTTTTGTATATCTATTATGTATATTTTCTATGCATACATATTTTCTCTGATGTTGTCAGTACTACTTTTTTTAATGTCTTCCATCTTTTTTCCAATGTCTATTCTATTTATTCCTTCTCTCGTTTCTGGAATTCCATGTCTGTCTCGTCTTGATATTTTACTTTGTTTTCTTTAATTATTAGTTTGTGTATTGCTAAGATAATAAATTCTCTGGTTTTTTTTAACTTTCAGTTTTATTTGACAGTTTGCTATGACCAATCTATGGTTTAGGCAAATTTTTGAATCTTTCTTTGCTTCAATTTTTTGAAATATTTTCTGTTTGAATGTTATATAGTTTATCAGACTTTTAATTTCTTTCCTCTGCCACAAGTGTGTATTTGTCCTCTATTAGTTGAGTCCACATCGTATTTCCTATTATTAGGTCGTTTCTCTTACAAAAATCTATCATTTTTATACCATTCCTATTCATAGCTTTCTTTCCATATTTTTTTATACATCTTATTCCTTTGTTATTGATTATTGTCCCCTGCTTTCAATTCGTCTCATGTTTGTTGCAGGTTTGTGTAAAATGCTACTTTTTGTATGATATTGATTTTTGCTTTTCATTTTATACTGATTACCATTATTCTCGAGTTAATCGCTCTAACGCTTATTATTATTTTCTTTATTTCTTCTATTAATAATTATTCCTGCACCCTCTTTTGCTTTTGTTCTGTTTTAACCCCCGAGTAGTAGAATATATGGTTGTTCGCCAAACAAGTGCTTCTGTCGCTTTTTTCTTGGTCTCACTTATAGCTAGGATTTGCATGTTATTACTATCAATTTCTTCTGTTAATTGTATATCTTTCCTTGATAAAGTTTTTATATTTCATATTTTTATATTTATGTTTCCTTCTATCTTGTTATTAAAATCTGCCTCGTTCTTTTCTTTTTTCATTCTCCTATTCAATATTCTTTCATTGCAGCCGCTCGTTTTGTTGTTTGTCCTATTTCTTGTTGCAAAGATTTTTTTGTAACTTAATTTCTGGCGACTAACTCAGTTGTATCGGCAAGCGGGTCGCAGTTTTGATGTGTTAATTACAACGTAAACTTATAAAGGCGCCAAAACAGTTAGAAACTAGAATGAAAGACACTGTTTAAATATATCCAATGCTGAAAGAGAACAAATGACAACACACAAGTTTTAACACGCATATATTTTTATTTTATTACAGCGATGTTAGAAAAAAGAAGCAAATTAGATTTGCATAAATGTGATCAATTGTTAGTATGTAGGTATAGATCACAGAAAATAGTTGTTGATGCAAGTCCCCCTCCGGATAGACAACATGGTACATAAAATAAAGTTGTCGGTCTAACTTTTACATTCTAAATTAACAAATTTACATTGGTAAATATAATACAAATATGGAATATCTCGATAATTAAGAGAACCCGAGTGCGCCCTTTAATATTATATTACACACAAAAAAATAGGTACGTACAGTCGTACGTGCAAACGACTGACAAAGTAGATAAAAAAAATTAGAATAGGAAATACATTACTTACAGTTTTTTTTTCTTCGAAGTAGGCGGCTAGCTACCGGTACCTTTCCCAGATGTTAAAATAAACCATAACATACATATGGCTTTATAATAAGTTCCCTTCCGTACATACGATCTATGATAAAAAACCAGATGCACCCCCAGATTAATATGGATATTTTAGTAAGTGGGCCTTCCTATACTGTCACAATTGTAGTAATTAATCGAAGGTTTCGATATCCTTTCTGTAGACATTAATGGAATACGTGTGGGTATCCAATTTTGCTAATTATAATCACGAGAAAATCAAGTTGAATCACAAAAATAGAATCAATTCTTACCCCAGAAAGACTTTCACATAAACAGCAAAAGTACTACACCCTTTATAACGTGGATGCGTGTGAATATTTACAGATGAAAGCCTCGCCAGGCGTGTATGTTAGCTGATTACCGTACAACAAACAACGTAAAGATGGTTTCACCCTAGTTGACAGCCACCACTCTCGATGTAGCAAAAAGTGATTCAAACTTATACGGTACAAAAATTACCAAAACAGTTTTAACATAACATTTTTTAGTTTTTTAGACGACGTCCTGTGAATGTGACTGTTCTGATTTGCTTTCTTATGTCTTCATCTTATTTAATCTGGAGTGATCTTTCGCTTACTATCCTCACTTTCTGGGTTTTATTCTTATTTTCATTAACCTTTTCTTTTGCTGTCTCTTTTTCTTCTATCTCTTCCTATTTTTCTATCTCCTCGAACTATTTTAAATTATAAATATCATTGTTCACTTTTAGTTTATTATGTATAAATTTTGAATCCTTTCTTTTTCGTTTCCTCATGTGCCTTATTAGGTTTCTACTTTCTTTTAGAATTCTCTTTAAGTAATCTCTATTGATCCAGATATGTTCTCCTCTCAAGTATTTTGCTGCTTTAAGTATCTCCTGTTTTTGTTTCAATTTACTAGTTCTATCAGCACTAGTCTGATCATCTGGTGTTTTTCCTTTTTTTCCCTTCTTATTTCTTGAGTTTTTTTTATATATTGATTTCAATATCTATATCTTTGAGTATTATACTTATTTTTGGCAAAACTTTTGCCATGTACTTTGGTATAAATTTTATTATCTGCTTTGAGATGTTTAACGGCTTTAAGTTAAAATTCTAAAAAAAAATGCAAAAAATAAAATAAAAATGAGGTCCCTCCAAAATAGGTGGGTGATGGGTAAAAACGGAGCTCATTTTTGGATTCAGGAGGTCATTTTACATAAGAATCGTCAAGAATGGTATCAGGGCCAATTTTCATGCAGACCAGTGTATTTAAACATTGCTGTCGACATCAAACTTTTTGAACAAAATTTATACTAAGACAATAACGTTTCCGTGTTTGAACAAAACAAGTTTTGTAATTTCAAGAGCAATTTCAAATCTATAACTGTATTTATTTGATTTAATGAACAGAATATCTTTATTAGCGCGAGAATGGACAGGGGGGACTAGTCAATCTGTGATAAATAAAGCAGTGATATTAAAGAAAAAATATTAAAATGAATTTAAGAATTAAGAAAAAATAGAACCTGTTTTTATTAGTCTTGAACGACAAGATTTCACTTGATATCATGTCGAAATATTCATTAAGCATTAAATCTTGTCTCGATATCGTATCGACATTATCTCGAACTGGACTCCATAATCTCGATTTCGTCTCAATTTTTTTTCATTTAGGAAACCAAACTGCCGTGTGTTCGAATGATGGCAAATTCATCACAATTAGAATACTAGAATATAGCAATTTGATCAATTATCTTTGTTTTTTTGCAATATTTCTAACGGTTGACATATGTTTATTTTTACCTAATATGCTATACGCTTTTTCAATAAAATATTTATTTTACATTAATGTACACATGTATTAAAATAAATATACTGAAGCTTGTCGACAACCACAATCTTGTATTGTACTCGACTTTTTTTCCTGCATTTCGTCTCGATCTCGATTTTTGAGAGAATCGATACGAGATTGATGCAATACTAAATTTTATCAAGGCAAATTACTCTTTGGTAGGATTCTCAAAGTTGATGCCGAGATTAACAACCTAATAATGCTGAATAATATTTCGTCTTTACGGTAATTTTAAAAGTTCACTAAATTTGATTGTTGGTGAACACTTACTGTTAATAAAATCTTTGCGTTTATGTCCAGCGTTAAAGAACGATATAATTAGATATAAGCAGTACAAAGTTAAACTATTTTTAAAATCTAGCAATGCACTTTAAAGTTAATTTAAAAAAATAAATTTATAAATAATGATATTCTTGTCACATCTTCGATTTTCATCCATATTTAATTAATGTCATGATGATAACTGTAAATACCGATAAAGGCGGAGAACGTTGTAAGTTGATGTCACTAATGATGTTCAGATAAATTTTATCTTAAAACTAAAGACGATGGATATAATAACGGTTACACACTAATACAAAATGTATGGCTGCTCATCAAAAGAATCGTTCGATAGGAAATACTTAGTGAAGTGTTCAAAACCTATTTATCCTTTTCATTTCCTCATACCAAAAAGGTTACAAATAATTATTGTTACCCGACTACTTTCGTTTCTAGATTTTATAGATAAAAAAATGTAATTTAAATAAAATCACAGCTTTTATTTAGAAAAGTAATTATCTCATTGAATTATGACATTATTTTTCTTATGCTATTGAGACAAATACAGCAGCAGTTGTAAATATGTGTTTAAAAACATTGTAAAAATAACTTGTTGCATTATTATCTAGTGTTTATTATACTAAACGCGTGCCAAAAGGACGTTGCCATTTATTGTGTTAAATCAACTGAATTCTATATTAGGAGTCGACTTCTTGTTTTGCAATTTACGATCTAATGCATTTTGTTTTCAACATCTGACGAAAGTTACAGTAATTTAATGAAACTGTTAAATAAATTACGGGCATGTGTAACCGTTCTAATTTGTATGGATGATTAATTTGGCTATAAAAAGTAGTTGAAATTTTGTTTCCGTGTTTCCCCTGGTAATGCACAAAAATTATAGCTGCAATTTAAAAGAAGATAACGTAAAAATCTGTTTACAAATGCAAATTGTGCGTAGTAAATGATGTTTATTAATGGTGCGTTTGCCAAAGAACTCTTAAAACCATTAAAGCAATCGTTTAATCACTACATTAAACAACAATCACTTTGTAAATTTTTCTTCAATATTCTTCGCAGTTAAAAGAGACGTTTATTACTTACGTTATGTTTTTTTTTCAGATTTAATTAGTTTATTATACGTAAATTTTATAAATGTATAAACATTTTAAAATCATTTAAGTAAAAATCTCAAATATTTCATAAAAATAATCAATATCTGTAAAGAGTCAACGTAAATTGTTAAAATTTTTCAAAGTTTTAGCTTAACTTTAATTTACATTTTTGTCAAGTAGCATTACAAATGAGTTTTATAAAATTATTATTAAAATATTTATTATAAGTAAAAGTAAATTTTTATTGAAAACAATTAGAATGATATATTTTGAGAAATTGCCTAATTATGTTGATAATGTAATCTAGTTAATGTAAGAAGTTTCTTTGAGTGATTTTAAGAAATTTTGCCAATGGTTGTAATTAATATTTTTTAATGTATAGAATGCAATATAGTATTAGTGGGTACACTTAAGAAAAAAATCAATGCAAAAAAGTCTTACATACATAGATGTATATGAGCTTAGAGTGGCGTTCCAGTAGTTTTATACTAATATGACAATGTGATTAAACTGATTTGGCAAGAACGTCAAATATTCAATAAGTTATCATTTTTTGACAGTTCATTACCGCATTCCAAACTATTATTAAAACTATAAAAATGCGATAAATTACAATTTTTTTCTCAAATATATGTAAATTTATAACCGTATTCCAAATTCCTTTTAATGTATTGAAATGTTTCAATGATTTATTTTAGAGGGTAAAAATTCTTATTTGCATGTGTGACAATGTCTTAGATCGTAAATCGGTAAACATGTAAAAAATATAAGTTTATTATCCTATCACAAACTTTTTTTAATGCATTTTGATGTTTAAATAATTTGTTTTACAGCGTAACAATGTTTATTTACATTTATTACTATGTCTTAATATGTTTAACTGGACTGTAACTATATGAAAATCTTAAAAAATGCAATAAGTTAGAATTTTTTGACAAATATAAACTTATTACCTGAACCTAAACTACTGCTAATGCATTTAAATGTTTAAATACTAACATAACAGCGTAACAATATTTATCTGTATTAATTGTCGTGTCTTAAGACAATTCCAAACTGTAAATAGGTAACCATGTTAAAAAATGCAATAAGTTACACTTTTTGTCAAGTATATATTATTGCGCTGTCCCACAGCAGTTTTAATGCGTTTAAATGTTTAGGTAACTTGCTTTACAGCCAAAAAAAATTTTTGGTATGGAGTAAGAACTTTATATTAGTCAAAAGTTTTTTGCGTATTTACTAATTTACAATAACTAGTTTTTCAATTTAATGCATTTTTAATGGTTTGAGATGAGTTAATAAGTTTATGTTAGACAAGAAAGTATACTTTTTTTACACATTTACAGTAGATTTTAACTTCATAAGACCGAATACTACAAATAGATATTGTTACGCTGTACAACGAATCAAGTAAACTTTTAAACACATTAAAAGTGGTTTGGGATAGGGTAATAAATTTAAACGTTTCATTTATTGCATTTTTTACGTTTTGACCTTTTTATAGTACATTTAAACTTCTTAGGGCATTGGTTAAAAACTGCAGATTAATATTGTTAAACTGTAAAACAAATCATTTAAAAATTGAGATGCATGAAGAGTGGTTTGGGGTACTAAATTTAAAGCTGTCAACGTGTAACTTACTGCAAGTTTTTGCATTTTCACCTATTATCAGTCGATTTTAACATTTTATGGCATGGTATTAAACACAAATAAGTATTGTTCTGAAAAACAAATAATTTAATAATAACATTTAAATTCCTTTATGTTGAATTTGGATAAGGTATTAAATTTATATTAGACAAAATTATAAGTAATTGCATTTTCGCCTAAGTATACTCGATTTTAATTTTTTAAGACATAATATTAAATACAGATACGTATTGTTACCCAGTAAAACAATACATTTAAAAAAAATGCATTAGCAGAAATTGAGAACAAGGTAATAAGTTTATATGCAACAAAAAAGGCTTTTTGAAGTTTTATACACTTCTTATCAACTGTCAAATTGTTTAAAAAAGATATGAGGTTTCAGTAACAAAAATTAATAAATTATTTCGTAAGCTGCATTTATTATATCATTTTCTAAGCAAATGCTTGGTCCAGCTTAGGTCTAATAAATTCTAATTTAAAAAAAAACGCATTATTCTATAATCTAGAGTCTTACAAAGTTTTATTGTTAATTATTAACAAAATGCGCTGTCGTAGCTAGTAGTCGCGTGTTGGTCTGCTGCATTTTACTTATTAAATTCTACCCCAAAAATATCGGTCTATGTTAACTTATTTTACAGTGTGTAATAAATTACCAAAATATTAGTGATTTGATAACTTGCCTTAATATTAATATATCTGTGCCAATATGTTAACCAGAGAAGATATTGAAGAATTAAAAGTCTTAATTAATTCAAGTATTACCAGGTTTCTCACTAACAAAACCATTTTGAATAGCTTGAATGATTTTATTAACATATCTATCGAGAAATCTGTTGCATCTTTGACGGAAAAACTCAATACTGAATTGATAACCGTTAATAATGAACTAAAAGTGGCTAAAACGCAAGTTTCGGAAATGACTACAAAACTAGACGATTTAGAACAATATTCGAGAAGAAATTGCCTTTGAATTTTTGGTCTTAAGTAGTGGTGGACGAAAATATCGCGAGGCGAGACCATAGTTAAATCTCGTCTCGCAGAGCGAGACGAGAACGAGATTACCAAGAAATATCGTCTCGCGTGACATAGTCTCGAATGCGAGATCTCACGAGATTCTCGCAATCTCGTATTTCAGTTGTAAATTACCAAAAATTGGATAACATTTTAGATTATTTCCACGCCCAGAGCCAGACTTATAGTTCTCGTTTTACAGTTAAAATCGTACTATAAAAATTATTTCATATTTACTTTTCCAAGACCGAAAAAATGCTTATTTTTGCTTACCCCATCCAAATAGACACGATGCAGGAGCAAAAGAAGAATAAAAACAAGTAAACAACACAATATTATACTTATGTCTGTTTTTATTTTTAACAATCAAATATTTTATATAAATCCCACAAATAAGGCACAAAATCCTTTTGCTGACTTGTATGACATAACCAAAATTACCAAATACCAAACACACTTTTTCGACAAGATCATAAGACAAAATAATATTTCAAAATTCGAATATCTTTTGAATATTAAATACAATTGCCTTTGCAAATAGAATTTACCATATTGATATAATACCAAAATACATTTTTAATCCAAAATTGGAAAGAAATCCCACACAAAGTTCTTAATTCGTTAATCTTATAAGTTTAACGAATACCACGAATTCAAACATAACTGCTCACGTGCTGATTCGTTACTTAATCTTGTTCTATGCTTCCTAACAAGCAAACCAGCCTTTGAAAATAAGCGTTCAGATGGAACGCTTGTCGCCTGTATACACACGAAGTCCCTCGCCATTTTCTGTAGGCAAGGAAATTTATTCCCGTTTGTTGTCCAATATTTTAGTATGTCTACATTATACATAGCACGTTTTTCTGAATAGTAAGCATCTAATTTTCTTCTCCATTCATTTGCATCTGGGTTTAAGCGCGACAAGTGATGTGAAGGATGCTCAAAAAGAGCATTCAAATCAAATATATCTTTTTCATCTTCAGAATCTTCCGGTTGGTCAGTATAAACCTCACTTACTTCTGAAACATTTGGCAAATAATAGTTATTCTTGAAGATATTTTCAAAAGTTTCCACGGACTGTTCCATCATCTCATGGCCCCATCTTGAAAGCGGAAATGTTTCCTTCTTATGCTTGGGATCCAAAATCAAGACGGCGCAATAAATCCAGTTAGTTTTGGTATAATGTTTCATCATTTTTTCGGAAGACGCTTTAATTGCTGCTAAGAATGTGTTACTTTCTGGATTGTCACATCTTGCAGCATAATCAGTATAAATTGCCTCAATTTTATCTAGCAATAAATTAAACCCAACAATCACCGTCGGAAGAGTTGCGTATTTTTGTCCACAAAGGTAAGTAGAAAACTTTTTAAAGGGAAGTAGGAACTTCTAGGCATCCTGTAGAAAAGTCCATTCTTTATCAGAAAGGCGTAGTTGAGAAAATGCAGCGTTAGTGTCACAAAAGTGATTCAATCCATTTTTCATTTTTATTCCGCAGTCGATCATGTTGAAAGACGAATTCCACCTGGTTACAACATCAAGCACTGGAGTTTTATAATCACAGCTTGTTAGTTCACAACACATTTTTAGCTTTCGGGTAAATTGTTCGGAGTGCTTGATCTTTTTAAAGAGATTTCGCTATTTGGATAAAGGTGTAGTGTCGTTTTCATCACCTTCATCGATAAGATTTTCTTCTTCCTTTTCACTGTCTGTTTCATGACCTTCATCTCCTGTGATAAGACATTCTCCCGACTCTTCAACTTTCAAAATTTTCAACATATCTTCAACTGCAAGATTCATTATATGAGCAAAGCAACGGAAATGGTTGTTTTCATCAAAACCCGGAATTAAATCCGAGAGCTTTTCCATACAGGTAGAGTTTGCTGCTGCATTATCCACCGTTATACCCATCACTTTGTCTAAAATTCCATATTCACTGACACACTTGTAAAAAGCCTGTGCAATATCTCTTCCAGTGTGTTTACCTTCGGAAGCCACAAAGTTCAAAACGACCGAACGAAGATTCCACTCGTTATCTATGAAATGAACGGTAATTCCGTAATATGATTTACCAGCTGAGGAAGTCCAACCATCCAGGGTGAAACTAAGTTTTGATGAGTTTTCCCGTATTAAATTCTTAACTTTAACACGTAGACATTGGAAATGAGTTCATGATAATTGTTTCATTTTCTTTCTTTTTGGCATTTTCACAGATGGATTCAGTAGACGAAAATAATCTTCAGTTTGCTTATCATCAAAAAAGTTGAAAGGTAGCAATTTCAATGCAACCCACTTTGTCGTTTCCTTTTCTATTAAATCTGATGTTGGTACAGTGTTGATTTCAGCTTCCTGGAAAAAAAATAAAAAGAAATTTGAAATAATACGTGATAGTATTCCTGAGAGTGGATGTTTCGTCCATAACTTTATGCACAAAATTTATTTGTGTTTACGAAATATAATTTTATGTTCATTCTTCATTGCTTTGAAGCCTTTTTCATACCTCTCTGGTAGCTGCTGTTGTACGAAAGAAAGACTCAATTCTTGCAGTGGGAGGTGTTTGAAGCACAGGAATTTTCTTCGGGAACAAAGACTCAAACTCCTTATTATGGTGAAGTTTGAGATGACGATGAAGTCCTGATGTATTTGACCCTTTCATTTTTACAGTATACAGATTCCTGTTTTATCTCTTTTCGAATTCTGATCATACTTGCACTGAAAATAATCTGACACTTTTTTTGCCACAGTGCTGTAAAAGAAATAAAATATAATTAATGTTATGTACCTCTAGTTATCTACTAGGCATATTTGAAAATCTATACTCCTTTCATTTTCATACATGCCTAAAGACCTATTTCATTAAGTTATTATAATAAAAGTCTTTAAGTCATACATATCACATGTTTCATTTAAATCGTTCTGAAGCGTTGTGTGTGGAGTAATAGAGTTAGTCTATGTGAAATAAGTGTTGCATTTGATTCCGTTATTTGATATCATATTAATTATATGTGTATGCTAGGTGACCTATTCTTGACCAGTTTTTTAATTTACAATAGGCCTAAGTAATTTTTTTTCTGCTTTAACGCTTAAGTCTCATTTAGTTTTAAAATGTAAATCAAACAATAGTTATAAAACTGTTGTTGCTTTCAATTGGCAGAGTTAAATAATGCTACAATGAGATAGGCCTAGTGGCCTACAGTAATTGACACATAAAAAAGGCTATATATTTTATAATACTTGCGTTATTTTACTATGATTATTACAGTAGGAATTATATGAAATCACATGATAGGTTTTTTCATTCACACTATGATACAAAACACATGAAATCTATATTTTACCTCTCATGGCGGTTATCTGGTTCTCTTGACTCAGTTGACTGTGTTGATGTGCCTGCTGCGCTAGTACTAGGGACGCTCGGATGAAGTCTATTCCCATCACTGCCATAAGTCACAGTAGAAATGTTACTCCTCAGGTTAGCGTCAAGAATATTAGGATGTTTTTCTAAAAATTATAGGTAAAAATGTCATTTTCATGTTTACAAATTTTAACAGAATTTCAGATTGTAATTCTCTTTAAAAGTTAAAAAAATAAATGCACAAAAAGGCAGAAAAATCGTTTAAACAATTTTCTAAGGTTGAGATTTTCAAATAAAATTTAAAAATTACAACTCTGTTAAAGGATATCCGTAAGATTTCTATGCATTTTTCCGTATTCTTCATTTTAAAAAGGAAAATATTATGTATTGATAGATAAATCTAATTTTTGTTACATTTTTAATTGAAGTGTGACAACACAAATGTGAAACTTCCACCTCCAACTTTGTCAGATTTTGTCACAAATTCCTAACTCCCTCCCCCTCCTTGTGCGTGACGTAATTCATGAATGCCCCGTAATAATAAGGAATTGATTAGTATTATTCATTTAAAAACTTGCCTCTTCTTCCTTTTGATTTCTGAAACCTTTTCATTCTTTTTTCTGGCGGCGGAGGATTTTCATTTTCAGATGATAATTCTTCCTCTGGAAGCACATCATCATCTGGTGATAACACATCACTGTCTTCACTCGGTTCATCCGTATTCATATTTCACAAGCTTTCGCGGCACTAGCTCACTATAGTTGATTGAAACACAAAAACTTGGAAACAAAAAAATGCCACAATGTGGACGTCTCAACGGTCAACGTACGACAAAACAATGCTGCGCAACTTACCTTGGCGAATCAGATCGCTCTTGCCGAAAGCGGTGAATCCCCGTAATGCGAGACTTGCGAGGTTGCGAGATCTCGCGAGATTCTCGCAAACGAGACGAGATGGCAGTAGAATCTCGCTTTGCGAGAACGAGATATTAATTAATCTCGTCTCGCACTGCGAGACGAGAACAAGATTTACGTAAACCTTGCGAGATCTCGATCTCGTCCATCACTAGTCTTAAGGAAGAACCAGGGGAACAATTAGAAGCAAACCTGTTAAATTTATTTAATTTCAAATTAAAGTTGAACACGAATATAAATATACTATCGAAAGGTCGCACCGCATAGGCAAAGTAATTGATAATCACGACCATTCAAAATTGTGACCTGTTATAACCAAATTTTGCAGCTATCGCGAGAGACAAAAAGTTATTGTTAACAGAAAAATGCTCAAAGGCACTGGGATCTCGATTAAAGAGGACTCGATTGGCAGTCCTGAAAGAAGCTATTAATAAGCATGGTATACCCGCTGTGTGGACTCGTGATGGAATTATATACATAAAAAAGGACGATAAAACATATAAGTGAAAGTCTTTGTTAGATTTACAAAAGGCTAATTCAGTAGCATATAATTTCGGATATCTGCACCCACCCTGTTAATTATGTTACTAACGTTAAGCAAAATTTATGTTTCAATATTTCTATTTTTTTTCTTCTTTAATCCGTATAATAAACTATTAATTTACCACTGCATATAAATTTGAATTTTTTATTTTTATCCTTATTAATATACATAAAAAAATGCTGATAGACCATAACGCGATTAATACAGTGGTAATTAGCTATCAGATCACATAATTTTATTTTTTTTTGCTTTTCTCTTTGTTTAACTACTTATTGCTTTCTTTTATACTTATTTTTTAAATGTTTAAGGTTTATTATCATAATTGTAGGGGTCTTAAGACTAAGCTACCTAAACTTTATGAACACTCGTGGGATTGCGAATATGATATAATTTGTTTGACGGAAACATGGCTAACAAACGATATAGTGAATGGTGAAATATTAGATGTATCATTTTATAACACGTTAAGATGTGACAGAAATTTAAAAATAACGAATACTACAAGAGGAGGGGGCGTTTTAGTAGCAGTAAGTAATCAATTAAAAATATTAGAATTCTCGAAACTTGAAAATGTTTCTTTTGAAATAGTTTATGTTAGATGCAAAATGAACAAAAAACTAATAACTATTTTCAATCTGTATATGCCACCAAAGTCGCCTGCGGTATGGTACTCTAGCTTTTATCAATTCTTTGCAGATAACACAGATGACAATCGTAATGACTTTCTCCTTCTTACTGGTGACTTTAATTTACAATTAAATTTAAGGTCCAAACACTAACTTAATGCAAATAGATCAAAAGCACTCGGATTTTTCGATATTCCTTAACTTTCACTGGGCAAAATTAGTTAATGACATTAGAAATGATAATAACAAAACTCTAGACTTGATTATCTTACCCGATGATGAATCGTGCCGTGATCTTAATATTTATCACGAGAGCGTACCAATTCTCATAGAAAATCGTCATCATCCTGCATTGGCGATTAAAATAGAGTTACCATCGAATAATCTCACAAATCCAGCACCTACTAACGTGCACTACAATTTCAATCGATGTAATTTTTATGATCTAGCTGTTTCAATAAGAGATACTAACTGGCAATTAGTATTAGAGAGTGGAGATGCAAACACTGATCTTTTTTACAATATCTTGTATACTGTTTTAGATTCTGTTGTCCCCAAATCAAAAAGAAAATTGTTGAAGGACCATGTTTGGTTTACGCCTAAAATGAAAAAACTGTACAAGGATAAACAGTATTATTGTCAACTTAAAAACGTTTCAGATTTTTACGATGTAAAATACAAAGAAATACGGCGCCAATTAAAAATGTTAACTAGATCAACTTATAAAAAGTAGGGGAGACCGTTGTCAGTTGCAACAGTTTTTACATTTAATCTTGCAATTCAGAAACGTCTTAATATATTGCCATAAAAAAAAATAAAGATGCTTTAGGGTGTTGCCATGAATCCTGCAGTTCAAAATTGTAGGATATTCTAGCTTAAACTTGTGAAAAAAATATTAAGTTCGTGTGCGAAAAATGTTACATTTGACCCAAGTAAGGGTCAGTTGTAACCGCCGTAGGGTCAATTGTAACAAGAGACAATAAAGTGATTCTGTTTAAAAAAATATTTATTAAAGGCAGTTGCCATAACTGTGAATCTGATTAGATTAGTTAATCAGATTCACAGTTATGGCAGTAATACAATACGTCGCCTTTTATGAATTTTTCGTGCCACCATAATTTCCAACCAAGACATTGTACCCACTCCTCGCCCTGTTTGCTATTGACCTATGCGCCCATGCACACAAGGCACAAATAGTCGTCATCATCTGTGCTACTATCTTCCAAAATACTTTCTTTCTTATTCGCAGTCTTATTCTTTTTACCTTTTTTAGCTTCAATTGTTGACACAGACGTCGACTTGCTTTGCCTGGCCAACTTTAAGTTCCTTTTAGGTGTTTTTCCTTTTTTTATTTCTGCTAACTGCGCCTTCTCTGGGGTATCGGTCCAAATCGAACTTCTCATTGCCACCCTACCTTTTCGCTTTGGTTTTTGGAAATTTGCTTTAGGCAACGGACGGATATCGCTTAGAGAAATCATAGGGGAAGTTCGTTGATTTGATGGTCCTGGAGTTTCATAATTCACTTGCAGAACTGGAGAAGAATGAGGAGGTGGTCTAGGATCCAGAACTAGTGAAGAATCAGGAGGCGGTGTAGAGTGAAGAGACGATCTTGAACGAGAGGGAGGTGTGGATTCGAGTAGTGGTGGATCCGTGTCGTTTTCGGGTAAATGGTCGCTTGGTTCTAGCAACGGGCGGTCCGTAACTGCCGCCGGAGCGAACTCATGATCAGCAAATACGAAGCGGTTAAATGGATAAATACCGGAACATTTGAAACCAGCCTAAATATTTGCTGGTGTAGCAGCTAAAGGGGGGATTGCTTCACAAGACTTGGCAAATGATAAATGTTCATTCTTTTGCCTGGATGAGTTTTTCTCCAATCGTCGGCGCAGGTGTTGAAATATTTCTTAAACGGTCCATATACCGATCTGTCTAAAGGCTGCAGTTTGTGGGACGTATGAGGAGGGAATGACAGCAATACTATCCCGGTTTCGCGACAAAAAACAACAGCTGCAATTTGTATATGGGAATCGTGATTGTCAAGAAGCAGAAGAACCTTATTTTCCTGAGATGGCCTCGCATGTTTCATGCCGTAGAAAAGATAAGAATTCAGTACTTTGCATCCAACCGGAACCGTTTGCCGCCCCGATACTGCCCACCGGCCCATCGGACAAAAAATGATCGTGGAAATTTTTCCGAGGGAAAATAAACATTGGCGGTATTAAATTTCCAACTGCATTAACAGCCACGCATACAGTTACCAATGTCCCTCTTTCATGTGAATTAATGCCACCAACCTGTTTTACTTACACCTTTGGCGGCTAAGACTTTATCAAGTTTTGGTGCTGTAGTAACTCTTGTTTCATCTAAATTGTAGATGTTTTGAGGTTCAAATCCGTACCTTTCTATAACATTGCTAAGTTTATCGAAAAATGTCTCAACATTCTGTTTATTAAAGTTGCAAGCTCGAGCAAGGCTGGTTGATTCGGGGATTCTAATGGAGAGTGTTGGATTACGTTTCAAAAAACCCGTAAACCAATCAGCACCGGCCATCTCGAACTTTTTCCACTTGTCAGGAAATTTCAGTTTGTTTGCAACTGCGTATTTATAAGCCAAATTTCTTACTTCTTTTGGTGTAAGCCCATAGAAAATATTTGCTGACGCTTTAAGATATTCCGTGAGCTCCGCTTCCAAAGTCGCGGAAAACACTTTATTATGTGGCTTATATCCCACCTGAGGGTCTTCATTTGAATTTCGCTGTTTGATAAATCTTTACAGTGTTACGTGACAAATGTCATAGGTTTTTGCTGCTTTTTGAACTGACACCTTCTCGTTCATTACTAAATCGGCAGCTCTCTCAATAACATTTTGATCCGGACCTCTGTTGGTGGTGCGAAGACGATTGCAAGGCATTTCCTGTGTAAAACAAATAGTACGTGTAAGGACCGGACGTTTTTATAAAGATCAGTAAATTGGGGCTGTCAGAAAGCTATTTGGAATTTACACACGATACCATCACCTTTGTAACACTGTTACAATTGCCCCGGATTGTGATGTTACAATTTACCCAGAATGTATTAACCTTAAATATTGTGCCTACTGAGATTGGTTACTAACCTTAACAAGAAATGTGTGGTACTAAATGATGCGTAATTTAACACAGTTTCGAATGGTGTCCACGAAAAATTCAACAAATTTAAATGCTAGCCACTATAAGGAAACAAGTTGCAACAAAATATTTTACTTACGACGTACTAAATCGCGTTACCTTCCGTATACAAAACACACTTGCATGTATGACGCTACCAATACCAACCACAGTTTGCAACCGAGCTACGAGTAAACGGATTACAGCGACAGTGCATAATTTCAATAGATGCCACTAGTATAAGCACTGTTACAATTGACCCCGGTCTCCCCTACCTCTCAGAAATCGAAACTGCAATTGATGAAAATGTTAGTCATATTCTGGTCTTATATAAAAAACTAATAAAAAACAGATGGTTGTAAAAGATGAAGGAATTCTGTACGAAGGTGTTGCCGCAGCGAATATATTTGCTCAATACTATTACTAAGGCAGATTACAAAAAGGCAATAAAAAAATTAAAGCTAAAGAGAACGGCCGGACCCGATATGATCCCCCCTTATATAAAGGCTTGTGCAGAGTGGTTTCAACAACCGTTACTATATATATTTAACCTTGCGCTAAAAACCTCCAAATTTCCAGACGAATGGAAAGAATCTATTATTGTTCCAGTGCATGAAACAGGCTCTAAGTCACAAGTACAAAATTACCGCTTAATAGCTTTACTTTCCGCCTTCTCCAAATTATTTGAACACATTATATATACCAAATTATACTCTCATGTTAATCCGTCAATAAATGTAGCACAACATGGTTTTGTGAACCAGAAAAGCACAATTACAAATCTGCACGTATTCACTCTACAAATTTATCAAGCAGTAGAAAAAAAAAGAGCAAATTGACGTTATTTACACAGATTTTAAAAAAGCATTTGATAAAGTTGCCCACGATATCTTGTTAAAAAAAACTAACAGATTGAGGTTGGTCACACAATACGTTATGTTTTTGTGGCTCATAACTAAACTCGAGATCAAGTTATGTTAAATTTGACGGAAACACATCCAGCAAATTCGAGCCAAATTCAGGAGTACCACAAGGTTCCAACATGGGCCCTTTGTTATTTTTAATATTTCTCAACGATCTGCCAGATGTCTTACATTTCTCTGAGTCACTGCTTTTTGCTGATGACTTAAAAATGTTTCGTACAATCAGATACAATATTGACTGCCTAAAACTACAAAATGACATAGATTGTCTTTATAATTGGACTTCCGTAAATAAACTATCGCTAAATATAGAAAAATACTTAGTTTTGTCATTCACTAGATCTAAGACACCTTTATCTTATAGCTATATGATCAACGATGTAATCCTTAATCGTTATTATTATATCAAAGACTTAGAAGTACACTATGATTCATCGTTAAATTTTAAACGTCACATTGGAAAAACGATATCCAATGCTTATAAGTCTCTAGGATTTCTTATACGTCAATCAGTCACGTTTCAAATTATAAACACTTTAGTAATGTTATACTATACATTAGTCAGGTCAAAGCTAGAGTATGCATCAATCGTTTGGCACCCACATTTAATCACACTAATAAAAAACATAGAGAAAGTTCAAAATAAATTTTTAAGAATCTTATACAAAAAACGATTTGGCACCTATCCCGATTACCATTCACTCTGTTTAAGAAACACATTTGAAATACCAAGTCTCAATAGTAGCAAAAGTATCTCCCTCCTTAAATTTGGATTTAAATTGTGGAATTTTATACTTGATGAAAGCTACCTTCTTTCTCTAATGTTGTTGAAGATGCCTTCAAGATCGACACGAACAAATGCCACTTTTCAAGTAAATCACGTTAATTTTACTTACCACGCACCCTTCCTATGTATGTTACGATTATTGAACATAGTACTGTTATTTACTGATACTGACCTAGCCAGTCATTATAAAAAAATTCACAAAAGATATCGAGAATTATTTTAAATACGACTAAAGTTTAGGTTAGATTGTTTTTAAGGCTCTACCTTTACAATTACCTTTACAATTATTGTATTTATTACTTTTCTTGCAATTACCATATTTTTCTTTTTATATTTAGTTTAGCTTAGTTACTTGCGGCTAATTTTCTGTAATTATATTTGCTTATATTATCATCCTTGTAATTAGCCTTAATGACTGTTATCCTAAATTAAATAAATAAATAAATAAGCTACAAATATGTGCTTATAAATTGATATTTTATAACTGGTGTAATACAATAATTTAAAATATGATCAACATAACAAAACCACGTCATAAGACAAGCTCAAGCAACTGTGACAAATTAATCCCATAAACCATTGGACAAAAAAATGAGAGAAACACATCTTCATAATGGATGGGATTCGCTCAGAGTTTGCAATTGTTTTTGTTAATTTTTAATGTATAGTATTTCTTTTTAGTTTTTTCAATACTCCGATTAGGTAATGGCAGTACCTTCTTTTATTTGAACTATTACATTATCAAAGAGATATTTTTCTGTGTGTGGATGCTGTAGAATTTATCCATAAAACGTTGACAGTAACAAGAAGCAATTTTAACGCTAAACATTAATCTATTTACCTTGTACATACTTTTGTGAGTGTTTAGGGTATGCAGTATAGTACTGTTATCGTCTACTACCATTCAAAATTATCAACTTTAGTTCTTGTATTTAATTTTTCTAGTCCATCTACTTCTGCTGCTACCTTGCTGATTAAACCAAGTTTAAGTTGTTTTTTCAATAGATTGTGTTAGTATTTCCTGAATGTTGTCATCCTATATAGTTTTTTTAAAATTATTTATTGTATTTTAGGGTTTGAGGAATTAAATACATTCATTTTAAGGCAGGTAATTAAACGACTCTTCCAAAAATGTTGTCAACTACAAGCTTATTAAATCTGACTTTTCATTAAAACAATGGCTTTTATAATAACATTTGACATAAACAACACTTTTACCTGTATAATCGTATTAATTTTAAAAAAGTTTGATTTTAATCTATTCAATATACAACAGCGCTTGTATCTATCTTCATTAACACTTTTCTTCAATGTTGAACTTAAAACAAACAAAAAGACTTTCACCATTCTTCTTTTTTTATTTTTTCATTTTTTATACTATTACCAACCTTTTGCTATAGTGGTTCCTGTTGCTAACAAGCATGTCCCCACGGTTAGCTACAATGTCGGTTGAGAAAACTATAATAAAAGAAAGGTACTGGTACTGATAAATGCCTCGGCTCGAAGACACCAAGGGTACGCCTGAACCCGCTACGAAGAGATTTAAGATAGAACAAAAGATAGACAATCAATCAAAAACATATCAAGCGTATATTCTGTTAAACAATAACACTAATACTAGTTCTTTTGTTAACAATGTGGTTAATTATAGGATTTATTAAGTAAATTAAACAATTATCGGATACATGAGCTAACCCGGTTAACAACTTTTAACACAATACCAAAATTCAATCACTGTAAACTAAAACGTAAAATCGATAAACTATTATGTTTAGATTCAGTCGCGATCAAATTAGAAATTACCAAATATAATTAATAACAACTTAAATGATGACAAATTAGAAAACTTACTCCATCAAAGTTTCTTAAACAAATGGCCACTGTCGACTACTATCGACCGTATTCACAGATTTGCAAAATATGTAAACTTACATGCAACGACGGGGGTTTGCTAAAACTTGGCCTTGACTAGGTACGTTTAAAACAAAATAAAGGAACTTGAATGAAATACACTCAGCGTACTCAAAACAACTTCATAACAATAAGCTAAGAGCGTTTTATAACTGCAACTGAAAGTATAAAGAATTAGTATGATCTTCAGTTAAAATCTTGATAGCTATAATCTAATGTAAGTAGCGCGGTATCACTAAATTAACAATTGCTAAATAGATAAAAAATTGAATACAATTAGGAGATTAAAATACAAAATAATTATTAATAAAATTATAGCGAAGTGCGGGTCTTCTGCCGTCTTCACCGAATTACTCAGTAGTATCCACAGCTGTGCCACGTTCGACTCAATTAACACATTTTCCGAAGGTCATGAGATATGTTATTGTCATTCCCGGCGAGATTACTCTTTCCGTAGCTTAATGACGCTTGACTACGATTTGCTTCGATTACAACAAACTAGCTATAAGAATTTTAAATTACTAAAAGCAACATTGCATTTTCCTGTTAATTACAACTCAATCAAAAAAATCGAAATTCTTTATTCAAGTGAAATTGTTAAAAGCGTAATAGATATAGCAGACGATGAAATTAAATAGAAAGAAGAATTACTTACAATTAAGCAATGTTATACCGTACTGTATCCCTGGATGTTAGCATCCCTTTATTTCCTTAAGGAGCACACGGTAATTTTTCCGAGTAGCCACGATTAGAATGATTACTTTCGTGGCAAATAGAACCTCGTAATTAAGTGAATATTTAGGGTTACAAAGAAGAGCTAAAAAGAAATAAGCCATGTTTGTGAAACGTAACCACGTGTGAATCAAGTAAGTACTAACCTCCAAAACAAACATCGAACAGGTAACTCGCAAAAGATATGTCCGACGCCATTTTTATTGCTTAAGTACGAGTCATGTAGCAGGATTTTCTAAAAGATACGTATCCATGTAGATGTGACTGGATGACAAAAATTTTAACCGTTCTTAAAACCTTTGTGCTCAACTGCTAGTGACACGTTAAATCAAGGCTGCGCCGTCTGACGGTTAAGAACTTGACTAAATCCCGAAAACTTGTCCGCACGCAACGACATTGGCAAAGTTGCCTAAACGACAGTTGAAATTCATCAAATATGGCTTGAAATCGTTGTACATCAACTTTTATAGACTTTTTGTAAACAATTCGCGAAAGTTTTAAACTCTCCAATATCTAAAATTTGTTAACAAGGCGATCTAAATGAAAACTTGTTTGTGATAAAGGTTTAAATAAATTTTACAGAATGTTATCTTTGTTTTCTTATCTCGATTGATAAAGTGCTGTACTATTTGATATTTGTATGGATGAAATTTTAACATTATAAAGCATTATGTGAAGCTTTCTTAGAATATTCTTAGAGCAAGTGATTGTCTATCAACAGACCCTTTAGAACTTCTTATGAAAGTTCAATATTTACGGGGTACAAACTGTTATTTTATGTCCAGATTTTTTAACTGTACAGAACCATTTTTACACCAGTAGACTAACCCATGGTATAACTGTATTTAGCTTTGGCGGATCACCCTTGTTATTGTCATTAAACTGCTGCCAATATGCACGCTCCTGAACGCTACTGAACCAGTTTAAATATCCGGAAAAATACACGTCGTTGCAATAAATGACCAATACTATGGCAAAATTATCACAAATTGTGTAGATAAATTATTGTATACCCAACTGAACTGGAATGTGTATCTGCGATATCTGTTGCGTGTTGCGAGCACGTTCGGCGAGAATGTACATCTGGCATTACAGATAACTCTCAATTTTTTTATTAGTAAATATTAAGTTTAAAAATGAACTAGCAGTAAGTAATTAAAAATTACCAGGTTACTTAAAATTGTATCTAATTGATTAGCCACAACAAAATAATAAAACAAGCTAACAAAATTAGGTGATATCAATCTTTTATTTAATTGAAAACACATATTTTCACTTTAACAAATCAATAGCGATGAATCAAATACAAGCATTTACCAAATTTTACTTACCGTTGGCTTAGCTCGGTGATCTATTGATTCCAAAGACATGTGAAGGCTTAGAAACTAAGAATAAATAAATTTTCACGTTTGAGCTATCATTGCATCTATTCAATTTCATATCTACCTGAAGTTTTTATACGAATTTTTTATGGTATGAATGAATGAGCGTTGATAGAAGTATTAGCAATTGCTGTAGATTGAATTGTTTATAGTGGTACCTGTTGAACGTTTCTACGTGTTTTAAGTCTTGTATTGCAGATTTAGCATGTGTCTAATTGTTTTTATTCGAAAATTTGATTGTTATCTAAACTGTTATGTTAAGTTACAGCCATGTAAATAACAGTATGGTTTAATAAATAGAGGCCTGAAGAAGTGAGCAGACAGCCACACGAAACGTAACCGGTTCTTAGACACATAAAGTGTTTATGATGCCCCTTCTCATCGAAGAGCTCTAAAAGTAATCTAAGTATTCTAAATTGTTATGTTTTTACATTCTTTAAACGTGCTATTACCTTTAATTTAGTAATGGTTCCAAAACTATCTAGAAAGTTTTTAGTTTTTGCTATAAATGTTTACATTGACTTGCGTATTTTTTTTAACTGCATTATGTTTTTAATTCTCTTTTTTATTTGCACCGCGCATGCTTTGGGCAGTGATGGGCAATTTTGCGTAAAAAATAATTTTATACGTATACATGTAAAAAACTCTGTATATAACGTATTTTAAGTAAAAAATGTATAATACGTATTTGATACGTGTAAACGCATCTTAAATCTGAACATGCTTTGAATTGTTAACCTTATATTAGTACTTTTAGCTTTAAATCAGTTTGCCTATTGATTTATCTAATAAAAGTATTAAAATTATTTAAGTCAAGTAACTTTTCATCATTTCTAAAGTATATAATAACAATTGAAAGTACTGCCAAAGTCAGTAATTCATGAATTACACGGATACCTTATATAATAAGTATCAATGAAGAAGAAATTCGTACTTCAAATAAAAAAATAAACAACAAAATGAGCTTAGGAAAATAATCACTTGATGTTTTTTACGTAGCGTAATTAAAGTGGACGTATAATACGTAGATTTTTACACGTAAAAATCTGTGTAAAAAATTACACGTATTATACATGCCCAACACTGGCTTTGGGTGACAGTATTTGATAATCAAACTTCACGAAACGGTATACATCAAAGAATAAGGCTTAAGTTAATTCATATGTATTTGAATTGGTAGTTAAATGTTCTTATCAATAAAATACTATTGATTATACAGTCCATTTTGTTAATTACGGTCCTTCGAGCCAGATATCTTTGACAAACGTTATACAATCGACAGGTTAGTGCTCAACCTGGTTTAATCTAGACCAGCGAGAGAACAATAAACACATGCATCGTATACTACCAACCTAAAGTGAGTTTTTTCGCCTAAATTTTTAATTACTTTAAACGAATGTAAACGAAAATATGTCTTTAAATCACGTTTAATAACGTATAGCACACATACTTTTTATTACAGAAAATGTCCTAATCACAAGTAAAAATCAATTTCTTTTATTGAACTATGTGTTAGTCCGCCATGCCAAGAAGCATTGTAGAAATTCTCTTTCTAAAGTTAAAAGTGACTTAACAAAAAAATCTTCCAAAACAAATTGTTCTGTAAAAGTCGGTTTCTACACAATATTATTACAACTAAAACTACTCTTGTAGTAATCAGTAAGTTTTATGCTGTACTGTAGTTTAATTAAAGTGCTTTAATATCCTCGCGTATAAAATAAGACACAAACTACTAATTAAAACTATGCACTTTACTTACACAAGTAATAAAAGTTACAGTAAAACATGATGTTAATCAACAAAGTCTTGCGTCTTAATTTTTTATACGCAAATGCAATTATGGGTGTATTTAAAAGTTGATTTTTATTACTTTTATTTTCAATTAAAGTAAAGTAACGCTTAAGGGCAAATACAACATATTTTTAGCACTAGACGAAAATAAAATTACGTTTGTTCGGCGGAAATTTGTAAAACTAAATTCACCCTAGCATAAATATGTGCTGTAGTCATTAGAGAGCCAATTTCGCACCTCAGAGACTCTAATAATATAATCCAAAGATTAAATTTATCCTGTTTATTAGAAACGCTACATTTTCATTATTTTTAAAAATCGTCTACATAAAAAATTTCGTTTAGTAAAACATTCTTTTTAATTACGTTGTGTAATTTTTAAATTATAAACGAAACCATTTAACTAGATTGATATCGATCGTAATTTATATAAACTTGTTTTATCGCTTCTTCCTTGATGGAGTGAGTCCTTCACACGACATTCTGCAATTTATTTTCAGTGGCAGAACTTTTTGAAAGCATGGTAAACGTTTCATATAAATTAGAAGTTTGTATTTTTCTTTGATTGAGTTATAATGTAATTAAGAATGTGTTCAAGTTTTTCTTACATGTTGCGGAAACGAATGTAATTATAAATGAAAGCTTTTTTACGTTTATTTTTATAAATTACGTGTTGATTTTAGTTTATCGTCAAAACGTGCTTCCCTTATTTTGCTTATGGTTTTTGTACGGAACGGTGTTCTATTAATTTCTATAAAAGGTTTAATTTGAAAAAAATGTTGCAATTATAGCAATTTTGCCTTTTTATAGACAAAAGGTAATTAATAGATTACGTATGTTTACATATTTTTAACATTTTGAAACAGATTTGTATATTTATGTATATAATCAAAGTTCTATTAACAGTAAAAGTAACCAGTTTGTATTAATATTGAACTATAACAGGAAAAGCAACTTAGATTTCTAAATGCTTTTAAGGTTCAGACATTAGTACAATAAAATTACAGGTATAAGCACTATCTAATAATTGAGCATTAATAAAAAAATTGTAGAGTCAAACGTAATTACGAAAGTAGTTTAGATTCAATTATTAGTTGAGTGTAAAAAAATTTGTGTTTTAACTGTTAATACCAAATGCTTATTTGTCTTAGGCAATGAAAGCATGTGATAATAATATTACAACTAATTTACAAACATGGGACAAAGCGGAAGCAATAACTGTACAACGTGTTATAAGTGTTATTGTGGTAATATATAAACATGTATGTTTCTGTGTAATAGACTAAAATTATGTACAAAAGTTGTATATAAGTAATTGTTTAATTTATTTTATTACGTATTATCAAGAATGTGAATTAAAAAAAGGAGTTGTTGATTTTAAGTATCGTAGGGAAGCGTTTCTGCTATGAAATATAACAAAAACAGTACTGTGCAGATTTAGTTTGACACTTTAGATATTTTTTGAATGTATACAGGTTGTGCTATTACCCCGGCTTTGGTTTCTTGTGCCTTTGTATAAACGTCAGCATAAAATTTTTAGTATTGCATTCGTCTCTATTGAAACGTTACATGTTTTAAAAATATTTTTGTTTATAGAGGGTGTTTAGTTTTCGCTGGGCAGCATAAAGTTACACTTTTTTAAATAGAAACCCATCAATTTTTTTATGCTGTTCTATGAAAGCTTCATTTAGATGAAAAATACTTCATAATCTTTTTAATTGATTGCGGCGTTGCATTTTTGAGCAATTTCTTTAAAAATGTAGCATCAGAAAGAAATGGTCACAAAACTGGTGTTTTTTGAAATTTTGGAATTTGTTTTTATAAATTCGTAGGTGAAAGTTAAAAGTACTTAAAGAGTCGAAACTAATTTAAACTAATTTTGTATGAGAGCGCTAATTTTTAAATTTTTCAAATTGTAAAAACTCATTTTTTCAGGATATCTTTGTTTATAAACACGAGAAGCTAAAAGACATTTTTTTCACATTCACCCCAAATAAAGTAATAGGTAATAATGTGGCAACTAAACACAATAAGTAAGATTTACTAGCTATTTGTTTTTTGTTTAATTGAAAATTTACAAATATCTCCGTAACTGTAGATCTTAGCAGAAAAAAGTACTAGTGCAAATTGATAGAGAATTAAAAACTACATTTACATTTAAAACAGTTGAAATAAATTGAGGGTGATGTTTAAAAAAAATGAGTTCTGCGATTTGAAAAATAGCGCTCTCATACAAATTAAGTATGGCGAATTATACAAATCTTTTAGACTATATACGTAGGTACATCTGATTTTCATCTATGAATTTACAAGAATAAATTCTAAAATTTCAAAAAACACCAATTTTGTGACTATTGATTTTAGATGCTGCATTTTTGACGAAATTGTTCTAAAATGACAACGCCACAAACATTAAAAAAAAATTAAAAAGTATTTTTCATCTAAATTAAACATTCATCGAACAGCATAAAAAAATTGATGGGTTGCTATATAAAAATTGTAACTATACTGCCCAGCGAAAATAAAAAAAATATTTTTAAAACATGCAACTTTTCAATAGAAATCAGAACAGTACTAAACATTTTATGCTGACATTTATACAAAGGCACTAGAAACCTAGGGCGGAGTATTGTCGAACCCTGTATATATTAAAATAGTATCTCTTGTAACAAGGTTTTAATAAAAATTCGATAAAAAAGAAAAGTTCAGAGCGCGAGCATAGGTTTTCTTCACGAGCTGAATGCAATTAGATAAAATTTTAAAAAATTATTTTGATTACGTCGTATCAACATTTATATTTACACTGTATTTATTGAAATCAAAAAGTGATGTAAAATGGTTTTTTGTAATATTTTTATTGTAGCCCCATGTAGACATAAATCACATAGAAACGTCAAAATTAGGACGTCGCACTTATGTTTGACTTTTTTGAAATCTATATCTATTATAATTATAATGAATATGTATACAAAACACATAAGACGTATGTAACTGTTTATTCACACTCAGTTAGTAACGTACAGTTTTCCGAACCTCTTAAAGGTTGGTAAGTGAGCGGTTTCCATGGTTAAAAAAACGAGTATGTAATTAAACCTCACGGTCAGTAATGTACACTTTCCGAACCTGTAATTCGTGTGTGTTATGTTTTAACTAATTTGATAAAATGACAATCATAAATGAAATACGTATATGTCAATTGTGAAGTGTGCCTACTACGTTTTAATTTTTTACCGAAATAAACGATAATATTTTGGAAGTAGGTTTTCATTCATTTTTTATTAGTTTTATGTTATTTATTTTATTTAATGGCTGATTGTGAATAAAATTGTATACAAACCTTGGCAAAAGTGTTCCATTTGTCTCGAGAACTAGTTCACCTCGAGGCTATGCCTCTCGGTAAACTATAGTTCTCTCGACAGAAATGGAATATTTTCCGCCTCGGTATGTAATCTACTATTAAATAATCAAAATAATTAAAAAAAAACTACATTTGCTTGTGGAAAAATTTATTTTGTGCACGATTTCTATATAACGATGAAATTTACTGTTTCAAACGCGGTATTAAAGTGAGTATTATTCTGCCGTTCTCAATTCGTCGGAATGTGTGTTCAGCGATTTTTTTTTACCACGTTGACTCATTTTAATGATTCTTGTTTTATTAGATGGGGACCTTAGGAGTGGTACCATATAAATTTAGTCAAGTTGATGATGGGATCCGTGAGACAATGATCAAACTCTTAAATTTATATCGACATCATATTCTCTTGAACGATGTACATTTTCAAGATTTTCAGTGACTATAGCCAATCTACATCACACACAAACGTTGACAGTGTCACTCAACACCCCCTTCTTTTGTGAACCCATTCCTATTATGAATTCTTTAAATTTAGATTGAGAAAGTGGTTGAGTGAGAAGATCAGCTAGTTGACTTCCAGTTTCGATGTATTCCAAGGAAATTTCTCCATTTTTAACTTTGTTAAATTTAATATTTGATATCAATATGCTTGGTTCTTCTGTGATTCTCTGGGTTTTTGGGAACTCATGTTGTTTTCGTAGATAGTGGCTTCCATACACAACAAATTTGTATCTTGTAAAATAATTCGGATCGTTATTGTTTCCACAGGCTTCAACGCTAAGTGCCCTGTACTCCGCCTCAGTGGAAGACAGAGCTACGTTCGATTAAACCGTTGAACCATAAATTAAGTATCCCGTTGTTGATTTATGGTCTTTGAAACTTTCCCAGTCAGAATGTGCATATCCTACCAACAATTTTTTATTACACGACTGTTCATACACAAGTTTATAGTTCCTTTTATGAATCGCAACATTCTCTTTAAGTTCATCCAAATTTTTTCATTCGCTTGATCGTGATGGCCACTTAAGGTATTAATGGTAATACTTAGATTTGGTCCCGAGCACAACATTGCATACATAAGGCAACCGAAAAATTGTCGACACTGTTTGACGTAATTTAAATCTTTTGGCATTTTAGATAACTTACAAATTGCTCTCATCGGTGTTGATGTTGATTTGCTATCGATCATACCAAAACGTTTAAGTAAATCCTTCAATTTTCATTCCTAGGACGTAATTTAGATTTCCGAAATCTTCTATAGAAAATTCCTTTGCTAGGTATTTTTTTACTTTAGAAAAATTTTCAACACTTTTATTAACCGGTATGGTGTCATCAACAATATAAATACAGATTGATCAATAGCGTTTCCATTTCTGTACAAACAATATTTTGTTTCTAAACGTATAAACCCAAATTTCCTCATACTCAAAGAAATCTTTTACCCCAATAACGCGGAAACTGTTTTAAGCCATAAATAGTTTTGTTTAACTTGCATACCTGATTTTCGTTTGACAATATATTCTTTGAAGTTTTCATATATATTTTTCCTTTAAGATCCCATGTAAAAAGCTGTTTTTACATCTATTTGATAATAATTATAATTGTCTGCACCAATGGCTAATTAAATTGTCAATTTTGCAACAGCAGCGTACGTTTCAGAATAGTTAATTTCCGCTTCTTGTTGGAAGCCTCTGGCCATTAAACGCGCTTTGCACTGTAATGAACTTCCATCTTCACCAAATTCAATGTACCCCATCGATCTCATTCTTTATGGTTTTTAACCATTCCTTCTTCTTTGAATTATTCTTCACCTGATAAAACTTTTAGGTTTATGAATTTCATACGAATTCTTTTTGCAAGTAATAGCAAATTAATGGGTATAAATATTAATAATTTACCATTTACAACCAAGCTTTCAAACTGAACCTACAACTAAAATTAAAAATATGTTGAATTCTATAAAAGATAGATACCTTACAACACCTGGAGAATCCCATGCACCTATGGCAAGGTATATATTGGCGAAATTGGTGGAACTATAGATACGAGATTAAAAGCACATAGAAGACATCTTCGTTTACTCCAGCCTACTAAGTCTGCTATTGCCGAACATGCATTTAACACTCTCTATGATATAAACTTTAAGAAAGCTAAAATAATTTCTAAAACAAAAAACTGGAATTCAATAAAGATTAGAGCAGCTATTAAAATTATTACATATCTTAACAAGTAATAGAGACAGTCGTTACGAACTATCTGACACCTGGTTACCTGTTATTTCGTAATCTTAATTTGTCCACCAATTACACTTACGCTACGTCTAAAGTTTGTATGGTGGTTTTCCTTTAGACTTTCCAGCAAATGCTGTAGCTAAATAAACTTGCGTCAATTATCTAGTTCTCTTACGATTTATTGTTATTAGTCACCTTAGTTTTGCAATTGTTAAATTAATTTACTTTATACTGCCTGACAAAGAACTTCAAGTTCGAAAGCTTACTTCTAAATTGTATTAAATAAATATACCATTTACCCTAAAAAAATCATTAAAATGTTTTATGGAGAAACTTTTAGGTATAAATATTATTTTAAATATCTGTTTACTCGGAGTGTGGTCTGTCTGGTTGACCGCAGTTACCAAGTTTAGTAGCCAAAGATGATCTTAAAGTTTCTGGGTATAATTGGAACGACCCGCTACTACAGAGCGAAGATGAAAGACGAATAGGAAGATCTAATTTTCTTCATCCATAACTTTACCGGAAAATAGTTGTGTTTGATGAAAAATAAAATCCGTTAACCAAAATGAAATTGAAGCATTAAACTTAACTGTTTTACAGACACATTTCAAACCTAAAATTCCTAACTGGAATTTTGAGGAACCGCGGCACTACTACATCTTATTTTTTCCGAGAAAGAAAGAGAGAGCTTGTATTCTCTTGCCTCATTAAATAAAAATGAATTTCTTTTATAAATGATACACGCACTCTTTTATCTCCTATGAAGAAAGTGTAAACAACAAAGATGTCAAAACGACACGTAATTTCACGTAAGTTTGTTTGTAAGTTTTCACATCATGCTGCAACCGTAAGCAATGATAATATTGAATAAACACAACTCTTAATGGTGTTAACACATCTCGGAGACTAAATAAAATTTGTCAGAAATAATAAATCATAAAGTAATCTGAATTTATTAATACAAAAAATATGCAAATTGGCGAAAACACAGCTCACGGATATTTAAGCAACGTAGAAACATGCATTTGTTAAAAAACAAATTACTTAAACCCTCGAAATGACAAAGATAAATTCAAATACGTTAAAAAAAGATTACTTACAAATAGAGATTCTTTATATTGATTTTTTTCTACTTTATTTGTTTTTATAAAAAAAATAATGAGATTAATTAGGACCAGGTTAATTAACTAACAAAAGTTATTACATATTTAATATTGACAAAGATTGCATAAATGCTAAAAAATACTTAATGAGTATAATACTGTTTAACAAAGATGCAAAAAAATCTTGTTTGTTTTCATTAAGCGGCCACAACAAGAAAATATTTTAAATAAAAGACTATTTAAAAGCAATTGAACTTATTTGTATAAAAAATTTATATTTTTATTAAAATTAAAGATAATTACAATTGTACATGTGTGTTCTGATATTTAACCTATTTTGTCAAAAAAGAATATACATATATGAGTAAATCATAAAAAGATTAACACGTATAGTGCTTATTAGTGCGGTTCAACTGTAATTTTAATCAATAAGAAAGCGATGTAAATTATTTAAGTGCAAATATAGTTTACTAAAATTCTGTACTACAAATTGTGATTAATATAAAATTGATAGCTTTGAAAAGCGACAGTAATGGTTACAAAAAAATTTCCGGTTAAGGTTTGTTTAGATTTGATATGAGATGCTACAAAATGCTGTAAAATTCGGATTTAATAAAAAACTTTTATTAATGCACTGCAGCGCATAGGTGGCAGTTTTATATGGATTTGAGAAAAACTCTCAAAAACAATAAAAGGAAAACTAAAAGAAGAGAAACAATGAAATAATTATATATCTTGTTGATTACTTAATAATGTAATGTATTTTTGGCTACGAAAGTAGTCATTTTGACCTTTTGTACAATTTTTGTAATAATTAATATTTTAGAATCCCATAATATATTATGCGCGTGATTTCGATTACTTATAAATTAAATATCAAATATTTTATAATTAGTGATGGTTGCGTCAGCTCCGGACAAGTTCCTGTATGTCGCTTGCAGAAAGACAAACACGTACTTATTATTGAGCTATGCAAATATATAAATGCAACGCTGCAGAAATTCAGCGCAGTATGTTATAAACTTGTGCCGAGAGCGTTTGGAAATTCTTATTGACAAATAAACTTTATCAAAATGTGGAAATTGCGTGGACGTATTCCAGAACACACATTATAGTACTTAGAAGTACTGAAAAAATTGTCAGAAGGCAACAGTGATGCTGGTGAACATCCATTTGATGTGGTAAAATTTGCTCTATATATTACCAGTGAAAACGATGAGAGATTTGTAATTAGTGAATATAACCACTTTTCTACGTCCAATACTGGTAAAACCAATTTTAGTTTTCAACTGTCTACTTTCACGAAGACTCTAAGGAGTAGTAAAAAAACTAAAACCGCTAGAAACTGTGTATCTTTAGTAACATGAAGCAAACAAGCTGCAAAAAGTGGGGATGTGTGGACATAGCATGTGATAAGCATAATGTTGGGCGTGCATATCAGCGGAATATAATTCGTGATATTTCTGGGCTAATTTCTTTTGCAAAACGGAGTTTAACAGACATGGAGTCTGCATTCAATTTATTAATAGAGAATTATATTATAAAACATATTCAAAACTGTACTGTAATCAAGGCCAAGTCAGCTAGGAAATGATTGCACCTTATCTATTTCAAAACATGAAGCTTTATTACCGTTTTACTTGCTCGTGGGGCTTATGGTGATCGTACTTTAGAAGTCAATAAATAGTTTATGGTCAAAGCTGCGAAAACCCACTGCTTTTAGTGAAACAATGTCGCGTCAAAGGTGAAGTTTTTAAGATGTGACATTCAATTCATTAGAAGTGAGCCTTTGAAGAATGACAAATAGTATCAGAAGTGTGGTACAGGTTTATATCCAATTGCAGACGCTGCTGCGGACCTGGGGAAAAGATTACTATTGATATATTGTTGCTGCCGTCAAAATCAAATGTCGTTTCACTCAATACATAGCCAACAAACCATATAAATTTGGTATAACGTTTAGGCTGACTGTTGATTTAAGTTCCAAATATGCAATAAATAAATATCCTTACCTACGGTTTTCTACGAGTTTTTTGTTAGCAAAAGAAATTACTACGTTAGTCGGAACAATAAATCGTTCATAAAAGAAATTCTAAATTCTGTGAAAAAACAAAAAGCGGAAGTATATTCAATGACCGTGTTAGCAATTCATAAGTGTATTATTGCTAATTGACAAGAAGCATAATTTTCAAAAATGGTGTAATTCTATCATAAAGACAAAGCTGTACCTATGAATATTGTTAAATTTTGATTTATTATTTATACAGGGTGATTTTTTTAACTTGAAACACTTATATGTATATCTTGACAAGAACCCATACGACATAAAAATGTCTATAATAAAAAGTCTATAGTTTGGAGAGCGAAGTTCATTTTTACTATTCAAAGCTCCCTCCTCGCCCGCCTAGGTGATGAAACGGAGGGCATCTTTGAAATTTTAAACAGGAACCGTTATTTTTTATTACAGATTCAGATTCTACTGGAAAAAGTACATACGTTTTATCTGAAACATTTGTTTTGATTTGTGATAGATAGCGCTGTAATCAACTAATTTTCTGTTCTTTTCTGAATCACGCGTTCTCGGTATTAATTGTTGTTGCGCGATTTTGTTAGAAGTTTTCGTTAACTTTAGATACATTATGTGATGTCTCATTAAGTTAATAAGTAACCTATTTACAAAAATTAAATTAAACATACAAAATCTTAAGCTTTCGCGGTTCTTATATTTATGATTATAAGCGACTTTCGGCTTAGACTGCGTCGTAGTTAAACACCAATACTGAGGCTTCGTCCTAGTCTCTTTTTGATGGCCAAAACAAGAAGTCGTATTGCCGTATTGTCGTTCGTGAACCCAAACAAACTGACGTTTCGCAAGACATTTCAGCTTGCATCTTCAAAGTGGTAACCTTTGACGTTTTTACCATTTTTAGGTCTTAATTTCATGTATTCTCTACATATTTCCTGGTAACTTGGTTCCCTGTGCCTTGTGTTCATGTAGCATCTTATGCATTTCGTCACAACGACAAGCACCTGCGATGCCAGTTATTGAAAAAACTTTTCATTAAAAGTACTGGTTGGTTGGTGCATCTTTTAGGAAAGTATAAATTTCAGTTCGCATAAATATCTTAGATCGAACGGTTTCATACCCAAAGGAAACTTGCTTAAGAAAAGTACACGCTTTCAATAATGCGGAAATATCCACATCTTCATGTACCATTAGCATCTTTTTTATTATTGAATATTTGGCCCAAAGTGAACTTGGGACTGTTTTCTTCGACTAAAATTAGATTTTTCAATTCCTTCGGATTACATTAAAAAAACTTACCAAATCAGAAAGATACACAAAATCACATTCTCATTACTGTCTATGACACCGTTCGCCCGCCGCCATTCACAAAATTGATTGTATTCCTTATATCTTTCCGAAAATTTAACAGGTACAATTTTTCAATTGCTTCTGCAGCTTTTTCATTAATAATTTTAGGATTCATCATCACCGAAGTTATTAAGTAAATACTGTCAGATCAAACAAATGAAGTGATCAACTTTTGTTAGCCGACTTTATTTGTAAAATATTTAATAGAAAAATTCTTAAGAAACAAATCTATGGTCAGTATGAAATAATAGTTATTTATGTACCCAGGCAGTAAAGTGATTCTTTATTGAATGAGTCTGAGGTTATGAACCGAGCGAGCGTAGCGAGAAAGGCGAGTAACAGGTGAGTTCGATAAAGACACATTACTGCTGTGGTGCATACAAAATTTTATCGCCAACCGAAATAATTTATAACTTTAAAAAAACATGCTATAATTTTTTTTTGACAAAGTATACAGAAATAACAAATACATAACAAATTTACTTATTATGGTTTTACTGAAAATACATAGAATAATATGACCACATCAAAAAAGAAGAATATTCTTTCGACAGATCGGAAAAATAAGCCAGTAAAACATTTGCACTATATTTTTTAATTCCGTGTTTTTCGCACCATTCCAAAAAAATGTCATATTGGCGATTATATTTTTTGACTGATTTACGTGGTAAAATGTTTAATGACGTTTCTAATGACTTCTTCTGAATTTCAGGTGGCGTATACTGAATTTCTACGTCCATTATATTCTATAAGTTTTTTAAATTGGAGCTATTACAGCGAAAAATGATTTTTGTCATACAATCTATTCATAAATATTTGCGGCAGGTAAAGTACTTGATTTTACAGTATTTTTTATATACGTTAAATCAAATAATCTTACTCGTTTCGTAATTTCTGTCTCTGGTACGCTGTGGCAGTAAAAATCTCACTCGATAACGTAAACCTTGATTTACCATACTCATATGTAAATAACTATTAAATACATGTAAATTGCCTATATTAAACTAACAATTTTTTACTTTTACAATATATCGCTAAAATTTTGTACACGTTTTTATCAATTTTGTGAAATAATTCTAGTCATAATCAGGACTTGAGCCATATGTCTTGGAGTTATTTCATGATTCTGTGTTATGTAATTTAACATTACTTTTTCTGAGT
Source organism: Aquatica leii (assembly GCA_035610365.1). Classification (NCBI taxonomy): domain Eukaryota; kingdom Metazoa; phylum Arthropoda; class Insecta; order Coleoptera; family Lampyridae; genus Aquatica; species Aquatica leii. The sequence goes on from CM069433.1 coordinate 134,015,293, forward strand.
ATGGACACTTTAGTTCAATGGAAAATTGAGAGCTTTCACGATCGGAAGAAGCTCCAATAATAGGATTGTTTGGGTTTAGTAACAAACCACATTGTTAATCTTCATTTTCAAATTCTTCTCCACTTCTTTTAAAACTGCTGTCTTTAATAATCGTCGACGACAAATTAGGACAGTGTCTTTTATTTTTACAACACCAAGAATGCTTTAAACTAATGCTACTTATAAGGTTTTACAATGTGCCACATCATATGCTTTGAATGAAATGACTTCTCTAATGCTAACGAATTACGGTTGAGTATTGAATTTAAAAAAAATGATAACACCTAAGCGAAAATAAAGTTAACTGTCATCTACTATTTCTTAGAATAATTAATGTATTTATATTTTTTACTAAAATTATATTCTCATGTTATGACAAAACCAAAAGTTGAACATCGTTGTCTAGTGCTATCAATCATTTTTAATTAAGAAAAATATATTGGTGAAAATGTATTTTCTATACTAATTTGTGTTTTTAATTTTAGGTAAGTCCAATATCGCTACGACTCCAAAAGTTTAATGCACCCTAAAACAGGTAAATAATGTACTATAACTTATATTTACTGCTTTAATGTTTTATTTAAAGTAAAAATCAAATTTGTCCAAGTTTACATGCGAAAACACTGAGGTACAACACCTTCATAGGAACACAACGCTAATTACTAAAACAATTATAAAACACGTACGTGCAAGCATTTCTAATTACCATAATAAATATAAAAAAGTAGTTCACTTTATCGTTGAGAGTAGACATCAAAACTCGTACAAGTACCTATGTTATACAATGTGTTAATTTTTAAGCTGCTCAAGTTACATAGTTACTGAAACAAAACTTGTTTAAAACAAAAAAAATATGTAAATAAACGATATTATATATTGGTAAATTCATTAAAGTACGATGAAATTACATAAAACTTTTTTATTGCACAATTTCATTCAAACTTTATAAAGTTTACGAGTAATTTGTGCTCTTTTTAAATTTTCAAATTCGTTGAGCTTTCAGTATTTTTAAACTATAAAAAAGTTAAAACGTCTTTTAGTGTGCATTCAAGGGTGTTATGAACTATTCTATCAACTCAACGACGATGATTAATAACGTCAATTTAAGAAGAGATTACTCGGTACAAATTGCAATCTTCAATATTGCAATTACAACTCAATTTTAATTCAAAGTGACAACTGACATTTTTTCATTGCTGAGTTTATGATATATTCCTCTTTTTGCTATTTAATTTGTAATGCAGTAACAGCTTATTTTTTCGGTATAGTTAGAAAGTGTAGCTGATCTAAATTTATCTTGTTTTATGACTTCTTATTTCTTCTGTTTATGTGGTCTCGACCAATACTAAATTTGAAGTGTAAATAAATTATTTTATAAGAATTAATAGAGATTACTTAAAGCAGTTGCATTATGTTTTTGCATCAAGTTTCTCTGAACCAGGTATAATTGTACCAGAGGTTTGTTATTACTTTTTTTGCCTTATGGTGGTTTTTAGGTCTTCCGGATGATTTGATATTAATGCTAGCTCATCAGCATATATGAGGTGGTTAGGATTGGTTTAATTTATATTTGTTCCTTTATTTTCCTAGTTCAGGTTCTTAATTATGTCTTAAAATCTAGTAATAAATATTTTCGGGTTTATGGAGTCCCCATGTCTCACTTCTCTTTTTAATTGGTACAGATTGGGTGTTTTCGTGTAATTGGACTATTGTCTGGGGTTCCTCATATATCGCATTAATCAGTTGTCTGTATCTGTATTGTGTTTATTACAAATATTAATATGACATCTATTACACATGATTTGGCTTTACCGATCAATACTTGAATAAGACTTTATACATCTACTTCGTTTCAATTCAGTGCATATCAGACTTACCAATTCTTATCTACATATATGGAATTACTAGTTGTTTGCGAAATTAAAATCAACATTCATTTGAACCTACGTTGTAATTTATATGTTTCTGTATTTACTGCGAAAAATAACAGCAACTTGTATAGATAATGTTAAGAAAAAAAGAACTTCAAAAAATAAGAAGGACGTTTAACTTATCTAAGACACTTTATATAAACAGAAAATATGATACAGGAGAAGACTACATTTCACAATCATTGTTCGGGTCACAGTAGTTTGTATTAAAACTTTAAGAAGAGAAGAGATTTTCGGTAGCAACCCATCGGCAAAAATAGTAATTTAAGAACGGAAATGGAAATTTACTTACGTAACTCCTTTAGACCACAGACTTGTATATACTCGTAAATTAAATAATCAATGTATGCAACACTTTAAAAACTGACTCCATTTAAATATGCGCAGGATTTATTATGGGACATCCGTCTGTAATGTTCATGTCCCTAGGAAAGAAGACTGACAAATAACGAAAATTGCAACACCACAACGTTTATTCAAAATATAAAAGGCATCGATGCGAAAATAGTACGAGCTTAATTAAAATTTTTCGGACAGCCTGCCAACGACTCTTGTCCGTTTGCTTTTTTTCTACATGATGAAGTCGTATTTGTGTGTAACATAAAATAGTAGTTCTAATCAACATCATCACATGACTCTCTTCTATCAATAATCAGTCAAAAACCTGATTAACTAGAGTTTTAAAGTAGATATTTTCAGAAAATGTATTGACTGCCAGTTGATGACAAAAAACGTCTTAGAAATTTTTTATCAGTTATTAACAACATATGGTTTTATATATCTGTGTTTCCTAATTAAAATACGTAGAAGATCCTGTACTGAATTTATGAGCCCACCGCGATCTTTTAATTCTAATAGTAATAAAGCGTTATTTTTGTTTGACGATGAAGCAGCTGCAGTCTGTATACTTAAAATGCAAACAACACATTTCATGCGCCATTGCATCAACCGCACAACAAAGCCTGCTACATAGCCGACAACATTTTGGGTTAGAAGTGACACAAATGGAAACACTGGAATGACATAATCGTGATCCTGAATATCCAAATCTGTCACATCTAACCCATACTTTTTTATTATGTTGATGTCATCTAAAGGAATATTTTGTTCTTTGTTGTTGTGGTTGGCACTGTCAGAAGATCTTGCATGTTACAGTTTCCTTTAAAAACTTTTAAACCCAGTCGCGTAAGGAACCGCTTAAATGTATGGTAAAATTGAAATGATGTCGGATTATTGTTCCAGTTATTTCTAGCACTGAAAAATCTAAATTTTAAAAACTTATAACTATTATAGCAATCATAGAATAAAATTTACCGGATACTACAAAAGAAAAGTTCCAGGTAGTCCTGACTAAACGTATATGTCATCACATATTTCGGGAGATTATCTTGTTTGTAATTGTCATAAATTCCTAATACGGAATACATGTCTATGACAAATCCCACAAGCAAGGTTTTCTTACGTGTGTCATTTACAAATATTGATCTGTTGTAGTTCGCAGCCCCTTCAAATACTCAATACAATCATTTGATATAGGTCTCCAATATTGTTGATTATATTCTTTCAAGGTTGTGTTACAACCTCTGCCAAATAGATTTCCGTAGTTGAGTAAATCAAACAAGTTTTTGATTTTCCTAAAAAAATCTATAGTAGGCTGTGCATTTTGAAAAAGCTAATGGAAAAATTTTTTTAGCAGTTGAAAGCCAATACACAAGAGGTTACATCACCTGCCGGTCCGATCGCTACCTGAGTTTTGAACTGACTCTCTGTCTCGTTTACTTTTAATTGCTGTAACTTCGAAAATAATTTGAATTTTGCAATAGTTCAACGTTTAAAATATTATTAAAAGTATAAGTAACTTATTTATCTAAACAAATAATTGTATAATTTTAAGGTGGTGTAACCTCTTAATACATGTTTATCAATAAACATGATCAGCCTCATTAAACGCCATCTTTTCTTTGCGTTTCCTCTTAACCTATCAGAATCGCTTAAAGATGAATAACATACTTGTGGAGTATTTCTCCAAGATCCGATGTGCAAGCGGTCACGATGTTAATAGAAATAAATTTATTTATGACATTACGATTACTTTTTGTAAGTTGTACCTGCTACTTTTATCTTTAGATACTCCCACTGGCAGAATCGCAGATGGTGTTGATGGCCTAAAACATAATCATTGTTATTCAATTCACTAACAATTATTATTAACTTAATTAATTTTTACGTACATTTCTGATAGTGGAAATATTTTTAGTTCTGAATCTATTGCCTGCTGCATTACATAGTGCGAATGGCTAACTTTCCGATCAGAAAAGAAGCTATAATAAAATAGTATCTTCAATTGTCTTGCATTTATTCTTTATATACACCGGATATTAAGATGGGTTCGAACTGAATGCCCACATATTGATCAAGGCAGTTTGATGTAGAATGATGATAACGCATATTTTCTTAATACTACTTCTTTCAAAAAACTATAACGGCTCTCTTCCGAGTGCAGATGACCACAGCTCACGCCTATGCGCATTAATCCTAAGCCAGATAAATAACAATTTAATTCTTTATCACTTAGAACTTTCGAGCAATAGACATTAAGTTATATAGAAACTTACTTGAAAACATGCTCGTTTTTCTTTAGCCGTCGGTTTTTGCAAAAAGAGGCGATAGAAATTTTTGGCATTATTAACTGTTTAGTGTGTATTACACCTATTGCCTTAAAAATTTAAATTAAAAAAAAATTCATGAGAAAATGCAGGGAAAAAGTAGAAGAAAACAAGGTTGTATTGTTTTGACCTTGAAAATGTGTTAAGCTGTTCGAAAGTAAAGATGAAAAACTTTTTCTACAGTTCACAAATAAGTCTATATCTTGACAACCCACTTATCTCTAGGAACTAAAGTTTGCTACACAATTTGGCCTGAAACAATGACAGGAAGAGGAGGTAACGATATTGCCAGCGCTGTTTACAAAATTTTGAAACCGATTTTAAGTGATCTTCTGATACCTCCAAAATTACTCTGTAGACTGTGTTCCGTAAAACAGGAACATCTTCATAAATATTATACTGGGGCATACTTTACAAAATTATAAACTGAAAAACTAACAGTGAAGTTCTGCGTACTTGGTCAATCTGCAATGCAGATTGTTGATGCAGTTTACAGTCTATTGAGAAAGTTCTAAGGTCATCCGTATACTATTCTACACTTACTTTTATGAGAATTCTTGTAAAAATAAGTGCACGTAAACCATAGATTATTATACAAATAAAACCAGAGTTTAAACCAAGCATCTGCTTCAATATTAAAATATGATATGATACCCTTTTCGAAAGTATCCTTTATTCTGCTGACTAAGATAATGCATGAAGTAAAATGCAAGACTTCCCAAGATGAATTTACTGTTGCTACTATAAGACCCTGCAACACTCGTAGAGGGTTAACTGCAACTGCAAACTAAAAAAAATGATCTTAAGGTTTTAAAATCTAAATTCAGTCCGCTCCAATATAAAATAAATGTGTGCGTATCAACTTCACGCGCAATCGTAGTAAAACATCTTTGCCATATTTGACATATATTACTGAATAGATTAAACTTAAATTTAAAAAAATACCATATTAGAGTTTAGTCATATTCGTTGATAACATACTTTACAGTAAAAATATACTTAACATTGAATAATATAAAGCTATCAATTAAATTAATTGAAAATTAAAAAAAAAAGGTTCAAAACATAAATACGTGGATAGCCACAACAAAATTAAAGGTTAGAATAGCTCATGTCAATATATGTGTCAGAAATATAAATTAAAAAATTTGCACAGCTTGACAATGTTTACAGAAATCCTGAGTCTGGATGAAAAAGGAATTGGCGCAAATGTATGAAATCTAGGCAACCCAAATGACTAATACGCTAATGTATTGCAATGGTTGCATAAGGTGTAGTTAAAAGAATGTTATCATATAACGTATGAACAATCTTGATCACTGTACGAATATCTCGTTTTAATTTAATTATTAATCACAATTATGATAACCACAACTAATACAGAATTTTTAACAATTTTTTCATCAAAAAGTTTACAAACCAGAACAGTGAAATCATACTCATTTCGGTACAAAATACAATATATTGTAGTTATTTCTTATTTATTAAATGACATACAATATGACCGAGGCCAATAATTGATTAAGCATCGTTACCTAAAGATTTACTTTTTCCAATTTTCCGCACATCCTCATCTAAATCACCATTATTCACTGTAAATGACAAATTTTCCACAACCCTATCAACTAAACCATCTGCTTTTTAGATGTCTTTGAAAAGATGTAACACATGATTGCACTGATTTTCCGAATCTTCATTTGTTAAATCAGAAAATGAATTTTGAACTAACTTTTTAATATCAATACCGCGTTGTGCGATATTATTCAATGCTACTTTTTTTTTCATGAAACATGGATTTAACTGGATTAAGTTTACGTGTATTACAGTATTTTTTTGTAATGAAATCAAAGTTTTAAAAACTCAAGAATTTCTGTTTTGCAGCAGGAAATTCAAAATCGCTTTCAATTGGATATATCCATTGACAAACTACTTCAAATTAGTTAGCATATTTATTCCGGGGTTTTTGTAAGCTTAGTAGTACAGTAGCTACTGCTTTTAAATAGTGGAAACCACGTGAGCGTTACTTCCGTTAGAAAAAACCTGAGGTACTTTCAAGTTATACTTGAAAAGATCACGATTACTTTAAACTAATTGTACCTAATTTCCTAGAAAAACCAATAAATGGTGGAAAAAAGATACAATAAATTAAGGAAAAAAATTTAAGATATACATGTTCAAGTGTTAGTTTGTTTGTAGTTTTGTTACCTTGCTCAACTAACAATTTTGTTTGTTTTATCATGTTTTTGTCAAACTTTACAGTGGTATAAAGTTGTAGCAAAATATTTGCTTAAATAAAATCAGCAGAACAAAGCTGTTTACAAAGAATTAAAACTACGTCATTATTTAACTGAATGTCTATAATAAAATATTTATAAACAATGAAAATGATTTCAAAATTTTAAAATCAAAAATAATTTTTTTAGAGTTATGTAAATAGTAACATACATACAACCTTGTAATATTAGGATGACGAACTATCAATAAGTAAATTCAATTGGTAATTTATTGCTTTTTGTTTGTTTTTTTTGTTGTTGAAGAACTAAACTGTTTTATTATTAAGATATATAAAAAAATGTTTTTTTCTGTTTTTTTAAATTTAATTTTCTTTTTATAAATTTTAATTTAATAATTCATTGAAATAAACATTTATTACTTTAATAAAACAAATAAAACTTAATTTTACAATACAGCAATGGATTTATTTGATTTCAAAAACGAGTTAGACATAAGTTTTTAATATCTACGAAATGTAAATATACTTGTAAAAGCAAATTTATTAAATACAAATAAAATTAGAAAAATTACTGCTTAGATTGAACATTGTCAGGATAAACAATAAATTAACTATTTAGAGATGTTAAGTAATACAAATACATAAAAACTATCATAAAAAGGAGTTGCAACTTTTGTAATTGTAATAAAACTGCACATTGTTGATACCAAATATCGTTGTCGTAAAACGGAACATTAAAAAGAAAAATAAATAACATGCACAACTCGACGTACATCATAACTTTTACGGGAAAAACGCTTTATGCCAACTTAAAAATAAAACAAATTATTCTTAACTTTGAAAAAAAATATTGAAAATATTTAAAAGTAAATAACATTTATTTATAACATTTTATAACTTACAATACTAACGCGAATAAAATATTAATTAAATAATAAAAAAGTTAGAACATAAATGTATTTAAAGATAACTCACACGAAGCTTTTTATATTTTTTATTACAAGTATTTAAACAAAAGATTTAAGTGATAGGTAGTTGCAATCGTTTACTTGTTAGTATACGTATAAAGCAATAAAATAAATTAATTGCGTTCATAACTTTTAAAAAGAAATTATTATGTAACACATAGAATAAATCTTAGTAAATATTAATAAAAATGAATATAATCATACAATTTAATAATGATTGAAGCAAAAGTAGATTTGTGCAACAATGTACAGGTTTTATAAAAATTGGAAGATGGGTGGTAAAATCGATATAAGTGTAACAAGAAAACTCATGGGTTGAAAGTAGTAATTAATTACAAGGAATTTAGTTATGTCAAAGTAAGTCTTTTACAATAAGATAATATTGACAATATTTTACAGATCATTAATGTTTTGAAGGAAAACATTATTTTAATGAACACTGACGCTTTTGACATTAATTAAATCTACAAATTATTTTTAATTCAAACTTTTAGACAGTTTCTAGTTAAATTAGACAATAAGTTTGTGCTAATTGATCGTATAAATATCAGACTAATTCTAAATTTATTAAAAAAATTAATATGTATGTTTGTCTATTTAGTAACGTAACTATAATTGAAATTGATCAAACTTTTGTAATTAAAAGTTTGCGAGTTTGTGATGGTAGAACGTTGTTGCTGATTGTATATAAAAGCTTTGCAGACACAAATAGTAGGAGTTAAAGTTACTTACTAATAATAATTTTTCGTTAAAAATAAAATCAATTATCAAACAAAATAGTAGAGATAATTCATTATAAATATCATTGTTGGAATTTAATGTTTGTACACTTATTGTACTATAAATACTGCATTCTTGTTATTATTTTTGAAAAAATAAAAGTATAAATATTGTGTCTGATTTGATTAATGAGACGCTTCTACCGTTTTTGCTAGTTTTATTTTTGAAAAATTTACAGTTGAAGAATCACAAATTATTTGGTTATATAAAATTTTGCATATAAAGTTCGGTTCATTTCCTCGTCCTATTTCCGTTTTTCCAAGCTACCTTAGGGGTAGAAGTATCGGCAATTCCATTTCCTCTCTTTGTCATCCCGGTAACGTAACGGGATGTAAGCAGATTACAACGCTAGAAATAACATGGAATTCTGTAAACACCATTAAAAGTAAAAATGTAGATATGGGGCTTATCTCCACTAAGCCGAAATAACTTCTTTAGTGTCTTATTCTAATTTTGTCTTGTTCGTTTTTCTGAATTACAATTTTTAACAGTTAACTTATATACATTGAACAAAATAAAATGTCATTACCGTTATTGTAGAAATATGTTATATGTTTTTGTTTTATTCTAAAAATCGATATAATCAGCGTGTGAGCTTATTTTTTATTTTATCTTTTCTACTGCAACATTTGTATTTTATTACCAGGTACTAAGTTCTGTATATTTGTCGATACTCTAAATTTATGAGTATATTCTATATATATTTTTACCCTAATTGCGTAATTAAAAAAACTCAACATTAATTAAACTTTTAATTAGATTAAAAATGCAGGTAGATTGTGTACACACACTAATTATTAATTAGAAAGTTACACAGGTCCAAATGTAAAATCAATAATACTTAATCACTTATAGGATATAAATGTGTAAATAGAACTTTCTAGTTGTTACTCTATATGTAACCCTTACTTTACAAGTTTTATTAACTTATTAACATGGAGCGGCTTTCAACTTTATAAACCTAATGTAACGGTAGAGATACATTTTCTACATTCAATATTAAGTTACACTGTTGCACTAGTAATATTTTTAACAAAGCAGACAATTAGTTTTTATCAGTAGTAACAATTTTGTTAAAATCGGTTCGTACATGTCTTTTTGACTGAACATTTTAAAAAAGAAAATCAATTGGAAGCTTCGGAAATATTGATGAAAGAACTATTTGAGAATGTTGAAGAATTAAAAATTTAGAATGGTTTTCAAAAACAAAATACTTTGTTGCAACAAACTGTTACTCAACCTACAACAAATTCTTTTGAGATGTTTAGTTACAAAGATTTGTTGTGTTTTTTTTGTCGTAATTAGACAAGCCGTAGAAGTTGGAGACTACCCTTTGCTACGTTAACATCTAAAAATGTCCTCGACATTTTTTTTGATATAGCGATTGTCTTAATAACCGTGTGGTAATGATCAATACCATAATAGCACAAAATATACGTAATATATTAGTAAAGAACATACGGTAAATATTTAAATGTCACACTTTTTTATATTGGCCATTTATTGTAATGTTATATCAATAATTTATATAAAGTAAATCTTTTCTAAATATTAATTATAAATATCTTTTAAATATATGTTTTCAACATAGAACAGACATTACATGTAAATGTTGTCTCAATATGTGTTTCCAATATATGGGAAGTATTACTTTTTAATCTGTTCTAGATGTATCTCACTATTATTTGTGAGATATTTGTAAAACATATACCTACTAAATATGTGTATATATGGAAACGATATTTAATTTGAGTTTTTATTGCTGTTGTTCTGTAAAAAACACGTTTATTTATAAAACTGACGCTTACAAAATAAAATTATAAATGATGAATAATATATACCTAAATATAAAATCTGTATACATTTTAAACATCTTTAAAAAATAAGTACACAAAAAAATGTATCATAAAATCACTTATTACTATCATTACATATTACATAGGTACTACTACATACATGTTCTAAAGTTTGCCAATTATAACGCAACGGATTTACGTATCTAACATCCTTTACATTAGGATCCAAAAAAAACACACAATTAAGATTTACTCTACTAAGTTGTATTACAAAATCTACATTTTATAATAATAATTATGAAATGCATTAAAATGTATCAAAGCTATTTTAATTGGATTGAAATATACCGATAAATGATTTTAGTTTGAATTTTTCAATAAAGAAACTCTATGGAGACAATTTTTTTTAAAAAATGGCGTACGGAGATTTCAACAGCATTATTATTTCTATTTATTTAATCACTTCAATAAAACATCTACTATACATTGTAATGTTTGTTTTTTTACTAGTATGAATTAATAAAATTACAAAAAACTTCAAACATGATTAGTTTTAAAAGTGCACAAAAGCATTTTCTTGGGATTGCTATTTAAATAATTAGGTCAATATTCAAATCAATTTTAGAAACTGTTTTTTGCATATATTTATTTGTATATTTTTTAAAATGTGTTGTTTATTAATTATTGACCATAGTTAAGTTAAGTAAATAAAAGCATTTCTTTAATTTATGTTTTTTATTAGTGATGACCATTGAAATTTCTTTAAATTATTTTCTGTAAACGTTAAACAGCCAACTAAGCAAACATCGAATTTGGTATGTACTCGTTTCGTTAAAATAAATTATTTACAAAATGACTTTGCTTTTCTATATTAAGAAAACATGATGCAAAAATAAAAAATAAGAAAACTAATAGGCACTTACCTGATTATGCAATTAAGTTGCACTTAAACTCAATATTAAAATTTAAACTTCGCAAACTTCAAACACAAAATCCAAATGCATATTGGTAAAGAAAACTTTCCTTATTCTTGTTCAGGGTCTATATAACTGTTTCTGACCACAGTACCGAAAAGCAGGTAAATGCAGAAAATTCTACGAAATTTACTGAAAGGTACTTTGTGTAAACCCGTTTAGAATGCCACAAAAATTTTTGGAAAAGATGAGCTCTAAAATCATAAATACCTAGTAGTCATTTTATAACAGAATTACAATGCCTTGTCTAAAATTTCTTTGCAGCAACAGATTACATACTATATTTTTAGTTATAACGCAATTGGTTTTTCAATTCAATTTAAATGCAGATGTCTCGATTTCCTATTCTCTTTGTGTAATTCTTTAATAATTAAATTGCGTTTCTTCTACAATTTTTAACAGATTACTTTTTATTAAAATATACGCACATAAAATAATTTTTAAAATAAGCATATTTAAATCGTGAAAACATCTTGTTAGGATTTTTAGCAAAAGTAAAAAGAGGTTTTAGGAAAACGTTTATCATCTATAAATACGTAAATTTAAAAGTACAGTTAAAAATAAGCATAAAAATGTGAGATACTGATTAAAAAAAATATTTGCTCTATATATATAATTACCTATATAATATATTTTATGTCAGTCAAACTTTGAAAAAGATTTGTGACTTTAGAATACACGAACGATATTGTTGGTACATATTTTTATAACGTTGTTTTCATTTAGTTTTACAATATTTAAAATACATTTTCTACATTGCAATAAGTATCTAGAATTAAAATATTTACCTGATGTCATGTTAACCTTGAAAAAAATTGTAAGGTTTTAAAATATATCAATGATATTGTACGTATTTTTAGAATATTAGTATTATACACTTTAACAATATCAAGAATATATCTATTACACTAAGCGATATTTAGGCGACTTTAAATATTGTACCAAGAACATTAGAATATCGTACATATATTTTGTGTTAGTAGGGTATAGCCTGAATAGGACGGTTATGAGCGTAACATTTTAAATTTATTATTTTGTTTATTCCTTTACGGTACCATTTTTTTCAATTTTGTCAATTGCTGCGCTTGCGCGTTAAAATTATTTTCAACTAGTGTACCTTTGAGGTTTTGCGACTTAAAATGCAAGATTGGTAAAAAAGAACTTTTTTTAACCTTAGGATGCAAAACATATATGATATACGACAACTATTAGTAGATCTAAATGTGAGCAATATTTTAATTCTACTCACATGTATTTGCGATAAAGTTGTTTATTGACTTAGTTCTACAAACATATATAAAACAAACTGAAAAAATCTTAAGTACTACGAAAAAATAAATGTTTTAGTTGTAAGAGTTCCCGCATACTCTAACACTGTGTTTATTGTTTTTGCATGCCTTACAAATGAGTGTGCTTTTACGATCAATACGGGTTGGAGACAATGTACATTTATTTCTCTGGACGTCAGTTTTTTGAACCATCGACAGACCAGGAATGTCAATAAAATAAATTTGTTTGATACATGGACAATGTTGAATGAAAATTCTAACGACCAACCTAGTATATGTTGTTGCTATCTTCTTATCCGCACTATCACTGATAGAGGTGCTGTTGATGCATGCTGTTTAGCAGACTTACACATTTATCTTTCTTAGGCCCGTAGCTCACGATAGTAACATTGTTTTTAAAACGATGCGTCGAAAACAAACTGGGCTATTTCTACGCGGTTTTTGTTTTTTTAGAATGCCTCGTTTGTTGTCCCTTAGTGAGCCAACAACTGTCATTTCATTTCTAATAAATAGATAGCTAATAGAACACTCGTGAAAAAATTATCTATGCTAAGTTTCAGCCCAAAATTATGATTACTACGGATTAATGTCTTAAAAACTAAATCCTTATGCGGTTGCTCACCAGGTTTTCGTCTCACATAAACCTTACCATCGATAGCGTATTCGGAACTCAATTCACACATCCAAAATACCTTGAAGCGAGCCTTGAAGCCATAATTTGCAGGTTTGCTGAGCACATATATAAATCTCCACCGGCCTCGATAACCAACAAACTGTTCGTTTTGTTGTAAATCAAAATCTTTCATTCGTTTAATTTGATACGATACACTCGTTTATCTTGTAAATTAGTACAGTTTACGATTTCTTGTAAAATTGCATCAGTCATAAACAATTGCAAACCTTTTTTAGGTGTAGAACTTATGTGTTTTCTTATCAAGCCAGAAGGACAACGAATGATATTGTGTTGCTGTATTTTCTTGCTGCTGGCTAACCGGTATTTCAGTTTAAATCGCTGGGAGAACATAACATGGTCGAAAAATGTTTAATCCATTATCAGAATTATGACTAGCACTTCAGGAATTCTCGAAATAATTATTATCACTTCCTTATTATTCCAAAATTTTCGTTTACGTTTACATTATTTTCTCATTCAACTTTGTTTTCAATGAAAGGTTCCTCGTCTGCTTCACTAGCCCTTGCTAACAGTTTCTTCAAAGTCATCATCATCAAATCTGACACTAGGTTTGTATCCACTTGACGTTATTCTAACTGTAACACAACACCTTATAAACTGAGAGTTGCATTTTAATGAACAACTGTTTATACACCATTCTGAATATGCAGATGCAGACTAATACAAAGCTATTCATACGTACACTAGTTGAGACGTCTATGTAAAAATTATTTTGACGGCAAACAAGCAGATAGTTGTTTAGAAACAAACTGAGCCTCAGAAGACCGTGTTGTATAAAAGCGCTGTAACTGTAGAAATAAATCACTTTTTTAAGATAAATACTTCCCATTTAAGTCTGTCGATACAAATATGTGTTAATATATTAATATATGAGGCATTTCTACAATTGCCTGAATAAAGGAATTACAAAATTATAAGATATACATTCAGTTAAGTAAGAGCGTATACGATAACTGGCAGATGGTAAAAAGTATCTTTCATAAATCAACAGAAGAAACCTTTTTTATTGATGTTTTGTCGCGAAAGATTTAGTTGGGATTCAATTTTTGCAACAGAAACCCGTGAAGCACTATGATAACAGCGTACGCGTCGCGTCACCAGGCAGTATAACTCTGTATCCACCCTAAAGTTCTAAAATATCTCATGCAGCAACTGCTAAGTACACGAGGAAGTCGCAGTCATTCGTTAGAAAGTGGATGCAGCGATAATGAGTAGACAAAAGCGGCCAATGACTTGCCGGAACGTAGCTCGATAGGAAAAGTGGTCCTTTAAACTTGAAAAACAGATTGTGAACTTGTTTTCGCAAAACCCTATTTTATCATTGTCTTAAGAAGGATCAAAATTGAAACGGAAAACCGTAGATATATCGTCGTAGTTATCCGAACTCACCCCGTGATCATGACATTAAATGATGCGGTTCAGTCAAGAAACCTTTGTTAGATGAAAAACATGTGAGAAGATGACTCGCTTGGTCAAAAGACAATGCCTACCATTATTGGAGCAATACCATTTTTACCGACGAAGCTTCAGTTTAAGGATACGTTATCGTTCCTCGAGTTTGGTCAACCTTCATCAACAGATTGTTACAGCGGACCGTTAAACTTCTTCAGCTTTAAGTTTCGGAGCTTTGTATCTGTTTACCAGCTACCTGTATGCTCCGATAATGTTATATATCAAAATGAATGAAACATATCAAAAATCAGCCGACTGCTAAACGTTGATTCATCCAGAAAAACGAGAACTGAATCCTACAATAGGGCAACGATCCCAGCATTGCAACAAACTTTGCACCGCATGCAAAGAGCAGTCTGGTGTTTATTTGGAAGCAGTTAACACAAGAAATTTGTCTTATTTGGAGCTTTTTACCAAATTAATACGGTTTCGACTTGGTCAAAATCATGCTTTAAAGACTCTGGTGGTAACTGCTCACATTATTAATACCATTGCATCTTTGTCGGGATAGAGTACAATGTTGTAACTTTTATTAAATAAGATTGTCCTACAAATTAACCCATAGACGCTTTTATTCAACTGACTGTAAAAGGCGTCAACTGCCAACCCATGTTGTGCACCCCAAGGTTAACTATTTTTTAAAAAATAAATATACAATTTGTTTTTCTTAACCAACTAGTTAAAGCGCATCTGCTTTTAACATATGAGGATGTAAATGGAACTTTAACACATATCAAAAGCATTTTCATAAGAGATTCAGAATAACTTTATGCCATACTTGGTAGGTATAAAGAAAATGTATTTCGTAAATTCTTTTGTTCGCATTAAAAAAAAAGTTGGGCATCGACAGGGCTTATTGCGGCACTCCTGTCTGTCCGGCCGTATCATATGGTTGGTTGTCAAATCTACCGAAACAAAGAATCTGTTTAAACCGGTTTTTACTCATTATTACTTTGTATGTCAGGTGACTAATCTCCATAGTTATCTCTATTAATAACTATTTATACAAAAAATGAAAACTGTCAGCATTTTTTATTTATAAATAATTCATTGTTTAAAACAAATAGAAAACAGCAAACATCGACAAGTTTTAATTAAAGCTTTCCTTTTAGAAATGGTTAAGCCAAATATATATAAACTGCGCATGTCCGTACTAAGGGATGCTTTTAGAAATTAGAATTGTACATAGTAGGCAGTAGCAATTAAAACTTCTAAGAAGCAAGTACGATTTTTATTAGTATAAAATTATAACGGAAGTTTTCGTATTCAATTCAATTATACAGTCCACTTAAATCAGTGCGGTGGTTACCAGAAAGTGAGTTTAGTTATTAAAAATTCATCCACGCCGCCATCGTGCATCCTAAGAAGGGAAATGAGCGACAGTACCGCACAAGAAACTTGCTTTGAAAATTGAATGTAACTTAAAATTTTGAATTATATGTAAGCAAATTTATCCTACTGCGTTAGTAATTTTCATTGATTTATTGTTTTCACTACTAAGTTTTGGTTTTATTTTGTTTTTCTTTTTTGTTGACAACTTCTTAAAACTCGATATCATCTGAAGCGTGTCAAACAAAACAAAATCATCTATCTATCTGTAGTAAGAGGCTCGCCTACAGAAATTTATTTAGTGAACGCAAATAGAGCGTTGCCTACTGCAATCTTTTCATCAACCTTTTCTTTTTTCGTCAGTGCAAATGCTTTTGCTAATGCTGATTACTTCTGACCATCACACCAAAACAATCTTAAGAAACTTTGACTCAACTATATCTGTATTATAAGTATTCCTGTGTACACGGTTTGAAACTTTTGCACTTTAAAATATTTTAAATACTTTGTGCAATGTGGTTATAGTCTGATAACACTTTCTGCTAAGCTATATTTTGTCACTTGAAAAACGCCACACCAAGCTAGTGTGTTAAGTGAGTACTACTTGCGGAAATACAAACTAAGTATACTATGTCTTTGCAACACGGTTGAAGAGCATGTACAGTTGTCACATAATATGACTTTTTTGCGTTGTAAGTTTTGTTAGTGCAGGTATCATCTGGCACACAAATCAAACTTTGAATATATTTATATCAAACTATCCAGAATTGCTAACGTTGTAATTTGGACCATTTTCTGTTTATGTAATTCACAAAATCTGCAAACCATAACTAAAACGGATATTTTTGAAGCATTTCAAATCAACTCTGAATATTTGTTTTTTTAAGGACATTTTTGCATAGGTGATGTTTGTATTTGTAAAATCTAAGAATATTTGGGTTAAGTATGTCTTTCAATATATTTGCCGAAGGCGAAATGATGGCAGATCCATCTCATAGTGTAAATTTACTATGTTAATTTCCATTTGCCAAGCATTTAACATGAGCTTATTTATTGCCTTTCATGTGCGTTTCACATAATTCACAAAACCTATCGGCATTGTTGTTTATGTAAAATTAGTATAAACTAATTTCTGATCTTGTTTAAGGGGTTTTGCATAGATTTAATTATATAGACAGTTTATTGTCTTGGCGCCAGTTATTGCGCAAGATATCAGTCGTAACAACGTGACAAACAAAAAACTTGAGACAATAGCACTATTTATAATACACCATGGTACTAATCTTTGTTGCCTCTTGTTTGCCTCTTTATTGCTAGTTGCCTCTATCAAATACTACAAGACATAAAAATTAAATGCGTATTTAATATGGAAATATAAGATCTCTACTCTTTGATAAAAAAGTTGCCCGACATAATTTCAGCTTAAAACAAGCTAAATGTTACAGAGTTGCAATTATTACGATACAACTGACTTAGTGACATAAAATAAATATTTATTAAAAAAGGCTATAAACCAAAGAATAAGATGGTATAAACAGGAAACTAAAAATAAAGAAATCTATTTCTTGCTGACTGTGAAGTATAAAACACAAAAAAACTGAAGATACTGCACCAGTAAGCGCTTGGTGTACAAAACAGCACTGTGCAAAGTTTAAAACATGTCAAATTTATAATAAAAATGTTAGAACGTAGTAAAGTCAATGTATAAATACTACGATAAATATAATAACATACATAGCAAGTAAACAATAGTAATGAACAATAAATACCAGTACTACAAGATGTAGGTATTCTAAAGAACAAATTTATGTAATCAAGAGTACTACAGAAATTAAATCATGATAATATGCATAATTTACCAAAACAAAATAATAATAGATATTATAAAGAATATTAGAGAAATAAGATGATGCAATCTTTAAATAGTAAAACTACTATGCAAAAAAATAGTTGCAATAGTAAATCAATATAAAATGTGTACATAGTTTCTATACATATAATCAAATAGATATTTTACTAGTTTACGATTTTCTTGTTTAATAGGAACGTACATAAATGCGTTTGCAAACGAATTTAAGTGTTTTAGAGTTAAATGTAATGACGCCGCGACCATAACTGTTAAGATTTGGCCTGATGAAGTAGTCACATTGAGACCACGAAACGTCGCCGTAACCTACAACAAGAAGGTTGTTTAATTAAACATAATTTGAAGGCTTTACTACTAGAAAAATAAAGAATTACAAACAATTACAAATAAAAAACAATAAAACACTATTTTGTCAGATACCTACCTACTGGCCATCCGAGTAAAAAAGATTTTCTAATTATTTAGGCATATTTATCCCCAACGCCATCGGAAACACAAATTAGGCCTTTTTCAATGTGATGATAAATTAAATTTCCAAAAAACAATGATTACCAAAGATACAACAAATAAGATGCTATCTTGAAGAAGAAACGTATAATTACATTTGTAGAGTTTTTAAAACAACTAATGAATAAGTATAATAATGTTATCGATAAGGTTCAACTGTTACATAGGCAACTGATTGTTTTCTGTAGAACACCGCCAAACGGCTTAAGCAACCGAAACAAACAATTTATTATATTCAAAAAAAATGTACAACAAAACACATTATTTCTTATAGATACGCTGCTGTACTCATCCTTGCTGATTAAACCGATTTCACAAAAAAGATAATTTCTGATAGCTAAAAGATAAGAAAGCATTAAACGAGTTGTCAAAAACGCAACTAAGTTAAACATGTATATATTTAACGTGATACTTAAAACAGCCTTAGCCCTTAGCTTAGTGCAAGGTTATTATTATTATTATTATTATTTGAAACCAGAGAAGCCACTTAATCGCATGATTCAGTGAAGTATTTAAGAAAACAGTACTCCAACAACTACCAACTATGTTACATTGTAACGTTTCCGTAACTGCTATTATTTCATTTCAAATTATCTGTATTAATTTAATAAATCGTTGTACGTGAACCTTTCTTTATTTATAATTTTGTAAAGTCGCTACTTTTCTGGGCGAGTTAAACTTGGTAAGTCATATTGCAGTTGTGCATTCGTGCTGTCTGTGCGCATATTTATGTGTGACACTTTACTTCAGATTAGACTTTTAGTGGTTTAAATTAAACTACTTGGCATCACTGACATTTCGGAAGTTAATTGACCGATTTTTTGTTAGCGCGCTTATTGTCTTAAAAACCCACGAGTGTCGTAACAACATAAAGAATAGTACCGGGCCATCAGTTGGGCTTTAGAAACCATCGTTTAACAATAGAGCAAGTACATTGCGTTTATATTACATGAGTTTTGCGTTTTGAAGTTTGCGTTTCATTAATTTTTGGATTTCTACTTTTTAAACCACAAACATTTTTACAAATAATTTTGTGTTGAGTGCCTGACAGGTTTTCTTCATAATCCAAACCATTACTCATTAAATGGTGTGTTAAGTTGTTATAAAAATGAATATAACTTTGGGAAATGTTGCCAGGGATCAGATTTTATTGGTCGCTATGAAAGTAATTATTTGCATGATTGAAGCACGCAATGCACCATGTTTATCAACATTGTGTTAGACACCGTTCGTAGTTGCTTTGGGCATCTTATTACTACGTGTGGAGTCCCACTGTGATTATTGACTTTCGTGCTCGTGGGTAGCCATTTCTTGTACAAGAGATTATTGGATTTACTAGATGTGTACTACCGATACCTACCACGTTATTGGGAAAACTTGTAAAAAAACCAATTAGGACCCGTTGAATATTTTTACACGTATCTAAACTATTTATCGTTGTAACATAACGTGGGATTGTCCACAAGACCGGGAAACCCGTAACAATAGTTTGGCACGAGGGGCTTTTATTCAAATAAAAGCGGTGTCTAGTGTATACTATATATTTAATTTTAAAGTTTTATTTACAGAAAATATACTTTTTAGTCAAGTATAAAGAAGAAATTACAAAAATTAAAGTATACGCAAGAGAAGCAAACCAAATGTATATATGCGTTTTTAAGTGTAAACTACTTTAGTGGCATATCTGTTAAAAATTTTATGCTTATGCAAACGAGGCCCACAATTTTTTCACAAAGGTGTTTGTTTTTCTATTACTCTAAATGAACCTGTTGGCGAATAAGAAATAAATCTATAAGTATGTAGTTTTAATTAATTTTTGTGTGTAGTAAAATAGTAAATTTTTTATGTTATTTAGTAAGAACGGTGTGAGTGTTTAAACACAGGTTAAATGTTAATTCGTATTAGAGTTTTTGTTGTTTGTAAGAGCTCCGCTATTTGTTCTTTTGTTTAATTGCTGTTTCAATATGTACTTGACATTGTTCGATGTTTGGCTAATTGTTTACAGGGTGTTTTATTTGACTTCCTATGTGTATTTAAAGTTTTTTGTGCTATATGTTTTCTACTACATTATATAGTATAAGAACGTAGATTTTTAGAAAAATAAGTTAGGATTATTTGTTATACTGTAAACTGACAAAAAACTACCTGTATTCAAAGAAACAGCTACATTTAAAATAAATTTTTCTTTGTATTGCATGGTATTTAAATTTAATATTTTTATTTAATGCACAAGGCTTATAAAAATAATTTGAGAAAATTATATAAAATATTTTTTACAGTTACGGTATCTTCCAGATGTTTGAAAATTTCTATCTCAATTTTAAATTCAAGACAATTTACTTGACAGAACAGCTTTAAAAGATAAATAGAGTTGTCGCCTTCTTAATTCTCTTGTGGGACAACTAAGTCCGTCTTGATTTAATCTGATGAAAAATAACATAAATTCACGTATTGATTAAAACGTTTTATAGATATTGCGCAAATGTAGCAGTTTGTTTTAGTATACGATTGGGTTTTAATTTTAAGCCAAGTATATTCAAAGAAATCAATTTTTATTTTGGTGCTCTCAAAGACTTTAAAGATATCAAAAGTAAACATTATTGAAAATTTTATTTTTGGGCTACACGTGTTTATTTAATACTGATTGCTACGTTTTTCCTATAATTACTGTAAACATTAAACGATGTAAAAAATATTCAGTTGTGTCAATATACACAAGAAATTGATAATTAAATGAAAAAAATTGTTTTATTAGTTAGTAATAAACAAATAGTTGTGAAAACAATCGTAGCATTTACTCAACCAACTAAAAATAGTTCATTAAAAACATTACAGTATTTTACAGAAACTTTTTTTAGCTACTTATATTAAACAACAAAAATGTTTGTCTGTTGAATTAATTAGAAAGGTTGTTTTTATAGAATATTTTGCTTTGATTTCAAATTTGCACAGCATTTTTTGTAGCGGATAAGATTTTTTTATAAAAAGCTTTAATAGTTCAAATGAAAGGTATTTTTACAAGTCATTTTTAAACAATAAAATAATGGCTTTCAAATAATATCAATATTAAACAGAGATGCATAGCATGCATGCACGTGAAGCTTGGCGTTTTGAGTTTTAGTATCATTATAGAGCGGCATACATACATGCCACGGCATTAAAAATAATATTTCTAGTAATATTTAAATGTTTTTAAAAAGAATAATTTCTTAACGTGTTATAAACATATATCTGAATCATCGTTTGCATCAATTAATTATTTACTTACATAATCGTCATCGTTATCATCATCTTGTAACCTGATAATTAAATTCGCCAAATTAATCAACTTAAACATTTTTTTAACTTCAACGTTATTGGTTGTAAAGACTTAGAAATTAATGTTTTATTAACCTTCAACCATACTACGCTAAATTAAAAAAAAAAGATAATTAAAAACTCTACCGCAATATCTAATAAATTTTATTTGTTCTATACATTTTTTCTATTCTCATGCTTCACACAATTGGATCAAACGGTTTCAGGAATATTTTTCATTCTTGATTTGCAAAGATCCAAAACGTCCTCTATTTTGAAAGTAGAACTTAATTTTGCTACCATATTTTAACATAAGCCCATATCAGTTCTGTAGGACTAAATTCACAGTATGTCACCGGAAGCCATAGCAATTTCACATTATCTCCTCTCAAATCTTTCAAAACCTTTTGCAACAAGTATCTTTTTTAGAAATGTTGTTGGAAATGTTTCAAAATTACAGGTCTCGTTAATGAATTAAATTCGGCAACGCCTTCAGGTGATAATGTCAGTTTTTTTACATGAACTTGTGGGATTGCGGAATTCAGGATCTAATACAGTATGATAAGGTGTTTGGTCAATTACAATTCAAGAATGGACGTTTATAGAAATATAGTCTATTCCTAATAGTCCTATTTGTTTATATCGTCGTTTTAATTAGTTGAACGTTTTTTACCAATAAAGCAATTCATACGCCCTTTCAAAGGTCCATCTTCGTTAGTAATATGTAATATGATGTCGTTTGATTTCACCTCTAAACCTATTAACTTATTGAATAGTTCCTCTACTATATTTATTAAAATTGACACAAATCTCTGGTGTAACTGTTTCTCCCCAACAAAATTTTCTGGAATAGTTGGCACCATACTATGTCTCGTCGGTATAAAATACTTTCTCTATTTCGACATAAGAATTAGCGATTCTTACACTAAAATCCGTGTAAGAATAAGCAAATTCTTACACGAATTTTAGTAATGTTAGTTTTTTCAAAGTTGGTGTCTCTGCATCGTAAGTTGACGTTACATGAAAAAGAAATCAAAATTATTGGAACAATTGAAATTCAAATTTTGATGCCAAGATCAAATAAAAACGTCCTATTAATACAAAGTTATTTACTTATAAAGGTATAAAGAGATAAATTTTGTATGAGATTTTAGGTTAATACATAAATTTCAATATGTCAAAGTGTAAGTGTTGCCAATTCAATAAAATATAAGTTTCCCAATGTTGTTTTAAAATCACATCATGACGAAAAACATTACGTTAAATATTGTATCGAAATAGAGAAAATAGTATAAAGCACACGTCATAGAATACGTTTCAATCTGTAACTTGTGTTTTAATATACTATTATTTAATTGAAAAATAAGAATCTACCGTAGTTTGATTCTTGTGTTCAATCCAAACAAGATTTAAAATAAATACTTTATTTTAAAAATTTGGAAATCGAATAAAAAGATGTAGGTACCTACAGTCCAAATTTCAATAAATTTGAGCAAATACTTTACGAGAAATAAAAATGTAGTTGTCGTTGTACTAATTGTTGCTTATAGATTGTGTTTCTTTTTCTTTAAATATCTGCATAAAACAAACGCACCATAAAGCCTATAATTTTAAAATTCTAATGTTTCCATCAATTATTTATTGGAATATAAGACTTCAAACTAGGGGTCAGAACGTTTTACTCAGATTATTTACTTAGACGTATTAATCTAAATGGAAATGTAGTTTTAAATAATTTTCTACTGTATTTTGCTTGAAGAACATCCCTGTTTAGTGTCCAACAATAGTTTACAAGCATGTTTTTATTCCATTTTATTTCTGATAACGTATTTCCATTGTTAAAATATCTTAGTGAAATCGCTTACCGCGTTTGTCGTTCAAAGCACCAAGATTTTCAGGAAAATCTATGTGTGAATTCAGAATTTGTAAACTTAGGAAATGTTACACTCTACAGCTTCATAGTTTTATAGGAGTTCTGAAACGTTATCTCTATAGTATTCAGTTTTTGTATTTCTGTGTGGTTTCTTCGACTCGCACATCCGAAAGATTGATTTTGGATTTTACAATCCTTTTGGCTTGTAACCTTGACATACACCGCACTGCACGTGAAAAAATCAAAAGTGACCGGAGATGTCTGTAGAAGATGAACTCGAGCACACTTTCTCGAGGTCAGGTATTCATACGTTAGTGATGGCAAAGTTGCCTATCCGTCTGACGAAAGAATTGCAAGTTAAAATTTAACTATTACACGACTAGAACAAAATAGGTTAACCACACTAGTCTTATCCATCATCATCTTAATGTTACATTCACACAAAGATAGATTGGAAAAAGCGGTCCAATTGAATGACCTCCACAATCACCTGACTTGTTCAAAATTGATTTAAAGTAAAGATGTAGTTCACGAACACCACCCACTACAAGAGATGATATGAAAAATAGAATTAGGGTGAAAGTCGGATATATGTCCCAGCTAAACTTAACTTGCTATAAAAAATTAAGGGGCATTTCTTGTATGCTCATAGTTTCTCCCATAAACTCCCCAAATAATAATAATAATAGGTTTTCTTTATTAATTTTTGTATACTAGGTCTCAAACCAAAGATTATAAATCTACACTCTTTTGGCCATATATCCCATAAGTATGGTATTTTTGTCCAGGTATAGGGTATGAGTGCCCCACTATGGGATAGATGCCCTATATATGTTACTTAACATACCTAAAGGACCATGTTAAATAAGTCATATTAATTTTATTACTAAACTAATGTGAATTTGACAATAAAAATAACATGGAAAGGTGAAACTTAAAAAATAAGTACTTGTCAATACCTAAGTACAAATATAAAACTAAACCTGTGTAATTCAGTGTTGCCTAAATAAAAATTTTGTTTGTGCACTTTTCCAGCCTCTTCTGCTTCCTTTCACAGTCCTTACACCTGTTGCCATACATGGTACATGTTTCATGTAACGAATTGCTACACCCTATACATTGAATCCAATCTTTGTAGTTTGATAATAATTTTCTAGACATTCTTCGCAATCGTCTTCTTCTATAGTTTTTGATGTAGATGCGGTCTTCCTTTTGTCGTTCCTTTTAGCTACTTCTAGTGTTTTGGTTATTAGAAACTGGAACTTTACTTTTTTTTCAATATTTGATTCTTTTGTCAACACTTGAGCAGACAGTTTACGTTTAGATATTGTTAATGGAATATCTAGAACTGACATGATTTCGTCAAGAAATTTAGAAACAGTTGTTTTTCTCTTAGCGATGGAGTAATTTCAGTTGAAATTTCTTGTTATTCAAAATTTGGCAAGGATTGTATGTTTTGGTCTGCAATATTATTGTCATCTATAATTAAGTAGTTTTCTGGCTTATCGAAAAAGTCGACGGGCAGCTCGTCTAATTGTTGGTATCCTTGAATGATTACTTT
Organism: Aquatica leii; assembly: GCA_035610365.1. Classification (NCBI taxonomy): domain Eukaryota; kingdom Metazoa; phylum Arthropoda; class Insecta; order Coleoptera; family Lampyridae; genus Aquatica; species Aquatica leii. The sequence goes on from CM069433.1 coordinate 134,040,549, forward strand.
CATATTATTTGATTTTGTGGCGATGTCTACATTTTCTTCTCAAACTTTATTGAACGCATTGTCCGAAATGTTTGGCAATAGCGTTTCTGTTGAATGGATAAATTCCACATGCCGAAAACCCCGATACACCATCAATAGTAACAGCATTTTACCAAGCTTATATAATTAGTTTGCCAATTTGCTGTCTTCCAATTTGTCTATTATTATTCTTTATCATGTATTTCTGAGTTGCCTCTTGAACATAGGTTTTGAACGGTTTAAAAAAATTATTTGTCCAGAGGTTGCAACTCTTCGGTTACATGACTATACGACTTGATAGGCATAAAATAATTATATAAATAGATATATAAATCTATTGAGTTGCAGTGCGAAATGATTTTTAATCATTTCATAAACAATTCTGTTGTAATAAAGGAACATGTTTTATTCATATATAAAAGACACCTTCGGCGTTATTACACGCTATTACTGACACATTTTCTCCCCTTTCAACAGATGTAAGTGCATGCACATCTTTGTTGTAATAAATTTTCCTGGTTTATTATTTATTTGTAATTCACGCTCGTCCATATTGAAGATTTTGTTTGGTTTATCTTTAAGATCGGTTCAGTCAGAACGACTTCTAAAAGATTGTAGTATTTGTCAACTTCTGTGCGACAGAAACCTTTAACACTCTATCTTATGCTGAGAGTTGGATTCCTTTCTAAAAACGAATATAACCAGTGGTGTCAGCCATTACATTCTTTGAGCTAAATGCTTTTGTAACACCCAACTTAATTGTAAATTCATACGCAAGCCTGCGTACAGTGTACCTACTTGGTGCAAAGCCAACTTTTTCCAACCTTTGTATGTGACTAACAAGTCGTTTTTTATTATCGAAACCTAACGCTGGACCTTTGCTTAACTTAATTTTTTTGCTACAAGTAGTCGTCTAAGCGTACGTAAGGGTATTTAGAATGCTACTGACTTCATTCAACCCCGTTTCTCCCGTTTCTACGCTATTCATTGCACTCACTAATTTTTGTTCAGACTAAGTTGCCCTTGGTACATTTTCTTTTCTAATATATTTTCGAGGCAAATAATAATGAAATATATTAGCTAAATAGTCAAACGTTACTATTTTCGTACCCTAATTACAGCGGCCATATATTCCACATCGACCCCCCAATGCTGTAGATAATTCGTTGAAACTTGGCAATGTAAACACGTGTGAGTAATAGCTTATAACTATATCTGACTGAATAAACAGAGACTTGGTAAATATATTTTCATTTATAGGTTATAGCTTAGATAATGCCCAATCACAATACGGTTTACATGTTACACAACTCATACTTACCTAAATATGCATCTAAAGTAAAAAAAGAAAAACTTGGGGCATCTAACCACCACAACACTGTAAACGGTTATTCATCAACTTTTGCATAAATAGAATTATAGGCTGTAGATGTCATTAAACGATTGGTATTTAAGCTTTGGGGTATCTATACTGGCATGTATCCCACTTTTACCCTACACCAATTTTTCAAAATATTCCAGCCAACACCTTGAGAAATGTTTCCTTGAAGATCCATTGCAGAGATGTATCAATTCTGGTGAAGGTCACTTTGAAAACGGTTATTAATTCAGTAATTATCAAGTGCTGTGCTTGTACTTGGTAATTGAGTGAAAATGTACACGACTGTGGTTAAATCGTTCTCAAAATTATTTAATTTATGCAGTAAATAATTTGAAATAATATTCAATAATAGTGGTGTATTATAAAAGTAGTAGTGCTCTATTCATCTGCGGTAATATCAACAGCTAATGTTTAAATAATTAACATTACTTATTATTTAAGCAAATCGTAACGTAAACGTAGTTTTATCTCCTATTATACCTTCTTATCACTTGCTTGGACAGTCCAACGCTATCGCTATAACTCGACCTACTCGTTAAAGTCGTACTTAACTACAATTATAGTCGTACCACTTTTTGAAGAAAATGTCTTTATGTCAAAATTGTAACAAAAATATTAATTCACAATCCAAATCGGTACAATGTGATGGATGCCAAAATTACATACACGCAGCTTGTGCTGATCTAACGGCGGATGACATCAATCGTATCACCCGCTCTAGAGCCAATGCGTTGAGAATTTACTGTCACAATTGTTTTACTGGAGTTGATACTATTAAATCTCTCCAGGTCTTAATAACGAATTTGCAAAAGGAAATAATTGAGTTAAAAGAAAATTTTAGCACAAATATAATATCACAAAATGCTAATCTGGACATTGAACGGGTTATTAATGAAATTATTGAAAGAAATATTCGTGAATCAAATATTATTATCTCAGGAGTCCCAGAAATAAAAACAACTAATGTTAACGATCAGGTAGCTGATATTATCTCTAAAATTGCACCTGATTTATCAACTGATTCTGATCAGACGTTTAGAATAGGTACTAAAACTAATTCGTCAAGTACTCGTCCACGTCTTATTAAAGTTAAATTTACTAATCCTAAGCATGCAAAAGTCATAATAAAAAATGCTTGATTATTACGCAACAACCCAGATTTTAACAACATTTATATTAACCCGGATAGAACGCCTCTGCAAATGGAACACTTCAAAAGGATAAAAACGGAGTTTAATGCACGAAAAAATAAAGGTGAGTCAAATATTCGTATTACTTACTTTAACAACACTCCTCGTATTACCGTTTTAAAAAACTAAGAAACCATCTGCCAAACGAATCCACTCTATCCATATATTATCAAAATATACAAGGACTTAACACGAAACTGACTCAACTAAAAACAAATCTACCAACACTCGAATACGACATTATAGCACTCAGTGAAAGTTGGTTGAATGATAGTGTGTTCAATTCGGAAATTAGTGATCAATCGTACCTTTGGTACAGAAAAGATCGTAACTTTAGTGAATGCGGTGGTTCGCGTGGTGGTGGTGGTGTTCTTTTATTAATATCCAGTCAACATAATTCATTTGAAGTCTCTTTGAGTGATTACAATAATTATTTACCTGTTAATGTAGATATAGTATGTGCCAAAATATCTCTAAGTGTTACCTTAAGCGTCTACGTTTTTAATATTTATATTCCACCAGCACTGCGCTCAGATGATTATGAAAATATCTTTATATTTTTTGAGTATTTACCTTTCTTATATAATAACAATTTTATAATCATAGGCGATTTTAATATACCTGAATATATACATTCTCATAGTCAGAGCTCAAAAAATGCAAAGTTATTGAATGATTTTATTACATACTTTGATCTTGTCCAGCATAATACTATATGCAATAATGATAATCACATTCTCGACTTAATATTATCTTATTTAAATTGTGTTGTAACTCGAGAGACATTACTTATATGTAACAAAAAATATTACTCTCATCCCACATTAAATATAGTATTAAAAACTAATGCATACAATAAAAATGTCTCTAAACACCATGTATTACCTCGCACATATGATTTTAGAAAAACTAACTTTGTTAGACTATATGATTTGATTGGTAATTATAACTGGAATGAACTCACATGTTTTGATGATGTTAATACTGCGGTCACATTTTTCTACTCAGTTTTATATAACTTCTTTGATGAATGTATACCCTCTAAATCAAATAAAAAAAATTCATTTCCCCCTTGGTTTAATTTTGAAATACGACTAGCACTGAGGAAAAAAATCACTTTTACAAAATGCACAAAAAGTTTCCATTCAATGACACTTACTTGATCAAATATAAATATTATCGTGCCATGATTAAATTAGAGATAAAAACCTCTTATCAAAGTTATCTTAAGTCATACGAATCTTCAATTACGTTAAATCCACAAAAATTCTGGAGTTTCATAAATTCACAGAAATCGAGTCTTAATTACCCTCAGATTACGTCGCTTAACAATGAAAATTTCTCGACAACTGCAACAATTGCAGATGGTTTTGCTAAGTGTTTTGAAAGTGTATATTCGTCTTCTTCTATTGGTTTAGACACAAATACTTATGAATCTTCAAATAATCAAATGTATCTATCTTATATTTCCGTTAATGAAATAGAAACAACAATAAAAAGAACAATTAAAACCAATTTATCGCATGGGCCTGATCTTGTTCCAAACATTATAATAAAGGACTGTTTCAAACCACTTTCTAAAGCTCTGTTTCATATATTTAATTTGGCAATAAAAACAAACACTTTTCCTACTGCTTGGAAACTGGGCCGAGTAGTGCCTATACATAAATCCGGAGATAAAAGTGACATTAGTAATTACAGGCCAATAACAATTCTCTCAAGTCTTAGTAAAGTATTTGAAAGTATTATATACCAAACCATTTATTTTAACATTCATAATCAGTTGTCTTTCTCACAGCACGGTTTCATGAAACGTAGGTCAACTACTAGCAATTTGTGCTATTTCACTCATTACATAGCAACAGTCTTAGACAACAAAGGCCAAGTTGATGTGATTTACACTGATTTTGCAAAAGCATTTGACACTATCGACCATAACATTATAATAAGAAAGTTGCATGTTTTTGGACTTTCTTCTGCATTGATAACACTTTTGTCATCGTACCTTCGGAACCGTCTCTTAACAGTTAATTTTTGCGGATATAATACTTCTCCTTTTCAAGCTTCTTCTGGAGTCCCACAAGGATCACATCTTGGGCCTCTTTTATTTTTGATATTTATTAATGACATCAATGACGTAATAAAATCAGAACGTTTGCTGTTTGCCGATGATGATGATGAAATTTTTCGAGCTATTTACACAACTAATGATTGTTTTGCAATTCAAAACGACCTTCAAAAAATTGACAACTGGTGTTGTTTAAATAACTTAAATCTTAATCTCGCTAAATGTAAAGTTGTTTCTTTTAATCGTAAATTGACTGCAACTAAATTTTGTTATTCTATACGTAATTTACCCGTTACTCGATGCGACAATATTAAAGACTTAGGTGTTATTTTTGATAAAGAACTTACTTTTAACTTTACTAACATTAGAATGTCTTCCGGGTTTGGACCGTGTCATAGTTGCAACCGAAGCTGCCAACGTTTCGCCCACTTTCGTAAGGGGCTTCATCAGGGCGTGAGATAAATCGCAAAACTCAAACAAGCAATCGAAATCTAGCTAAGAACTTCTCAAAAATTAGGTTATCCACTTGTAAAACAAGCCATAAACTAAACTATGAAAAGGTAAGAAAGAAAACGATAACCTGAAAAAGCAAACGAAAATCTAACAAAGAACCACTACCGAGTTAGGTAATCAACTTGTGCACCAAGCCAGATTCTAAGTTCCGTAGAAGTGGGCGAAACGTTGGCAGCTTCGGTTTCAACTATGACACGGTCCAAACCCGGAAGACATTCTAATGTTAGTATAGATTCCGACCGTGGAAGCCTTCGCTATTACATTGCTTTTAACTTGCATATAGATTCAGTCTGTTCTTCTTCTATAAAGATTCTAGGTTTTATTGTTCGTAATTCTCGAAGCTTCTCAAACATTCATACAATTTACACATTATACTACGCATTTGTCCGGTCCAGACTAGAATATTGTTCACTGATATGGGATCCTATCAGAATCAAAAAACTCGCATTGAAAAAATCCAACAGAAATTTCTAAAGTATATTTACTTTAAGATGATAGGATCTTATCCACCAGTTGACATAACTTATGATAATTTACTTCAATTGTTCTCATTAAAATCTCTAAATGAACGACGTAACTGTAACACCGAGCAATATCTAGAAAAACTAATCTCTAATGAAATAGATTACCCAATTTCTCTTCAAAATTTAAATTTTCATTCTCCATCAGTTCATACAAGGTATCCAACACTTTTTTATCTCGACCATGCACGAACAAATATTTATTTCAAGTCACCTATCAACCGGATGTGCTTAAATTTTAAACGTAACATATTATTGTAATAAATATTTGGGATTGTATTAAGTTATTTATCTATTTTTTTTTCTATTGTGCTGACTTATATATAATTAATATTAATTTTTGTTGTTATTTACTGAATTTATGTATATATTGTATCTTTAATTTTCTTTTTTATCTGTGTTTTCACTTTTACTTGTTAAGTATGTATAAAAATTAATTTGTACCTGCCCTATTTTAGAATTTTGTTTCTGTTGTGCAGATGTATTGAAATAAATAAATAAATAAAAAAGTGCTTGTAAAGACTCAAATTTAATTTCAATTTTGAAACCTTAAAATGTAATATTTTAAGAACCTTTCAAGTTTTGTTAACATTTGTATTTTGTATAATATATAAGATATTTTACTTTGGCATACTATTAGCCCATTGCTAACACTTAATTGAAGTACACGTGCGTAATTTTATTTGTTTACATAAATCTTGATTATAGTAATTGAATATTATAATAAAAAATTAATTACTGAAAATAATAGTTTTGACTTGAATAAACACGTATAATATATAAACAAAAGTTACCTTACTATTAATTGAATTGTAACTAGTTCGCCACAAATTTAACTAACTTTGGTTAATTTTATTGACACCTGTCTTGTACATGACAGGAAACTAGTCTTACTAGGAACATCTTGAAATAATAAATAATCTCCGTTTACTAGAAAATATTTTTTTTGTTTAACTAATAATGTTCAAATTTATGAATTATATTTCTGTTATTTTTTTGTCTTATTTGTGATAATTTAATTACGTATTTGTTTTCGTTTCTTTACTAGAAATCGTTATTAGATAATGTTTCATAAATAATTATTTTTTTAAAATTAAAGCAATTCATCATGTAAAAAATTATTAGATTTATTTTATTTATTTTTTAACTTTTATCGACATTGTAAACTCTGTAAAGGTTAACACGAGTTAAAACAATTTTAAAAGTTCTATGTAAAACAATTTGAGTTTTTAGTAAATATCAATAACTTCATCAAATGAATTACTTATCGTATTGGACGTATGGAATATTTTCGTGTTGTTTACTCAACGTTGGCACATCATACTAACGAATCTGGAGTTTGCTCTTTTAGGACACGTATTATTACTTTCTCTAATCAAGAAGTGTCCAATAAAGATTAATGAAGTGGTGAGTTAAAAGAGGGTTGTCTAAGCAGAAAAGGGTTGTGCAAGCTTTTTTTTGTAGTAGTGGCACATAATGTCCCCGAGTTTTTGTTCGTTGGCTTTATAATAAACTTGATTACATTAACAGTCACACTTTAAACTTGATAAACGAAACTCATTAATATTATTATCAAAAAAAAATTGGTTTTGTCCTAAAAATATTAACATAAATCTATTTTATGATACATGACATGTATGTAGAAAGTGAATGATGAAGCATCGCCGTAACAATGCAGTTGCGGTTTTGGCCAGGGCAGTTGTCACAAAACATGCTTAAATGTGTTACATTATCTTGGAGGGAAGCAATATACTTTGCAATACATGTAGCTATTTCATTTGCGCCCCGCCTACCATTGGTTTCGTCCCATAAATAGCAAAACCCCTTTTTCCTGGCTACTTCATAAACTGTAAAGTTGTAGACTGCTAATTTACGCTTATAGAATATTGGCTTTGCGAATAACAGAGGACAATAGAGAACTGCTTCGAGGTCAAAGTTGCAGGTAACAAAATTTTTATCACCCTTAGCTAGTGCAGAGTCTTTTTTTTTATCGCTGTTTGCTGCTTCCTTTCGCCTAATATGAAGTTGATATTCCTCTTCACGAAGCAGTTTTTGATCGGCCGTCTTGTGTTCGAACTCGTAGCACCAACATTGGTCTTTGCGTGGAACATAAAAAGCTATATTCTTTCGTATAAGCGTTTCTTTGTAAGTCGTTTTGCTAGCTGGTTTAGCCGATCTTTCTCTACAAAATTCGAGATATAGGGAATACATCCTTTCTTTACTTAAGATGCTTTCCAAATATAGCTTATTTGAATCTTTCCTACACCAATGTGCAGGAACGGCCGGAAACAAACTAATATGTTCTTCTATTAGATTTGTAGACTCCTGACTAAGCTTGATACCTGGTGGGTGCTTACCACGTTTATCTGGCGATGGTACAGCCGAATTTGAACGATCATTCTTTTCTAGTGCTGTGCGTACCATTTTTTCTGACACATCTAAAGTAGCAAGGAAAAATTTCTTGCATACTCTATAGTCTTGCTGTAAATAGCTAAAGGTATAAATTTGAGAAAACTTTCGCCTAGACAATTCAGCCCTACTGTCTTTTGCCTCCCTGCGCTTTACTCTTGTTGATAAATAGTCCCGCTGTCGTTGCAAATCAGACATTTCCCAAAAATCTTTTAGGAGTTTCTCTCTTGCATCTGAATTTAGCTTTTCATGGCATTTGTAAAAGCAGTTTTCACATCCTTTAGACGTTTTTCTACATGCTTTTTTTTTTCCTTTTGCACTTATATATTCTTGCCCTTTGTTTCTATTTTCTTTACGAATGTTTTGTTTCCATATTTCGGGACATTTTCTATTTCTACGTTTCACCTTCTTAGTTGTATCAAAGTCATTCTGATTACTACAAGATTCTCCATTTGCATCGCTCTCCGTATTATTTAAATCGACTGCATGCTCTTCATAATCTGGATCATCAACGTAATCGTTAGCATCATAATCTAGGTTCTGATGTTCTACTTCTGTTTCATTATGCAACAAAGTTTGTTCTGTGGGTGTTACATTCCCACCAATTTCCATTAAGCTAAAAACCTTGCTAGTACTTGGACCTCCTTGAGTGTGTGAATGTATTTTCGTATCAAAACTATTTTCTAAAAACACATTTTTAATTTTTCCATTGACTATAAATAAAATACCCTACCTTGCTGACGACGACACAGTTGTAAAATTTTTTCTGTCCTTGTTGACATTATATTAATTAATTGTATTAAGAACACAAAAGCAACACTATCAATCACTGCACACGTAAACAGACTGAATTTTGAGGTTATGAGCAGGCGCACGTACATACGCCTGATGTGCTGCTCCTATATAATGGGCGTATGTACATACGCCTATATGTTACGCCGCTTATAAGAAAACTTGGATATACGCCTTTATGTTTTGCTAAATTTGGAGGTTACGGTTGGGAATTGTTATATGCCTCTTTGTTACGACATGCTAAACTAATTCTTCTGTCGATACGCCACATAAACCCAATTTACCTAAAAATGTAGATACGCCCCTATGTTATGATGCCCTCGATGTGTATAGAATAAATGTTTGTAAAATTAAATTATAACTTAATGAATTACTTTAACTGAATAAGTTGTGGTGTAGTAACAAAGTTTTATCTTTTTCAGTAGCATACAAAATATTTGTTTTTTAATTTTACATTTGTATTTCGGTGACTGCGGTCATTACGTCGTAGAAACAAATCTAAATCAAAGCTTATATCAAACATTAATTCATATTTATCCATAATAAATTAACATATTGATAATTTAAAAATTATAATTTTTATTGTATTTACAAATTAAAACGGTATGTCAGTGGATATATAATATCTCATTATATATGTCAAAATGTGATAAATTCACAACGTTCGTATAAATGGTTAATGTAAATTTAAAATTGGAAACATATGTTCGTCGTCCTTTTACATAATGTATACAATGTACACATTCTATAAAAGTTTGTATCGATTAAAGGTAAATTAATACGAGGTACACTTTAAAAATAACTACCACTAGCACTTAAAATTGCTTCTGATAGAATATAGTGTACTTTAATTTGCCACTTAATATATTGTAGTCATCAAAAAAATGCATTATTTTATTTAAGAATCTTGCGCATGTGTAGAAATTTGAAATAAATAAATTGTTGTAAACAAGAAGAAACGTTACGTACTTTATAAGAAATTTACATTTAAATTGCAATTTCTTTTATTCGTTTTAAATTTATTTCGCATCCATCTTTGTTTTTTGCATTGAAAACAAACGTTCGATTGTTATTTAATAAAATTTATAGACATTATGTAATCAATTCTTCAGTATTTTTACTCTATCAACGTTTTTAAGATAGAAAACATGTCGACGTGACAGAAGTAATTACGCTAATGACGGTAGCTTTAACATTTGTTTTTAGGTCGTGGTTTGAAACAGAAATAAATGAATCCACTGCAATTATGGTAATGTTACTGTAGTAAAACTGACTAAATACTTTTCTAATCTTTTAGCAATTTGTTATTTCAAAAAATTTATAAAACTAGTTTTGCATTTTTAGATACGACCGCTTGTACGTTTCGAGACGACGAAAAAACGATGTTTTTTAAATTAAAACATTTCTGTTATACGTACGTACAAACCTTGATATTTTTATAAATAAAAACTATATATTTTTTAATTTGTTTAATATTTTAATTTCCAACCACGGTGAAACTAATTTAAATTATCCCTTAAGCTTTAAACCAATAAAAAATGCATTTAAATAAAGTAATCAACAATATTCGAAAAAAAATTGTTCATGTACATATTATCAATAATTATGTGTTGCAAGAAAAAATAATTGAAATAGATTTAAATTGTTTTAAAAGTTTTATTTTATTATTAATCATTTTATATTACATTCGAACTGTTTTGATTGATGTTTCGTATAATTGTTTTTAAATAAAAATATTGATTTAGAAGTACAGTTTACTTTTTTAAATTTTTATTATGATTATGTCTTAGTTTGTAATGACTAAACTAAATACAATTCGAGGAACAAACATTTCATAATATTTTTTTATGTACGGATAAATTGACAATTATTTATTATATTTTTATGTCATAAACGTATTTTTATAGCCCACGGACCTCTTTATTCCCACAGGCTATAATAAAACGTCAAACAACGATATCATAGGTACCTAATAAACTAAATACTTGCAATATAAAAAGTTTTCATTAAAAGTTGAAAATTATATTTTTTATTGAAAATCTTCTGGATAATTTATGTTAACAAAACTTAACAAATTAATTAAAAATTGAAAATTGTACTTTTTATTGAAAATTCATTGTGAGTAATTTATGTTAACAATACAATTAGAACAATTACCCATTTTCGTATTTGGAAATGCACCCACGCTACTAGAATTAACCATCAAATAAGAATTATTGCTAGTTGCAACGTGATCGAAGATTTGGGTAGCTCCTAATACAGGATTAATAGACTATAAATCGTTTTTTCTAAACAATACCTTTTTAGTTAACCTACTTTTGCTTGATACAGAATCTTCTATATACTGTTCTGCAACTGACATTGACTTCCAGTTTCCTAGATGTTTTATAGCAATCATTCCTACCCCAGCCGATGAACGACGAGATGAGTGCCCAGTATAAAATTCAGAATTTGGCAATTTCACATAAACAGTTTTTTTATTGAAATTCCACCAAAAACATTTTTACCGACAACCTGCCTGATGCATTTCCCATTGCTGTAAAAAGAAACGGCAAGTATCCATGTTTATCAGACGTAGAGCAGCATACTTTTTAGACATTTTTACAAAACTTGGTAATCTAAGATTGTGAACTATACTAAACATTCGATTTTTTCTGGTTTTAGTATCTCGAATATTGTAGAGTAATGAAAATTGCAGATCATCAACTTCTACTAACTAAAAAAGCTCTTGTTTGCGGCTTTTTGAGCTTCAATCTATTTGATTTTCTCTTTAAAAACTAAAGCTTGAGTAACTGCTTATATCTATGTTGTAGTTGGCTTTGATACTCGCCTTAAGCATTGAATAATAAGACCAGATTGAAGAGGGTTTTCTTTCTTTTGATAAATACCAAATATAAGCTAGAAAACTCTTTTTTCAATAACAGTTTTCGATGGAATCCTTTCGTATGTGTCTTGTTTCTTGCTTTTTCTGCAGCGTCATTAACTTCGTTCATTTTCCACATTTTAAAGACCGCACAATAACTGAACACAAAATAAAACTGTGGCGATTCTGTAAAAACGACCTGGCATTATGTTAATCTAACAAAGCAATATTAACATAGCTCTGAATGCGGATGCATAACAGTATGTTACAAAATACTGTATTCGCTAAAGTTCAATGCTAAGTACTACATAACATGATTCTCATCACATAAAAAGTGGGTTTTTTATTCAGCAGTATTAATTTAATATAGACAATCATGTGTGCTTAAATATTTCGTGCACTTCTCTTTCAGTGCGACGTTTATTCATTGAACTGTGTAACTCTACCATTTACCAGCGATGGTTTACATAAAAAAAGAAAAATAATTAAAAACGGAGTTATAGTATAAAAAATATTGGAGCAGAGTTATAAAAGACATATAAAGGTGACGTGACACGACGAGACAATTGTAGCAATTGATCATCTAACAACCGAAAATATATTATTAATTGGGATAATTGTAACTATGCCAATTACCTGGCTGTTTTATTTCTTCATTTGCTACTTCTTCCAAAACATCATAATTTTGTAAGTTTGCCCATATAGCAATATTATGCAACACTGCTGCAGCATAAATTATATAAGCAGTCTCTATGCCTTAAAAGACAATGGATACAATTACAGGTAGAGGTTAACACATTATTAAAATCTGCTTCTGTAGTGCCATTTACCTCACGAGTAAATGGTGTAAATAGCCAAGGTTCCAGCGCATATCCACTATCACCTATAAAATATATTTTTTAGACATTTTGGTATTTTGATATAAGAATTCTACCTATTAGACGCGATCCAATATCACCGTTTTTATATCGGATTCTTAAATAGTTCCCGATATCTGATGTCCTCCATGTTGCTGAATCATGAACAGATTCAGGATATCCTGCATCACATGCCAAAATACTGCAATTTGAATCGCAAATCTTAAAACAAAATAGATTTCAAAGCTTTTATTCTTAGATACATTTATTGTAATGGTATAGTATATTAAAACACAAGCTACAGAATGAATGCGTATTACCTCCTGGTAAACCTCAAATGCTCTACTGTAAGTTCCCAATATTTATTACCAATTCCAAAACAAAAGGTGACTATAAGGGCGCCAAGAACGATAATTAATTTTTAAATAGTAGCAAATTTTTAAGAGCTATGGTTGCTCTCGCTCCAAAAGCAACAGCAAGATTGAGAATCGGTAAACACTAACGGTAACCAAGACCAGTTGGATACCCAAAACAAACCCACTAGACAATCCCAACAAAATAATATTATATATAAATTATATATTGTTAACCTCCAAATATAGTAATAACAACCAACGTGCATATAACTACCTAAATAATTTGACGTATGTATCAATAAGTAAATATAGATGAGGGTGATAAGGAGGATGATAACGATATGGTCGGTGATGACGGTAATTACACAAACTGGATGAATGATTAAATTTGATTTAACAAGATTACCTTCAATTATGGTCTGCTATACACAAAGAAACGGTAATAAAATTGGCCAAAAGTAAGTGTTATGACTGCAAGGGCAAGGGACTAAATGAAGCGCTTCCTTTAGGTCTACCCAGTGTGGTACTCGGTATAGTACCTGATATAACTAGTAATTTTCTGGGGTAGTTCTTGTTTTCACGTTACACAGTAGGTCTGGTTTGCGATAGTAGTTCACCCGTACAGGGCAGCATAACCTCTATTTAAGTGAATGAATTAATGAACTTACATGTGATTATTAATGGCGATAATAATCTATTTATGCTAAATGGTATATTTTATAGACGTAATTGAATTGCTCTAATTAAATTAATGTGCAAACAAACGGTGAAGAACCTGAAGGGCATATGTACAGGTATAATTTAACCAGGATAACCTTCACTTCTTCTACCTAACTAATTCAGACCTCCACAACAGGAGACTGCGTTTACAGGATGCAAAATATAATGTTTATCGTACAAACAGACACTGGACAACACAACAATGACGTCTGACCTGATCGCGATGATGATACCTCTCCGATAACAGCTATCGATTCTCGTGTGGTAACGGGAGGCTTCCGCAACAGTAGATAATGATGATGATCGGTATAATGTTATAAGGGACGTGGACAATTGATCCCACGACTAACACACACACCCATACACGAACGGGGCCACGATTATATGCATTGGCCACTATTTCTTCGGACAACCGATAACACAGGTATTCTCTTGACGAGATTTCCAAAACGTACACTCGTATGACTGATAAGATACTGGTAATAATCGTAATTTAATAATAATAATAATAATAATCGTAGGCTAATGGTACGGAACAAGCTGAAATAATAACAAGTCTTAGCAACTGTATATGGATAGAAAGATGGTACAAACCTCTTCATACACCCACATCACACAAAATAATGAACGATTTTTAATTAGTAAGGCACCAAGTCACAAAGATCCTTTAAAATTAAACTGATACAATATCGAGGTTGTGAATCGGCACGACCATGCGCTTAGTAAAACTCTTTATATTCGAATCCCACAATGGCTAACAACAGGAAGTAAAAAAAATAGAAATGATAGTAGATAACAACTGGGAAAATACGATTTGAAAAATAAAAAAACAAACAATAATAGGCAACAAACAACACACACAAGCATTTAAATTGTAACACGTGCTTCAATCACGAGACCGGGTTTAATACACGAGCCGCGCAGCGGCAAGTTTATGAAGCGGTCGAGTCATTGAAATGTATTCTATGACGTGTGCTTTATACTATTTTCTCTATTTCAATACAATATTTAATATTTTTCGTATAATTTTAATTTTAAAACAACATTGGGATACTTTTATAGTTTATTGAATTGGCAACACTTACAGTTTGACATATTGAAATTTATGTGTTAACCTAAAATCTTATTCAAAATTATTTCCTTATACTTTTGTAAGTAAATTTTTGTGAAGTAAATAACTTTGAATTAATAGGACATTTTTATTTCATCTTGGCATCAAAATTTGAATTTCAATTGTTAAGGTCCAATAATTTTGATTTCTTTTTCATGTAACGTTAACTTACGATGCAGATACCAACTTTGAAAAAACTAACATTACTAAAATTCGTGTAAGAGTTTGCTTATGCAGCGGCGAGTTTATGAAACTGTAGAGTGATTGAAACGTATTCTATGACGTGTGCTTCTTACTACTAGCATAATATTTATGCTGTGGTTGCCTTTACAGTTTATATAAAGGTAACGGGGATGTTCATGATCTGTCATTTTCGGAGCAATTATCTCTACGTGGGTGTTTGTTGTTGTTTAGTTTTTCCATGTCTTCAGCCGTTGTAGGAAATTGTATCCAATCGGGTATTAAATATCTTGTAATTAAAAGACACACAACAGATATGACTCGACTAATAACCTGATGGCTTAAAGCAGTTACTGATTACAGCCTTACCTGAAAATTCATCAATTTTGACATTCGTCAGAACTTTGATTCGTGTGTTATTACCTTGAGGTAACCAGGGATGACACTTGATCGTATACCAATCAAATAAGGCTCGAAACGATGAATTAGTATTTGAGCTAAGTCTTTCAAATACCAAAATGTTTTTTTAATATCAGAAAAGACTTCGAATGGATTTTGATTGTCACGTAAACTCGATCTATAAAGTCGCATCTGATTTATAAAACGCCATATTAAATAATATACGGTATAAAACACTAACCACTTTTATATTAAGAATTACAAAATCAATAATTATCAATATTTTCTATAAAAAATTTGGGTCGGACGCGGACGTTCGGTTTCTAACGTCAAATGTTATAAGTTGACGTTTACAATAACTGTACACAGTCCTGTTAATAACATACATAGAACATAACATAATTTTAATAACGTAGTGCGTTTTAATAATTAATGTTATGTTAAAATCGATGTTAACAGAAGCTGAACATTAAGTTAAGTCTAACATTTTGCTTACAGAATCGCACCATAAAATTTTAGACAATATGACTACCACTGTTTACTTGCTACCATGCATAGTTACCTTTCAAAACTCAAATGTAATCAATAGATTTGTGTCAAACATTTAATTTTTTTGAGAAATATCTTTAAATTAAAAAAAAATCATCCGTGCATAAAGTTGTGTATGTACCACGGGCGCCATAAATGTCTCTTTGCGCCTTAAATACGTAAATAACTATTATTTTTTCTCAGTTCCTATTATTAAACTAAAGTAATCATGTCAGTTTTAGTTTTTTTACTCAAGTATTCTCAAAGATTTGTTTTAGCGTATGCAAAATATGTATTCATTGTTATATATACTACGCTTTGAAATAGAATTCAAATCGTTTAAACGGCTTTTTATAACTTTTTGGTTAAAAGTATTATAACGTTTTATTAGGTATAACGCCTGTTTTATTTTTAGTAACATGTAAAATACATTTTAATAAAAAAGGTATTAAACGTTTAGTTAAAGTAACACATGAGCGAGAGCGGTCCAAGTGACCCAACTTAGCTGCGAAACGGGTGAGTTAAATATAATAGATTTAAAAGTAGCGATTCCTAAAAGTTGTTTGATAATTGACGGATTATTACTATCGTTAGAAAATATATGCAAAACTCTATTCCTTGTGAGGAGAATCAATTTCTCGCCACTAGAGATAGTCTGCAGCACGAAACCCGGTTTAAATTCGGGCTGGGCCAAGACAAAAATTATGGCCTGGTTGGGCTCACCCTCACGATTTGGCCCAAAAAATCGTGCTTTTTCAGTCAACCCAAAAAAACCAATGCTGATTAATATAACATGTATTTAGTAACTGTTATATAAAAAATAAAATAATAGTAATGTTTTTCAATATATTTTTGTACGATTGAATTTAATTTAATTAAACCAGAAATTATATTATTTGAATAATTATTTTAATTGCTTAAACAGATTTTATTATTGTAATATAGTTTAAGAATATCTAGTCGTACTTTTTGGTAGACCACTCCATTTAACTAATGAATATGGTAATATAAAACATACGTTAGAAAACCTTTGACTTTCTTTTTTTTGCTGCCAACATCGCAAACGTCAATATTCATTCGTTAGTACAGTTACGTAAAGGGCGAAAAAAGCTCTAGTGAAGCAAAATCAAAACTAGAAATCCACGTAAAACTAAGTGTTCAAAGTCAATTCTTATATTAAGACGAGTACGCGACAGGTAAAAAAGTAATTTAAAAAATCCTGAAATTTAGTTAAAATTGAAAAAAAGCCGATATTAAAGTTAATGTCATATTTGACAGATTTAGTAATCAATTTCTGGTCGGTTTTTAAAAAATTTTTCAAAAAAAATGTAGTTTTACAAAAGGCAACACAAAAAATAATGTACGTTACTCTCGTCGAAAATTTCATAGTTTAACTCACTCACATACAACACTCGGCCGTACGGTCTCGCGTCGCGTGAATGTTCCTTGTGCTATGCTGTACTTTCGACGCTTGTTACATAAATTAATATTGACTTGTATTAAAAACTGCTAGTTTTAATTTATCACCGTTAAAAATTTGTGTAGGGATTATTCCACTCAATTTAAACTATGTTTTGTCAGATTTTTGTATCAAGTAAATACGAATATGTCACCAATTTGGAAAAACAAACCACGAAGCAAGTAGGATTTGTTAAGTCATCTATATTTTCTAAAGTGTATAAACTTTCTTTTTGATAGGCTCTAATATGAAATATAAAAATTGTAGCTGTAGTCAATTAAGCGGCTCAAGCTTCTTAAATACGTTTTTTACTCTGAAAGTTGGTTTTGTAAAACTGTATAATTTTGTATTTCTTTCATACATATTTAGCAGCTGTTTAACACCACTTGGTTTGCCTGCATCGACTATTTGTTTTTTTTAGGTCGGAGGAAAAAGCTAAACTCTTTGAGACGACTATATTTCAAAATCAACGTAATGTTCAATTTAAAAAATATAATCAAAGTATTTTCTGGTATTCCGATGGATTGCAGAATATCGGCAGGTGAAAACGCAATTTTATCATGCAACGTTTTACAGATTAAAAATTCGGGCTTTAGTTCGGCCCGACCAAATTGGCCGAGTCATAGCAAAATAACTCGATCCCGGTTTCGGGTCGATTATACAGTTTTTGATTTGGGCCGGGTCAGGCTTTATGAAAGCTCGGCTCGGCCCGCTCCGAATCTATCCCTACTCGCCACTTTCGTTCACGCTATGAATTTCGGGAATATCATAATTTTATTTTTATAATTAAATATCTTTAACTGGTAAATTGTATATGTTTAGAATTCTGTTTGTATATACAATGTATACATTAAAAAGTTTTGAATATTATAAGTAAAAACGCCCTTGCTTAAATCACGTTGAAATATATATCTTTGTAGTATGTTTGTTGAAAATATATAGTTATCTAAACCACAGATTTTAGAAACAAACAATCCCTTTCTGTCTTCCAGAAGATCTACAAATACTTCCTGTCTTTAACGTAAGTATTTTCTAAACGGGTTATTATTAATTTTTTTTGTTTATAAAATATATTTTAAACATTTTAGTTTCTGCAGCGTTTCGTAATCAAGTATCAAACACCGTTTTTTTTTTAAAACTACGACTTGAATTATTCAAAAAACACTGCAAAAGTTTGGATAGTCTTATAAAATAATTTTAACGTTTAATGTCATTCAGTAAAAATTAATAAATTTATTAAAATCAGGTTTGTTTTGGCCAATCAATTATGATAGCATCCAGTGAACGTCAAAATAAAAAACAGTAATTACATAAGTGTTTAAATTTTTTTAAATAATTTTAACTAAATTTACTTCGTTTACTCGTGAGACTTCTACATCAATCTAGTTAAAATTATAAACAAAAATTATTACTACTAATGTAATTTAGCGTGATTATTTTTTACACGATGCGCAAAATGTTAAACAAGCATGTGAGTATCTTTATTAAACAATTAAGAATGTTTACAATTGTTGTAATTAACGATGCAATTATTGTAGGTACTTATATAATTTCCTTGAGATGAAGATGAAGGTTATCTTATTAAGTTGTTGATTACGGTTGTATGATGCTCGTAAAGTTGTAGATAGGGTTTGATAGAACTTCCAGAAAAGGGCCCTGCTCGCGTACTCCACCTTTAGCTAGCTGAGTTACAGCGGAAGAACGATTTGAATGTTTGGTAATTTTTATCATGTTAGGATCCATACCAACCTTTTGGACCACTTATTTTGTCCACTTTCTTATTTCGTTTTGTCCTACCGGGAGATGTTTTTTATTTTGCGTTAGAAATTTGCCATCAGTTAACCTGCGCATCCACCTTATGAGGTTTTTATTTTAGTTGTTTCTCCCCCTCTCCTTGCCAGTTCGAAGCTAGCAGTGTCATAATATTTTCTTTGTAATTCATTTTGAGTAGTTTCGTTCTATGGTACTTTCATTTGCTTTATTTCTTTTTCCTGAGATTGGCAGAAGTTTTTTTTCGGGAATGTGTTGAACTTTTTAACGTTTACAATTACGTCGCGCAGTCTTAAATTTAATGTCAGTGAAAGGATAATTTTTTTTTATTATAGTCTCTGAATTATTTTTCCTGGATAAGTTTAGCGGTTTTATTTCACAAAGTTTTGAAAAACAGATTCTTTGTAGTTTTCTTTATTTTTTTGCGCATGTTATCTGCCTAGTTCTCCAAAATTGATGCTATTTATTTCACTTCAGTTAATGCAGTTAACTTATAATTACGTTCAACGCAAAACTGTTTTCATATTGTGTTCTTGATTTTTCTGATGTTGACAACAACCAAGTCAATGCTAACTTGTTTATTCATATTTAGAACCAAGATTTAATAAAACAACTTAAAAAATTAAAAAATAGTCGCTTTAATCAGGTACTAGCAAATAGTCAGTCTAATTTTGCTACTATTTTTAACCTCTGACGCAAAAAGAGATGTGTTATAAGTTGTATGTGTGTGTTTGTTTGCAGCATCGTAGCTGCCCAACGAATGGACTAATTTTGATGCGGTTTTTTCTGTTTGAAAGCTGCTGTAATGGATATGTGCTTTACCTTACTTTACTTTTACTGGTGCAATTAATTTGAAATTTAGGGCCGGTTGCACAAAGCAAATCAAAAATGTAACAACTGATTATTTCTGAAATCAGTTGCTACATCACTAATCAAATCAAATGTAACAAGTGATTACATTTCTGACAAGAGATTCAAATAATCACTTGTCAGATGCGTTTAATTTTGTTTTTGCGTTGCACAAATCAAATTAAAGTACTAACAAGTTGTCAGAATCGTTGTCACAATAATTACAGAAAATTGTGTAATTAACAATAACGTTGGCATATAAAATATTCGTTTGAAGTAATTTTTTTGATATATTCTAATACAAATACAATATTAAAAAATTTAAAAAGTCAAAGGTAAGTTCAAGTACTAATTTATTAAAGATATTATTTTATTTCAAATCATTAGAATATATGTATGTATATACTTACATATTTATATAATGTTTAGATGAAGCTATACAAGTATTAAATAAAATCTATTATAATCCTTATAGATGTCTGATTCTTCAATAACATTAACCAGTAGCGACTCCGAAGAAGAAATTCCAAGAATTCGTTTTATTCGAGACAGGAACGATGTATTCCAAACTTTTGATGAACAGGAGTTTAAAGATAGATTCCGATTTTCAAAATTAACAATAATGGAATTACTGAACCTTTTTGGAAACCAAATTGAACCAGCTACATTTAGAAATAAATCAATCAGTAGTAAAGATCAATTATTAATTACGCTAAGATTTTTAGCTACTGGTTCATTTCAACAGGTAAATTATTTAAATAATGCTATAAATATAATATTTACCTTGCTGATAACTTTAGGTAATTGGGGATCATATAAATATACATAAATCCACAGTTTCTCGAATAGTTCGACGAGTTATAAAATGCATCGCTTCATTAAAACCCAGGTATATTAAAATGCCAGATAACGACACTTTAACATCAACAAAACAAAGATTTTTTGCTATTCGAGGATTACCAAGAGTTTTAGGTGCAATAGATTGCACACACATAAAAATTCAATCTCCAGGGGGGCATAATGCTGAACTATTCAGAAATAGAAAGGGGTATTTCTCTATAAATGTGCAGATAGTTTGTGATGCTAGATTAAACATTATGAACATAATAGCACGCTGGCCTGGTTCTACACACGATAGCACCATTTTTAATGATTCTCCACTGTGCGCTGACTTAGAGAATGGGCAATATGCAAATTCCTTTCTACTAGGAGATAGCGGTTATCCTTGTCGAACATATCTGCTAACACCGTTTTTGCGTCCATCAACACCTGCAGAAGTGGCATATAACTTTGCTCATTGTGCAACACGCAATGTGGTAGAACGATGCTTTGGCATTTTAAAGAGACGTTTTCCATGTCTTAGTTTAGGTTTAAGGAACTTAATTCCAACTACTCTCAATATAATTGTAGCCTGTGCCGTTTTGCACAACATTGGGCTTAATGATGACATGTTTGAATTTCCTGATGTGGATGATAACGCAGAAGACATACATGAACAACCTGAAAATAGATTAAGAAATGAAAATACAGTAGTCAGGGATCAAATTGTATTAACAGTTTTTAATAATAACTAGCATAAGAAAACCAAATATAATCAAATTAATTTGAATTTCAAAAATTATTTATTAAGCTTTGATCTTTGATCACGAATTAAGTTTAAGTTTTCTTTTTTAATTTTTACATCTAAAACATGTAAAATTTTTTTTGAATGTAACTCAAATTTGGCTAACTTTAGTTTTTCTAAATAATATTTTTTCTTTAATAAAGCGTTTGGATTTTTTGTTAAGTTTTTGTTATTCCTATTTCTTAATTGTTTTTTGGATCGTGGATTATTCGGGATAATTGGTGATTGGATTCTGGAAGCGACGACAAATTCAGGATTTGTTTGACTCGTGGAAGGCACAGGAGTAATAACACATGAATCTAGGGATGGCTGCTCTACAGTTGTATCTATATCTCCTAGAAAAGATTTAAATACACTCAAGAACTGCAGTTCTTGTGTTTACATAATAATAATAAAAATAACTACCAAAGTATATAGCCGCATCATCATACTCATTATGAAGTGGTTTCACCTGATCAGCAAACAGTGCTAAGATCTGCTCGTCAGCAGAAGTAGTAGCAGGAACATAAACTCCACCACCTGTTTTAAAAGATTCTTTCTAAAGGAATTTATAATAATGTTAATAAAAAAAATTAATAAAACTATCGTCAACCTTATCACGGCTATTATTAATTTGAGCAGCTGTAAGCATTTCTCCAGTGACATTACTGCTTTCTAAGTAGTTTTTTCTCTACAATTTAAAATTTTAAATCATTATATATGAAATTACAGAAAAATGTAATATTCAATACATTCTCCGATGCAACTTCTTTGCGTGATACTCGCTTCAGGTTGTGGTATAATATCCTTAACTGCTTCCAGGTTCTTATTCCTGTTTGGTTCTGACAATTGAAATCATTCTCAACTCTTTGCCATGTTTCAATTTTTTTAATCGAGGAGTTCTTATTCGTTTCTTTATTTTCCAGAATATGGGAGTACCTAAATAGAAGGAATATAGGAATATATAGGATGTTACGAGTGTTATCACATAGGAATATAAGTAAACAGTAGCTACATAATAAAAGAAAAGGATGACAACCAACCACCTAATTAAATTATGTATAAAAGTCATTTATTAATCGTAATGTCAATACCACCGAAGACACCGTATTCTGGGATAGATAACTATACTAATCGAAAAATAACTAATACTATTAATGTCGATGTATTTTTAGTGGTACTGCGTACTTGTCTTACATAGGTATAATGGCTTGTTATTCTAGTTGATTTTATGATATAAACTTTTAATTAGAGGGCATTCATTATATGTCTATTAAACAATGCTTTTCTGTTTTAAAACTGCTAAATTCTAACAAATACCGTAACAATGCATCTACATATTTATAACAATCATTGTATGTACTTACTTTTTCATGATATCTAAAAGGATAATTTTTTCTTGGGGCGAATAATTTTTTCGATTCATTTTATTAAACGGACGCTAAAAAAACCGGCAAAGTAATTGTCAAGTAAATGTGTACTCGAACATAACCTAGTTTATTTTTAAGAAACAAGGGGAAATCCACTGTTGCCAGATTGTGTTATCAAGTTTATGCACTTGATTAGTAATTAGCTGACAACCATTTTGATTTGCTTTGTGCAACTGAAATAAAATCTGACAACTTGTCACATTTTAATCACTGATTATATAATTACTTGTTATTTCTACTTTTGTGCAACCGGCCCTTAGTGTACTGATACTGTTACCTAAACTTAAGCAAAACACTATTATTATCCAAGTAAAGGTGTATGAATTTCAGACGAAAACTTAATCTTCTTTGTAATCAATTCTCCTAAACCGCCTATTGATTTGAGTTTAATCACGTATTTACAAACAAAATATTAAAGAAGAGGAAAAAATGTCCGAATAATAAATTAAACTCTGGTTAAAACTCAAAACGGCGACGTGCGCTGTTGCACTACCAAAGTCTTTAATAATATTTAAGCAAATGTATTTTAATCACATTGGCATGGAATAAATTTAGATTTTGCTTAACTTATTAAAGATACTTCTTACTTGATTGTTATTAATGCATTTTGAAATTGCATATGGAAATAATACCATTCAAGAGCATGGTGTATAAAACAGTTACAGTTTTTCACTACCGGTAATATTGGTGTCATACAATGTAATGCAATTTACATGATGTACGTTCAAAAATTTTATAAAATCTAACGGTATAATTACATAAAACTACAGTTTTATACACTCCCCTGTCTAAGATTTGTGTCAACGTTGCAACAAACTCTAACAGTTTCTTCCAATGAAAAATTTTACGACTATTTAAAATTGAGCAGGATACTGATAATCATTTAATTCAACAGGGGACCGCTTTTAAGAACTCTTTCACGAGAGAAACATACGAACAAGGGTGTATTTCATAAAAGAGGTACCAGTGAATACATACAAAATTTAAAAAAAGTGAAACTGCGTCATTTCGAGGTGAGTGAAAGATTTCATGTTTGGAGTACAATAAAACAGAAAATTAATTTTAAATATAGTGTTATATTCCTATATTACTATTACAATAAGATTGCAAGTTGCAACTTGTTCGTTTAAAATGCACCTATTGCTTTTGTACTTTTTCTTAGAATTATACGGTACCTGAAAAGGTATAAAACGGGTTGCGACAAAATTAGAAGGATAGTTAAGTTAAGATATTTGTTTTGTTTGGTAAAGATCCATGTAAATATTGTAAAATAAAATCATCATACTTCTTCAAGTGTTATTTGATACAGTATTACAAATCATATTTATTCGAACCTAGTTACGTGTTTGTGAGGTGCGTAACAATAGTGTCAAAAAACTTAGGTTGTTACATCAGGAATTAAAAACAAATGATAGATACATATTAAGAAAGCACTTAGATCAAATGGGTTCAGGAATTCTAAAAGTAGGATTTTATGGAAATTATCGATATTCAACACACAAAATCATATCAAAATTATCCGCCTTCAGTTATAATGATTAATGGATAAATTTCGAGTGAGGTATCACGCAAAAAAACAACTTGTTTTATTTTTGGAAAGTTTGGGATAAAACACATAAGAATTATTTTTAAAAATTATTGCGGTAAGAACTTTAATGATGGATCACTAAATATTAATAAACATATTTTTTCCTGTAAAGTACTAAAAAAATTATAATCACTGTGGATCAATTTGTAATTGTACGAAACCAAGTAGAAACAATAGTCTATAGCGCGTTTGAACGCAACTAATTGAACGCGACTGTTTGAACGCAATGCCTCTAAACGCAAGGACGTTTGAACCGCGACGTTTAGATATAGAGACGTTTGAACGCAAAAAAGTTTGAACGCAAAGCGCATTTTGATTTTTTTATACAAAGTAAGAAAGGTAATTGTTAGAGAAGCAGGTTGTTCAACAACAATATTTAAATTTAAAATAAAAAGTGAAGAAATCTTGAAAAAGAATATATAGAAATTGAAATAGAAGAAAACGTTTTTTTTTTAATAAACTAATGAAACCTTAAAATAATTATTAAAGAAAAAAGAAGAATTAGTGTGGTCGACTAAAAAAGTTTGGAAGGAACAAAGTAAAAAACCCAAAAGCTATCGACTACAATGTTTTAAAACAGATTACTTATAAATTTGTTTTATAGAAAACATAATAAAGTGAAAACACAAATAACAGCAGTAGCTTTATTGACGAGAAAACAAGACGTCATTGATTATATTTTTTTCATATCAAATTGATCAAAATGTATTTAACAAAATGATTTGGTTTTTATTATATGAGATTTTTGGTAAAAAAAAAACAAATAAAACGAATAAAAATAAGTGAATTTAATTTCAAAAATATTTTTGTTAAAAAAAATGAAATGGAAATTAAAGGTATTGAAACAATCAAATAAAAGCTACAACTTAAATTTTAAACCCGAAAGATTCTGTGTTTTTATTTTTGGTCGACAAATCTAATTCTCTTTTTCCTTTTCTTTATTTTTCTTTAGTTTTTCTAAAATAAACTTTGTTCTATTTGTTAAAAAAACCATAATCAATGGCATTTCCTTTTATTTTTTATTATAGTTTTAATACGTCAACTTTTCTTCTAGTAATTATATCAAAATCTTCAATTTAATAAAAAAATTACTGTTTTGTTCATTCGTTTTTTATTTATTGACCATATAAGTATTGAAGAATATTATTTAATATTTGCGAGAGATTTGACATAATTACCGGATGAAACATTAATAATTAAATCAATTTTTTAAACATTCATAACAATACATTACCTTATGCAATATTATTAGTAGATATTATATGTATAGTACACGCCGCTTATTAGAATCACGGATACTGTTATCAATCAGCTAATGTTGTCACTTTATTAAAGAACAGACCAGACGTATGCTACTACATAGAAAAAACATCGTTTATCACAACTTTGGTTTATGTTATCAATATTGTTCTCAGATTTGCTTCTATACAGCAACAATAACCTATTTTGTATGAATTTTTTACGCGAAGTGCATGTGAATTCAATTAAAAGGGTCTTTTTGATTAATTTACAAGCTTAAGTGATATCGGGCCACTATTTCTCTATAAATTACGATGGTGTGATTATCAGTAATCGTCGGTGTAGTAACTATGTGACGTAAAAAATGTCTTGATTGAATAACTTACGTTTTAAGACTTTGAAATGATTGACGCTATAAAGATACGTGATATTAGCCGAAATTTTAAAAAAATTTTTACAAAATATGATAAGTTGCTAAAAATAAGCCTGCTGAATGATGCAGCGTAATTAAGAATTAACTATGTACCAATAATTAGTATAATTAAAAACAGTTTTGCATATTTTGTTTTATTTTTGCAGTGTATTTATATTATTTCGAGTACCTTTTTTGAACTACATAACATTACCTCATTTAAACATCTCTCGCTTTGTATTTTTACTTGGAAAGAATGTGTAGTTTTTAATAATAACAACTTAATTTAACTACGTCTTATGTTATAACATTATTTTGTACTTACTTTTATTTTTGGTGCAAATTACTGGGAAGAATTGTGTAGTTCTTAAAACTAAATTAAACATCATAATATTGTTTTTGATTTCTTTTTAATCGAAGTGTCAATAAATTTAGGAGACTATTTAATACAACAGTTCCATAATTTTCGTTTTTTTTTTAAATGTTTTGCTATAATTTCACCTTCTATATTTTTACTGTACCTCAGTTTTTGTCTTATTATTATTGAAATTTATGTTGTAAACCAAATTTCAACGATATTAGTTATTATCCTTACATTTTGCGTTCAAACATCTCTGCGTTCAAATTTCTTTGCGTTCAAACGTCTTGCGTTCAAAAGTGCCTGGGTTCAAAGTATTGCGTTCAAACGTCCTATAACGAATATATTTGCCTAATAAAATTTACAGTGCTAAAGACTACTAAAAATGTTTTTTTCTGTGTTTTTATAAATTTCCTTAATGTACACATTTGTTAAGTTTTACTGCCATTTTTATTTGTAAACCGTTTTTTTTTATAAATTTGCTAATTATAATTAATATTTTAATTTTTTTTAATTTATCATACAAATAAGGTTTATTATTTGTATTTAATATAATATTACTACACTATTAGAAAAGTTTTTGCACATATACAACATCATAAAAGTATAATTATATTAGTAGTCACAGAAGAATTTAGAGAATGTATTATTAAACGTATTATTATGAGAAAAGTTTTATCATAAAACAATTAATGCAGTATATGTATCTACAACCATACAACTTCAAAATACCATATTAATTATTAATATAAAATACGGAACTATAATAAATTACACGTCAAAGATCCTGTACCGTAAACGTCAACAAGAGAGCACCGATGAAACATAAACAAACGTAAACTTAAAATAGTAGATAATTTTCAGAACCCCGTATGTAAGCTTAGCTTTAGTGTAACTAATGTTTAATTTCCGCAGAAACACTTGTAATAACAGAAGGATTAAGACATCGGATTATATTAGTCCCCACTAAGAAACCTGCTTTCGAATAGTCGGATGAAACGATTTTTACTGCAACATATAAACAGAGACAGTTTATGCAGTTGCGTTTGTACAAATATACAAAACGTGTAAAATAGAATTGTCTGTGTACAGTTTCTCTTGAGAAATTCAATTAAAAAAGATACCAAATGAACTGTTTGTAAGTAACCCTGAGGGATAAGGGAATTACAGAGAAGAAAATTATATGAGGTTTTTTTTAGATGAATTCGGCAAACAAGAACAATTGTTAAAGATTGCTTTTTTTAATTGTGTTATGATAGCTCTATCAAAACGTTTTTTTGCATTGTTTAATTGTTTTTCTGTTTTGAAACATAATTTAGATTTTTTATATGAGCATTGATTATTCTTTATTATTATTTACTTATTGGCACATGATTAATTATATATGTTAGAAATTATCTAAATTAACACTAACAAAATATTCTTAGTAGTATAACAAATATTTCGTTTAAAAACTAATAGACTGTTGTTATTTATTTTGAATTATTAGTTTTTTAATAAACCCATATCTTGTATAGTGAGAATACAATCAGTGGCGTAGCTACATATTCAGCGCCCTGGAGCAAGTAAAATCAGCCCCCTTTTCTCTCGCAAGAGTTCCAGCAAAATATTATCTTTATCTTTTTAGTTCAATTTTAAACATTACTTAATAACAATTCATTTAAAATATTAGACATATTTAAACACTAACACTAAATCAATCAACATGATATGTTATAAACTACCTACGTACATTAAGGTTTAGTTAATGGTAAAGTAGTTTGTCCTCCTGTTGGCAAGTTGTAGTTAGTTTAAGTTTTTTATCTTCTTTAGGAGGGTCAATAAAAACCACTCTAAACTGTTTTTATGGCTACGTTTCGTGCCTCTAGCGTGCACTTCTTCAGGCCAAAGAAAAGGTTACGAGTGGTGGTAGTCCACTGGTCCAATAAGCATACCGTCTAATAACTTACTTAATCTAGTTAACATGAAATTGAGTCAATAATTAAAAGAATTTAAATATATGTACAAAGAAAACAACGGACATTAAAGTTAAACAATACACTGAGTGTATATTGTTTGTTTAACTTTAATGTCCGTTGTTTTCTTTGTACACATATTTAAATTCTTTTAATTATTGACTCAATTTCATGTTAACTAGATTAAGTAAGTTATTAGACGGTATGCTTATTGGACCAGTGGACTACCACCACTCGTAACCTTTTCTTTGGCCTGAAGAAGTGCACGCTAGAGGCACGAAACGTAGCCATAAAAACAGTTTAGAGTGGTTTTTATTGCCCCTCCTAAAGAAGATAAAAAACTTAAATTAAGGTTTAGCTACTCAGAGGTAGTAAACGGTTAAAATTAAAGGAACAAAGATGAATTTTATTTTATTTAATGTGTTGTTCATATTTTGAAAAATATTGGAAATATACAGTGCGAACCGCTTATTGGAATCACGGATAATGTTATTAGTAGGTTAATGTTTATTAAAGAACGGGCCGGACGTATGCTACTACATAACATCGTTTATAGTAATCATAATTTCTGTTTATGTTATATTTTTTCTTCTCATGTTTGTTTCTATACATGAAATAACCTGTTTTGCATTATTTTTTTAGCAGAATT
Organism: Aquatica leii; assembly: GCA_035610365.1. Lineage (NCBI taxonomy): Eukaryota > Metazoa > Arthropoda > Insecta > Coleoptera > Lampyridae > Aquatica > Aquatica leii. The sequence continues at coordinate 134,069,767 of CM069433.1, forward strand.
GTTACAATCCGTTTGTAAAGTGAGTAAAAAATTGAATTGTTGTACCCTAAAAATACTTGTTTTGCAAATTTAGTGTTTATTTTTTCAGTGTTATTTATCTATTAAACTATTTCGACGGACCTGCGTAACATTATTTTCTCATTTTAACATCTGCAAATACGTTATATTCGAATTACTTCGTATTTTCAGTGTACTTGAAAAGAATGTGCAGTTCTTAGAATACCAACTTAATTTAACTACGTTTTTATTTTAAATTTATTTTTAGTCTCAGGAAATTACTAGGAAGAAAACTGTAGTTTTTAAAACAATAAAATAAAAATCATAACGTTGTTTTTGATTTTTTTTATTAACGGTGTCAACAAACTATTTAATACAAGAGGTCTGTAATTTTTGATTTATGTGACTCAAAGTTTTATTTTTTTGAATGTTTTATTACAAATTTTATTTTTATAGTTTTTGTTTGTATTAAAATTATATTTCATTTTCTAAATTCAATTTCATAATTTCAAATTGATTCTATTAAGCTGCGTGAACTGTATAGGCAAAATTCAATAATACAGCTTTTGGTAAATTTCTAAAAACGGTGACGGTAATGACAATATAAACATTTTATTATTTTATAAAATTAAATATGAATCTTTTTTTTCTACTTCAATTTTTATAGATTTAGACACGTTTATTTACTTTTTATATTTTGTCATTTGTTATTTTTTGGTAACACTTTCTTGTTCTAGCATTTCGTTTCAATTTATAATAACAATGTAACATCAATATTTCGTTTATTATTTCTGTTAACTATTATAATTGAAAGCTCTTTTGCGCAGGTCAAACTAATAGATTTTTTAAATGTTAGAATTAAAAGCAACTGTTTTCTAAAATGTTCCTTGCAATAATTTTTAGTTTTTATTTTACTTATGGCAAATGAAAAAGTTAACTTGTGTGCTGAAAATACAAGTAAGAATAATAGTCGCTATCTGACCGTGAGGAACTCATATTTTTTTCGAAGTAGTACCGAATTAACTGTCAACAACAATTAATTTAATAACCATTGCTTAATGGATCTGAACAGAGGTTTAAAATTTCTAATGTAACAATACAAACACATATCTGTTCTTACTTCGTACCTACAGTTTGTTTACAATCATCTCAGCGACCGATCTATAGTAAACATATTCTAGCTAACTGACCGTAGAAGGTTTCTGGGCTAAACCGATTTTGGTAATATAAAAGTCTTTTCCGTTCATCAATGTCAAATTAAATATTGCCTTAATTTAGCTACAGTAGACGATTTACGAAATCTTTTATGGTCATAGAAAAGTGAGTATCAGATTGAGAGAAATGTGATGAATTTTACGGTACTAGTGTGAGAAGCTATTCCAGAACCATTAAACCACTCTATAAACGTAAACTATCCTGTTATAATTAAAGAAAATATTAATGGAGAACTATAAGTAAAATATAGTAAAATTCTTTGTTTCTTTCGATTAACAAATTGAATTTAATTGTTAAATAACACTTCCCTGATGAAATTTTTATATTTACCATTCTATTATTTTTTGTAAAATTTATTAGATCCAAAAGTATACGTGTCGACATTCAAAAAGTCTCATTTAAGACAAGACAGTATTCTGAAACTTAGTGATCAAATTAACCTTCTATGAGACATATGTTCGGTTGCTTACAGCAATGTTGTTAGCTGACAACGTCAGCGAATCAATTAATTCTGTACTTGACGACTAATGACGACACGTAACGACATGATTACGAAGTTAATTACATTGTCAAGGTTAAGAATGGTTTATGAAAAATACATAAATGTTTTATCTACAAAATATTAGCAGTCTTATAGACTGCTATGTGTTTTGGTAAGATGTTTGCACTGTATAAGATTTATTCTCGGAACACTCACTTCCCGCTACATTGGAAAGGATTTCTGTGACGTAGAAAAGTTTTGACATCGTAGTTCGATGAAAGAAAAATCTATCATCATCTAATTTTATGTGCGTCCAACGACGCTTTATATTTCTGATTATTCACACTCATCCATGCGAGTATTGGGCGTAGTATTTTTAGTACTTTCGTGAAAGTCTTTTTTGGCTGGGTTTCTCTTCCTGAACATCCACACGTATTCATTTATTGAGAAAATTTCCATGATGACGTCACGTCACTTGTGTTGAAGATATGGAAACCTTCGAATATTGGATTAAATTTTAACCGTATTGGAGCTTAATGCACTAATACAATTAATTTTAGGGAAACTCGTCGCATTTGATTTCTTTTCATTAATCGTATGAGCCAAGGGAAATTAAGTTCTGATAACACCGTATGTACGGCTTTGTTTATTTCGAAAAGATGCCACTAACTAGTCGCATTCTTCAAAAGAAAAGTAAATTGTAAGTATTACAATTTCTATTTTATTTTTTTGTATTTACGTTATTAGTCGACTGCACGTACGACTGGACGTACATAGTAGGTTGTTATCACAATTAACTATTAATTTTTTTTTCTGCGTGTCAGATATTATTAGACGGTGCGCTGTGGTTCTCTGAATTATCGAGATTTGCATATTTGTGCTATAATTTACAAATCTAAGTTTATTTCTTTCCGGAATGCAAAAGTTAAGCAGACAAGTTTAATTTGTTGTACAACGGATTGCCCAACCGAAAGGGATTATTTAAACTACTATTTTCTGTGATATTGACCTACGTTCTAGCGTTTTATCACACGTATGCAAATGTACCTTCTCTTCTTAACGAATTTTTCTGTCTGTGATAAAATAAACATAACCATTGTTACAACTTCTGATTTGTCATTTGTTCTCTTACCGCTTTGGATAAATTTAAGCGGTGTCTCCCATTCTAATCTTTCATCGTTTTGGCGCTCTTTTTACTTTTTTTGTAATTTAGCACCATGAAGCATACAGCCCAACCACCGAATTAAACTAAGTAAGTCGCTGCTTTTTTAAGTTACGAGATAATTCTCGTAACAAGATCAATATGATCTTGAAAAAAGCCTCTTTGTTCATTTGGTAGATACGCCTAGTATTTAAATTTCAATGACAAATTGACAATGCGTCAGGAAAACTAAATTAAATGTTTTTAATTTTTATTTATATCCTCTAATAGATATAGAATCCTGATAGAATATAACGCGCTTAATACGGTGTTAATTAATAAACCTATTCTTTACATGTTTATGGTTTGTTATTAAAAAAGTCTTAGGACTGAGCTACATGAACTTTATCAATGCTCGTGGGATTGGGATTTGTTTGAGGGAAACAAATGAACATAAAACTCATAACTTTTTTTAATTACTATATTCCGCCAAACTCGCCTGCGGAATGGTACTCTCGCTTTTATCAATTTTTTGCAGACAATAGAAATTAAAATTAGTTAGTTAATGACATTAGAAATGATAACTCTAGATTTTAGTATCTTACCTGATAAGGAATCGTGCTGTGACTTTAATATTTATCATGAAAGCATGCCAATTCTTAGAGTAGATTATGAAGATTGGTGCTTGAAATAGCTTTCCATCTAATAATTGAACAAATCCGGCACCTACTATAGAATATTTAGTATTAAGAACAGTAAGAGCAATTTACTTAAGCGGGAATATCAGCAGATGTTTCCTGGTCGAAGAATACTTAATAAACAAGTGTTCATAAATGTAGATCGTCATTTGACAGAAAAATGTAATACTTCTAAAGCTTTTGCAGAACGTCCCGTCCAAAAAGAACCTACATGATCGAAAATAGTTCCTTTGCTAGTGAACGAAGAATATCTAGTCGTGTTTGTGGTTTCTACCCATATCACATACAATCTGTTCAACATTTACAGCAAACAGACTATGCAGCGCGTGTCGATTTTGGTCGTTGGTTGATGGCACACCAATAGCTTTGTGCACAAATCATGTTTATGGATAAAACCACGTTTACTATAGATGGAATTACGAATACCATTAATTCATATTTGAGTATTTGAAAACCCTTTTTAAAGCAGGGAAACAAATTTTAACAACGTTTTTCTGTGAATATTTGGTGTGGTCTTTTTAATAATTGTTTTATTCGGCTATTTGTAATTCAGGAACGCTTAATATCCAAGCATTATCTATTTTTTTTACAAAATGAGTTGCCAGGATTAATAGAGAATGTTCCACTTCAGAATAGAGTTGACATGTAGTTACAGAATGATGGCGCACCACTTCATTTAGGTGTACATGTGAGAGAATATCTAAATAACTACTTTTATAACCGGTGGATTGGAAGATGAGATCTAGTTCTCTGGCTTCTGAGGTCACCAGACATAACCCCTCTTGACTATTATTTTCTAGTCTAGTGTATTCAAATAAACGATAAACTAATTCAAAATATTATGACTGCGACTGCATCCATACGAAACCACCCAGATGCTCTTTAGAGAGTTGCGGCTTCAATTATTAAAAGAGCCAGGATGTCAGGTGAGGCAGCGGAGGGACATTTTGAATCAAAACTTTAATTAAATTTGTGCTAGCATTAAAAAAATTATTAATTAATAAAACAGTACTTTATTTTATGCTGTTTACTTAATCTATACACTCTGTTAAATTTAATATTGCCCATAACTCGTTACCTATCGAGTTTTGAACAAAAGTGTATAAGACAATTTTGTTTTAAAATTGTCTAAGGAATACGATCTTAACCTGTGGCCACCGTGTCACGAGACACCCTGTATATTAATTGTCGTCATTGTTTAGACGGCAGTTTTAAATAAGAAACATTTGTTTTTGATCATCCAGAGTTTACTTCCTTAGATTTTTAATAACTCTTACCTTTACTGTCCTTTTCTCATAATATTATTTATTATTGAAATTTAGTTATTGAGTTGGTTAAATGTTTTAGATTATAACAACGTTTCATAAAACGCAAAATTTTATACATATATTTATTATAGTATTTTATAACGTTTCTTAGAAAAAAAGTTTTTTTAAAGTTGCTTATAATAAAAAATAAACATGTTTTGTTAATTTTACGGTAACTTTATTAACATTGATCTTTCAGCAGATTAATTATTAATGTATGCAAAAATTGCTAAGTTCGTATTGATCAATTTCTGTTCGAGTAAAAATTTATCAATGGATTTCTAAAAAATAAGTAAATCATATTTCAATTTTATTAGACTTGTTTTTTTGATACAAAATTCAATTGCAAGCAAACGTCAGCGTAAGTTTTAACTATAAAAAACCAGACTCACAAAAAGTGTCAATTTAATTGAATGAACTTTACACAACAATTTTTATAAACAATAAAGAAAAAATAATGTTTTTAAAGCAAGGTTTGTAAATAAATCAATATCGTTATAATAATTAATACTTAAATCTATGTATTTTGAGAAATATAATGAAACCAACTGACAACACCCGTGAAAATTCCTGTAATTATTTTTAAAAATTCTAAATTTACAAATAATTGTATTTATGTTAAAACCCAACTACTTGCGCCAGGTGCACCAAGCGTGTCCTTACAAAAATAAAATAAAAATCTTTTCAAAGTATATAATAAATGCATATAAACGTTAAAGTGTATATTAAAAAGTCAAAAAGCTGCTCGAAAATATTTTGTTTGAAGTATTTTCGACGCAAGCGTTTTTTGTTTATATTAAAGCAAATTTCGTGCATTTGACAGGTTCTGACTAAAACAAGACCTCATTATACAACCTTTTTGGCAGTAAACCGAGCTGCACTTTACTTCATTATCCGCTCTTGTCACTCAGCATGAACTCATATTTCATCTCTTAACGCCACATACAGGATATTTCTAAGATTCCCGTGAAACTGACTCTGATCATTCGCGCTTTATCTCTCTCTATATATTATTGTCACAACCAGATTTTTAAGTTGTTATAAAGTTGTAGTGACGTAGATTAGAAATGCACTGATTAAGTAGCATTTAACTATAGATTAAAATTTGTCATTTATATATTTATTATAAATAAAATAAAAGTTAAGTTCTATACAGACCCTATGTTTTCGTTAAACTTTATTAAATTATTAATGGTCGACACTTTACCGAGTTCGCTGTAGTCGTCGTATACCTGAATGGTCGCCCTTCTTCTCCATTAAATCTTAGTCCCCTATGTTTGTATTATGTCACTATACTACCAGGGTCTAAATCAGACTTACTATACTATTTATTACTACAGCTCGTCTGTCGTGAACACGTCCACCAAATATTCTAAGAACTTTATAAATTTAAATACCCTCAACAGTAAATCTATTATAAATCCCGAAATTTCATTCTAAATTTTAATACATACTTTTATTTATAGCCCTAGGTGCTTTCTACAAATCCGTCAAGAATAGACACGCAAAAGGGGAGTATAAAAAGAAACATCCCTTTATCCCTCTTAAGTGCACACGATTTCACTGAAAGATTATTTATGTTGAATGCAAAATACTTCAATTCTTTTTTAAGGTTTTGTATTAAAAAAATACATTGATTTAAATCGTATTATCAATTTATTTTATATTTATCTTTATAATGTGAACTTTCTGCCTTTTTCAACGCATAAATGGCATTATTAAAAAATAAATGTTAAATATTAAATTTTGTTTTTGTAAAGTGTATTTGCAGCCGTTTTGTATTGGTTGGTACTAATATTAGTTATTATTTAGAAAAAAAATTGTAAATTTATAAAACGGTAATAAAGGTTTAAGATAACATTTATAAACCTATACAATATATTTTCATAACCTTAACTTGGTATTATAAGTGACTTTTCTTATTTCAAGTTCTTTTCAGAATTGTTAACACATTTTCCACTAAATAAAAACAGTATTATTTTGTTTGTTTGTTTAAAGAACAATTATTTTGCGTTAATCGGATTTCGTGTGTTTTTGTTTGCTTTCATTTCTATAAGCTTATAGTCAATTTGATACACGGAAGCTACCTCGAAGGGAAATAGTAATAATACCAAACTGTAATTTCCTGTTTTATTTAGAAGTAACAGAGATGATATTGAAAGATAAATAATTAAACAACACAACTAACAGTAACAAAACGAGCAACAACCTAAAAAAAAGATATATGGCAGTGCAACAAAAATCTTTATGCAAAAACTCAAAAATGAATCCTGTAGACTGCAGAAATCGTCAATAATTATAATAATTGATAGTAGTTTTTATTTTTCTAGTAATGTTGATAGCTTAAAATTGATGGGTAGCACCTTGATAAAGTACAATAATCACAGTCTATTATAATTAGACAAATAGAAGAAAACACGTATAAAGCTCTTAAATTTTAGTCAAATCACTCTTTTGATCGAAAATAACAATTAAAAAAATCCATCTTTAGGAACTAAAAACGATGTATATTTTTTTATTTGTTATCTTTGCAACTGGAATTTGGTACTTACCTTTTTTTACAAAACAGAGCCAAAAACGTTTGAGACATTCTCTTCTATTAACAGTACGAAGTACGTGGCATACCGCTATAGTAGATAGAAAAATTATTAAATCAATTAACATTTCTACTTCAAAAAAAAGGTGATCCCAAAAATCAATCACAATCACAAATACTTATAGAACTTTTATAGAAACAGTTTAATTTTTCAAGTGTTTGGAAAGTTTTTGAAGCAATTTTTTATACCTGCAAGGCAATGTTTAACAAAAAAATTAGTAATGACAAGTTTTACTTGACATTACGGAAAGTTTGATGTTCAGTTACCTTAATTAACACTTTAATAAAAATTAAGAGTATTACAGACTTATGGGAAATAACCCTGCCTGAAAAAAATCACTACCAGCAATTCACCACTAACAATTCATCGCCAGCAATTCATTGTCATTAATTTTGTTTACATATGGTATATATCAAAGTTTAAATTTACTAAACACATAAAATATGTGACTTAACAACATTGTATTTAAGACCTAGATTCTAAACTTATAAATTATGCGAGAATTATAATTCACATGGTAGATAATATCACAGATAAATAAGGTATACAGATAGCCAACCGCATGCATTAAATTGGACGGTACTTTTCTGGCAGCCAAATAAAATTAGTTTGGCGGCAACACACTTGTGAGATTAGCGCTGTAATAGCGCTACCCAAAGAATAGTCAGAAAATGATTGTAGAGATTTTGTAACTATGGTACATCTATTTGTTTGCAGATGGCTAAATATTTGTATGTATATCGTTATATTCTAATTATTGTGACAGTCTTATCTTATTTTTCGTTATCTTGTAATTCAGCATTTGTTTGTACAAGGAGCATGTACAATTGCTGGAAAGTGAACACACGATTTTTTTACGCTTCTTATTTTATGATGACAAATACGCATTTTACCTAAGGTGCTTCAAGTTATAAAATTATAATTCTTACATAATTTAACAAGAATGTATATATAAATGATAATCAAATTAAATCTACGAAAGTTACACAAATGTCAAAAAATGTATAATTATATCGGAACAATTTGTTAATTTTTGAAAAAATAATTTATTGTCATTAATTTACTATTAAAAACATTATAATAAGAAAACACGTATTTAGCACATTTTCTCTTGATTCAATAAAGTTCTTATTTTTTCGATATACAAGATTTCGTGAATTGTTGAGATGGTAATTTCCTGTTCAAATTATTCCACGCTATCACTTTCATTTTCAAAATTTTTTTCTAGAAGTTAATATACTAGATATGCAAATATCCATTACTTGCTTGTTGTTGGCCCAACTTTTTTTGATAAACTAAAAAACTACTATTGTGCTGAATTGTGTTCAGTATGTGCTATCTTGTGCCCTAAAAACAATTTCTTTTTTTCCTTATTTATTTTACGGAGACTATTAATCAAAAACTACTAGTGTGCTGAATTGTGCTCAGTATGTGTAAAATAATTGTTATTTCTTTTTATATGTAGATTTTATGAAACAACAAATTATTTTTTTTCTTAATATAATAATATTTTATTTTTAGAATCAGAAAAAAAATTGGTTTCATACTTTTGAGTACCACCAAGCACGGTGTCGTGTATCACTAGTGTTACGCGTACCACAGTTTGGGAAATGTAAGATTTGTAGATACAGTCTTTGGATACAGTACAAGTTATCCCTCTTGGTGATTCTCTTTACAAAATCCACTTTTCCTTTGTAGCTTTCTTTATGTTGGTGTTTCTGTAACACTTCCTCCTAAGTGCTTTTTTAAGGTGCATCTTTTTTCTTTATACTGCAAGTTGTAGCTTTCCTTTTGGGATCTCTTCACGTCTAAGAAAAGTAGATTTCTATTTTGCTCTTTTTCTATAGTAAGCTCGATTGCTCTGTGCAGTGCGTTGTTGTGGCCCAGAAATTGTTGGTTTCTAATAGATGCCATCATTAGGTTAAAAAAAAACATGCAGCTTTGCTTACAATAACTATAAAAAATTTGAACCAATATAGTCTCTGTACCTAGCATTATTGATGTTAAAATTTTTTAAAATAACACGACAAACTAAATCGTTTAGAATAGAGATTCGTAATATGTATTGCAAATTTCTGGCAAAAAATTTTGAACACATTAAGGCGAGGTTTCAGTCGATCTACAACTCCGGAACGCGCGTCGATATTATTAATCACATTTTAGCAAGTACTCACAAATATTTACTTACTATTATAGTAATCTTTCAAGTCATCGATTTTAGAACAATTGACAATAAACGTGTTCTTAGAAGGAATTTTAGTTTTGTATACAGTTTTTAATAAAGCGAAACTTTTTGGTATATTATTACGCCAATTGGGGTTTTTGAACTTAAATGTTTGTAGTAAAAGTTTCGCTTCGTTTAAAAACTAAAGAACAAAATTAAATCTCCTTCTAGGAAAACATTTATTATTAATAATTCAGGGCTAATGACTTGGAAGATGACCACAATATTTGTGGTCTAAAAAGCTATATGACAATTTAAGTTGTTCTGTTTCTGAGATTTCTAAGTAAATGTAACGGAACGACAGCAGAAAGTAAAAAATATTGTCATTTTCATTAAATTCGTAAGCGTAAAAAATATATATAAATACAGGTTACTACAAAAATATTTATAAAAAAAATTACGCATTACAATTTTTACTTAGGTAACTTTACATTTATGATTAAATATTACTGCAGAAAACATGAATAAAGTATTGCAATTATTATTTTTTACTATTACAGACATGTAATCTTAAATGTATACACGGATTGTTTTCAGTGTAGTACAATAAACAGTAAGATGTCATTTTTCATTTTGTATAAAACAAAAAGACAACGTTATCTACTATCATAATAATAATTTTGCCGCCATGAACTCTGCAAATGGTGAAAAGATAGAAATTGTTTTTGCGGCACAAAATAGCACTTACTGAGCACTACTCAGCACAATAGTTACTTTTCATTTTATCGAAAAAGGCGAAGCTATGTATTATCGTAAAAACTTTTTTTTGTTCATAAAATCTGCAAATAAAAAGAAGAAACAATTGTTTTTACGGCACAAAGTAGTACATAATGGGCACAATTTCAGCACACTAGTTGTTTTTGATTTTATCGAAAAAAACGAGGCTATCTGTTTTCGTAAAAATTGATGGTTTTTTGTGAAAACAGTAAATGGAAAAAAGGAAATTGTTTTTGCGGCGCAAGATAGCACATACTGAACACAATTCAGCACAATAATATTTTTTAGTTTATCAAAAAAGGCGGGGCTAACTATACTGACATATTTTCAATGACGCTCTCCAAAATGTTTTCTGTGTTGTTGCATTATACACAAATTCGTGTACACGTTAACGAAATCTTTAAATGCCATATCGTTGATATCTGCTAAAGTTGCATATAAAGCTCAAAATAATTTTAACTGAGTAAGATAGTGGAAGAAAATCATCTTCATCCCAATCAAATTTGACTCCTCTTTCTTGAAAATCATATTTCACAATGTCTGCTTTTTGAAAATAATTTATAATGGTTTGCTGTTTTACATTGATATTCCATATTTTGCTGAGATCTCTAATGGCGTCCAGTAAACTTATACTAGTGGTGTGCATGCCAATTATTTCTTTGGTAGACAATAAACAATCAAAGAAAAGTTTTGTGTCTTCTGCATTAAAAATATCGTCTTCAACGTACCCTCCACTTAAATTATGTAAGTTTTGAGAGTCGGATAACAATGTATTTTCCGTATTTTGCATCGATTGCACATTATAAGTAGGTACAACAAAAAAAGTCAGCTGAATCCTGCTGTTCAATTAAAACTTAAAATAATTGAATACCGTTCTGCATGTATAGCTTTATGTTTACATTGCAGTTATTCATTTATTCAAGTACATATTTTAACTGACCGACGTAACGTCACCTCATGTAAGCATCTACGTTATCTTCTAGTTGTTTTTAGCATTTTTAGTGTACTCGTGCAGTTCTTAGAATAAAAACGTTGTGATAACATTTGTTTTTGGTGTCAGTAAATTACTGAGAAAAAATGTATAGTTTTTAGAACTAAATTAAACATCATAACTAGGTCTGACACATAACCAAAGTTAACCTTAATTGTCTAAAAAGTGATCATACTTTAACCTGAAAAGTTGACAAGCATGTGGTATCTTTATCGTGCCTTTTAGTCATTCATAAAAGTTAGTTCTACCGCGTGTCCTTAATGGTTAACTTATTCACAACAAATAGTTATTCCTAATAATACGCCAAATTGTAAACGTAATGGTTACTTTTTGTATAAGCTTAAAGTATAAAATATGGCGACCTATCTCGTTTCTTACCCACAGAGGTTGACTTTTGGATAACTTTTCAATAGACAACTTTAATTGTTACTCAAAAGCCGTTTTAAAAAGTTAACTTGATGGTAACCATAAAAATTAACCTATTAACAGCTTTCAAGTATAAAATGAGACTACTTGTTTTTTACTAACCCTATAAGTTAACTTTTCGATATCTTCTCAGAGAGTTCTAATTAATGTCTTGAAAATGTTATACAACTGACATCCTACAAAATTAATTTAATGTTAATCCTAAAAATTAAGTTTTTAGTAGCCTTATAGTACAGAATGAGACTACATGTCTTTTTAGTAACCACATAAATGTTATTTTCGGTGAGTTTTATAATCAATGTCTATAAAAGTTGTGAAACAGACATTCTAAAAAGATGTTAATCCTAAAAATTAACCTTTTAGTAGAATGTGTTTGTGTAGAATAAGACTGTATCGCGGAAAAACGTCCTCGGAAGAAAAATCACCCTAAACCAAAATTACTTTTCTATATTCTAATAGTTACCTCTTACTATTATTACGACTTACAAGGAGGAACTAAGAAATGAATTTACCAATTGCGTTTCTGATTTTTGGTGATTCTCATGGCAAAAAAGTACCTTTATTTTGATTTTTTTGTGCATTACCGCTTAGTTTTCAGATTATGAATTTTTAAAGAATTGATCAAAATCGTCAGAAGTTAGTTAGTCGCTCCGTAAGCTCTAATTACAACAAATTCAAGGGTATGTTTTCTTAAATAGACAAACACTTATTTTAAAAATATTTAAAAGCACTGCAGATGGAACCTGCAGTCATTGTTTCGCTAATTATTTGTTGTAATTCTTCTAAGTATATAGGATCCGTAGTTGTATACGCTGAGACTAATTATCTTAGAAAAACTTGTATTTGAAAAAAGACATTTTAGTGGAGTTGTAAGTGTAATTGATTATTATTAATTAGTGTTTGTAGGTTTAGTTACTGCTTACATTTATAATAAAAATCTAATTGGCTAACAATAAAACCCTTAGAAGTAAACTTTATTTAAGTTCCACCATTACCCTCGCACAACAGTTTTCTGGAATGTACTATTTTAATCCGATTATCGTCATAAACATTGTTCTTTTTTGTTTGTAGCCTAATGATTTTTTAAATTTAATTTCAACCTAAAAATTATTTTTTTTAAACAAACTTTTTTATAATTTGTAATGTAGATCGATACAAAATCGTATTGACAATAGTTCAAATTATCGCCCTTAAATCGATAAAAAATATCAAATTTTTCTTCAAAGGCGTTTAGCAGGTTAAAGAGAAAGTATTAAAAAACGCGATGGCATCTTAATGTTGATTGTAAAAACTTTTTTTGTCGTTTTTGTTTCATCCGTTACGGTAAATGATTAATTTAAGGACTTGTTTTGCATTGCGGCTGTGTGTCAACTGAGCACCAAACAATAGCCTTTATGGATAATCCCTGTGTCGGTCTCTTCGACCATTCAAGGTCTTTTTCTTAGATATTGCAGTTTTAACGGAAATTCCATTTAAAGAATCTCATTCTGTCGATGCTGACAAAATTTTTTTAAAACAAATCGTTATTACTTTGAGCAGAGTTTAATATTCATTTCTGCTTTAACAAATCCGTTAAACAATTACAATATAAACTTGGCCTCTTGATAGCAAATAAGAAAAATGAATTTTTCCAAACAGACATACCGAACAAGTTTTGTATTTAAGCTTCTTTAATATTGTGACTCATAAAGGAGCTATATGCGCATCAATATCCAATTTTAAAAACGTAATACAGGCAAATTTTAGTGTTTCTTATTAAAGGATAGTTTATTTGCGATAAACGGTAAAAAGTATTATTAATGTCGAAAGTGACAATACAATAATTGATCTAGTGCTTCAAATGAACTTTCTGGAATTAATTCAACAGTTTTTATTATGTAGCCATCATTAAAAAAATTAAATTTCGTAAAAAATTGTAACTTAAGTTTTCATGTCGCAGTTAACAATAAGGATATGACATTTGTACTGATTATTCTCAACTTCTTATTTAACCTCTTAATTTAAGAAAATACATTTTTGAACTTTATTTTGGCCAAAAGTAATAACTAAACACAAAATAACTGTCTATAAACACTTATCTTTGCAGTTTTATAATTTTTACATATTACATTACAAAAAAAGTCTTTCACTACTAAATCAATAATAATTTTCAAAAAATACGTTTCTTTGTTTTACAACTGGACGAAAAGTAATATTACTCTAACATTTTATAGCTTACAAGACAGATGTAAATAAAAAAAATCAAAAAGACCATTTTTTTCTTATGTTTCCTATAGCGATAGCGCTCGAATTAATTCGAGCGTGCCTATTTTGGCCCATTTAGCGTAATAGAATTAACTCGAGCATGCACGTTACGGGGTTAATTTAAACTTAACAAAAATAGGTTTCAAGAATCATTGAATTAACATTAAACAAACGCCCACCGTTTGTAAAATTTAAAATTATGTTGTTGAAGTGGGAGAGAATGGGTATAGTAATTTAAATAACCACCGGGTTCTTTTAAGACTAGTTTAAAATTGAACGTCGTTTTTTTACCTGCTAGACAATTGTTCAAGTTTTGTTGATGTGCGTGTTCTACAAGTCGAGTGTTAACTTCGTGTAATTGTGTTATACTAAAAGTTCCAGTTATAAAGGTAAAACATCTTTATACATATTTTTAACAGACACAAAAGAACACATAATTCATAATTGCAGATGAACGGTCAGTATACAAAAAGACATAGAAACAGGCTTTCTCTAAATTTTACATGTTTGCCCTGATTTTAAAATACCCAGATTTTTTACAATTTTCTAGATCGCTGGTAACCCTTTAAAAAATCAAATCAAATATAAATATTAGTGGATTAGTTAAGTATTTTTTCTAATTTCAGTTTCCGTAAAATGAATAGTTTCCACAACTACAGAAATGGACGTTTTAGTGGCGACAAAGGTGTGGATTAGAAAATCAAGAAAAAGTGTGAAAGAGGGTTAAAGGCGATGACATTTATTTTAGATATTTTTAAATTTGTAAATAAATAATAAATATATATGTATTATATCGTATCGTATAAAATCTGTTTTTCAAGACTTGCACCTTTACTTTAATGTGTTTTATTTTCAAATGTTAACTATAAGATATCCGTTAAGCAGCCATTAATCGTTGAGCAACTGAAAAAATAGTATTTTTTAAGCAGTTTTAAAATCCAACAATTATACATCTTGTACAGTTAACTTCAGGTTGATTCTTGAATAAGTGAAAAAATTGTATACTTATTTTAAACAGCTTTAAAATTAAATAGTAAAATACCCATTTAGATTAACTTTAAGTTATCCTAACGGGTTGAACGTTAAGCAAACATAAATTAGTATCTTTTAGGCAGTTTTAAATACCAACCATTAACAATCACTTTCGATTAACTTTAGATTACCCTAACAGGTTGAACGTTGAGCAAACAAAAAATGGTATCTTTTTAGTAGTTCAAATTCAACTATGCACCGGGCATTTCGATTAACTTTAGGTTAGCCCAACAAGGTGACCAATGAATAACTAAAAAGAAGTATGTTTAGAGTAGGTTTAAAAGTGGACAATAAGTTTCCGTTTCGGTTAATTTCGGGTTATCCTAAAAGGTTGACCGTTGCATACACGCAAGGTCAGTATAAGAGTATCCTATGGAGGGATTAAGTGGGACATAGTTCACCATTGGGTGTACTTTTGGGTACTCTATGATCACATTTGCCAATCCAAAGCGGTTACCTTTATTACGACTTTTGGTTACTTTTGGCTGTGTGGGGTGGTATCGATATTCGATACACAAAATACTATATCACTCACCTCTAATCATAACATCATTCTAACATCGTTTTTCATTTTTTTAATTTCACAGTGTCAATAAACTTAGGGCAGTAATAAATGTAAGATGTCCGTAATTTTCGATTTATTTGGCTCCAAATTTAAATATTTGAAATGTTGCATTAGAACAATACTTTTTGCTTGTATTGATGCTATAACTTCACCTTTTAAATTAATCCGATACACGCTGTATGTATTCATGTATGTATTTACTCGTTTCTAATCAATAAAAAAAAACATTTGGTTATTGTTGTCAAAAGCCCCAAGTGTGATTCTATTAAGCGGCGTGCACTGTATTTATTTAATATAGTTTAATTCCTTTATTGGTGTTTAATTTATTTCATTATCTCATTATCTCATTATCTACTATATTGGTTTTCTTTTTAATAACATATTTTTTATATGTATACGTTGCCTACATTACAGCTTAATTATCAGTAAAAGAATGAATAAAATATATAAATTATTCAATGATTCTATTTTTTTGTAAACTTTACATTTTTTATATTTGATTATTGGTAGTCAGCAAAATTTAACAGTTTCAAATTTCTGTTGTTCTGAGTCAACGATTCAGCTGATATCTAACCGACATTAAAGTAACCGTACATAAACATTATTAGTCACAAGTCCGTAAAAGTTTTAAGATAATTTCTTCGAATTTTATTACGTCACTACTACAAGTACACCATCTGTCAAAGGAAAGACAATTTATTTCAAAGTTATGATAATTATTTTATCTGCTACTCAAAACAATTTTTCTTACTTTGCCATCTGTTGTTAATTTTTCGTACGTTACAAATATTATAGTTAACTAACATTTTTGTATCCGTACTAACTGCCAAAACAATCATATACGTTGGCTATCTGTATACCTTATTTATCTGTGATAATATTTAAATATTACTTTTTTCTGAACATGTTTACAATATGAATGTTTGCTATAACATCTACAGTAGCTTGCGTCTTAACTTGCGTCAGTACATCTTTGTAGATATGAGAATTGGCTTCTAGCAAATGTGTGATCGGCCATTGGATCATTGGCAATAAGAGGTTTTAGTGTGTCGATATAGATGTGTTGAATTGTGAATGTGATTTCTTAATTCTAAACAAATCGCCATTTATGGTGTTTTCTAAATTCAACAAAAAATAGGAAAAGAGCATTTTGTAACGGATATACTTCCGGTGAATTAGTATACAAATATATACAAATTAGGAAGTAAGTGAAACCTTTTACATGAAGGTCCAATTATATCCAATTGAACAACTTCCAAACGAGAGTCAGGTATTTTCATATTAATTGGTTCAGTTTTTGTGTGGCGATGTGGTAATTTGGATGCCAGGGTGAGCGTTTCTGTGGAAGTTATCTGTTTTTCTGATGTGTTCAAAAATATAAGGTCTTATGAGATTGTGAGAAATGTCGCAGAATATTGGCTGGTTCGTATGTGGTAATTCCATTTCATTTATATTTAAAAAATTGGGTTTCACAAGAAGTGATTCCAGTTCAGGGACAGTAGCTTGTTGTTCAGGAATAGTTTTAAAATTAATGTGCTAAGAAAAATCAACAGGATATAGACGAGATAAAACTTTTGCCAACAGTATTGTTTCCTGCTATATGCCGTATGTCTGTTGAAAATTGTCAAATTAAATGTAAATGTCTAGCTTGAAGTGTGGTGTTTTCTGTTTTTTGTTAAAAGGCAAAGGTAAGAGGTTTGTGACCGGTAAAGATTGTAAGCGTCTTGTCCTTATTAGGCGTTTTTTTTTATGTAGCTAAAATTTCCCTGTCATAGGTACTATACTTTTGCTGTGCAGTGTTCAATTTCTGCGAGAAGAAGCTTATTTGTTTCCAAGCATAGTTTTGGAATTGTTCAAGCATGTCCCAGCAGCAGTGTCAGAAGTGTCCACAATTAATGAAAAGGACTATCTGGACATGGCTCAACCAACAGAGATGCGTTAGCTAAATTGTTTTTACATGTTTTAAGTACTTCGAGGAAAACAGAGTTGATCGTTCTTTTTATTGTGTTTTAGGAACTCTTTAAGTATTCGTTGATGTTCTGTCGCCTTGGGTATAAACTTTGTTATTTCAAGGAAACTGCGTAGTTTGTTCACTACTATAGGTTGTTTGTACTTTATGATAGCTTTGTCTTTATCACGAAGCACTGGGATACCATGTTTAAAAAATTATTAGATTAAATTAGAGATGATTTTGGCGAAAATTTAATATGAATTTGTGCTGATGAAACTACAGTTACCCGCAGAAGATGCAACGCACACCTAATTGTAAGATAACTCTTGAAGAAACTTGGTTGCCCGTACTTAGTGGCTTGTAAAGAACTAGAGATAACAAATCATTTGACTATAGCCAAATTTGCACCATGCATAGAAAAGCAACTCAATCTTACAATTGTTTATTCGAATTTAATTTGTATTACTTCCTTTGCACATGGTTTGCATCAGACTGCAATACCAAAACGGGATCAAATTAGTTTCTAATATAAAGAAGGTATTCCTTTAATCAGTAATACAGTAAGTGCAAGTATATAAAGAAACTGTACGTAACATACCACTGTCTCCCGAATCAGTAAATGGGGAACTTGTTTAAACGCTTCTATATTTTATTGCAAAAATATTGGAAAAATTACAATTGAATTAGAAAATGTGATTTCTAAGTTCCAGAGTACATGTATTGTGTTCGATAGAGGCACTATCAACGGATATCAAAATTTTGTTGCCCGAAACGATCACACCAAATATAGCGCAAAATTTAAAATACTGCTTTGCCGTTTCCGAGGATGTGGAAAAAACGTTTCTGGTGTACAATTTTATATTGACCGACAGATCTCGCCACTTGTTAAATTTAAATAAATACCTGATGCTGTATTGTTTTCATTATAATTATTAATTAAAGTACAATGTAATAGAATGGTACAATTAATCTAGATTAGAAATTAAAATTTACTTAAATAGAGAAGAATTATGGTTATTTCACTACGAATACGGCGACCACAATAGAATTTTAATTTTTGCACTAGGCGTTTTTTGGCATTTTTGGCACAAAGTGAGAATTGGTACGTAAACTGCACATTCAATATTTGTTGTATTCAATTTCAACAGTGGATTTAAACCAATATTTTGCTACCTTAATTCTATGCTTTGCTGTTATACAATCGTGTAGTAAGTAACGGTATTTTCTTCTATAAAATTAAAGAATATGAAATATTTGTATCCCCTATTACGGTCGATTTTTGTAGAAGTATTTTCCGAAACGTTCAGACCAACAATTTAAAACACCCAACGCTACAAAATGGACGCAGATTTTGCTCTAAATTTACGTATTTTATCTACTTAGGCATTTGTTCCAATAACCCCCGTTGTTAATGTATTTGAAAAAAAATTCGAGAATAAAATATTTTTAAGACATTTAGATAGACCGCTCGAACAAGCAGCAGCGAAAACCACTACAGTCTGATCCTGGTGTATGCAGTTTTTAGAAGCGGTTTTGTAAAGATTGCTTAGGATAAAGAAGAATAGTTTACCATAATACATAATGTCGGTAGAAAAAACAACTACGTGGTTTTATTAAGACATTTCAGGTATTAGAAAAATTTAATTATTTTTGTCATCTATCCAAATTTCCCAGCTCTGAACATTTCAAAACAACAAATTTGAAGAATTATTGCGAAAAACCTAATCATCAAATTATTGTTCAAATTTTTTTAAAAATTTAAGTGCGTGTATTCTTTACGCGCGATTGATGTAAAACTTCTTTGACGTTCGTGACAAATATTACTGAAAAGATTTAAAGATAAAATAAATATCATTTGAGTTATTTATTCTTCTTTTATTTTTAGTTATTAATAAATGAGTAAAATATTTCTGGGACTCGACTATTTTAAATTAGAAAAATTAAGGCAAACCAAATTACTAATACGCGAATGTATAATTTGTTGCGTAAGCTGTGGTTAAAAAAATTTATTCGTATAACATTTGAATAATCTTGATCATTGTATCACAATTATCATAACCACGACTAGTACGACTTTTTAATAAAATCTATTAAATGACATACAATATGATAAAGGTCAATATTTGGTTAATCATCGTTACCTAAATATTCT
The DNA here is from genome assembly GCA_035610365.1 of Aquatica leii. Classification (NCBI taxonomy): domain Eukaryota; kingdom Metazoa; phylum Arthropoda; class Insecta; order Coleoptera; family Lampyridae; genus Aquatica; species Aquatica leii. The sequence goes on from CM069433.1 coordinate 134,089,505, forward strand.
TCAGTATTCCGTTTATCTTCATCTGAATCACCATTATTAACTGTAAACGTTAATATTTCTACAACTGTATTAACTAAACCATCCGCTTTCCACAATTTTTCACAAAGATGTAACACATGATTGCACTGCTTTTCTCAATCATCATTTGTTAAATCAGAAAATGCACTTTTTGATATCAATACCTCGTGCGATATTATACAATGCAGCTTTTCTTTTCACGAGACATATGAATTCAATTGGCTTAAACTAATGTGTATTACAACATTCGTTGTACTTTAAACTTTAAAAAACTCAAGCAGTTCTTAGTGTAGTAGCAATTGGATATAAGTCACTGGTAAGCGAATGGCCGTGTATCAAAAAAAAATAATGACATTACGAATAATTTTTCGTGATTTGGAATGAACTACTTTTTGAGTTCTGCTGTCCATTAATTAAAACTGTAATACAAGCAATTTAAAAAAATAGATTGTTCTGAAAATACAAATTTATGCCCAAACACGAAAATTTAAATATAAAAGCAAAAAGTAATATAAAATGCCAAACTATTTTGAAATACGCGGGTGTAAAATCAACTTACAACGTTTACCGTCGTTATAGCTTATTCACAAAGTAAATGTGCTTTAACGAATCGCGGTCCATGATTAGTCGACACAGTTTGTCCTTTAAATTAGTTTGCATATTTTCCGGGTTTTATGTAAACTTAATAGCACAGTAATTACTGTTTTTAAATAGCAGAAACCACGGGAGCTGTGATTTTTTTTCAAATAATATACTGGTAGCCACTTTTAATAAAAAGTCATTATTTTTAAAATGAACTTACTTTATCTGACATTGATGAGGATTAGCCCAAATAAAGCAATTTATAAAATTTTTTTAAATTTAAAGTAAACAATATTTTTCAATTTTCTAATATTTTTGTTTTTGTTTGTTTCAGGTGAGTGTGCAAATAACTTATTCTATTAAAACAACATTTATTGTAAGTATTTACATAACAATAAAATATTTAAAAAAACAAGTTAAATAACGATGTACATATTTAATAATGATTTGTAGCATTGTAATTTGTTTAAAACGCAGTTACATAATGTATTTTGTTATTTAACACGTTCGGTGTCCTAAGACATTTCATATGAAATTTTAAAACGGACTGTTCAAGAATTGGCAGGTTAAATGAGTGAATTTGGTGATATAACAAGGTAGTTATGTAAAGTATAAGATTTGCCCATATTTACATAAAAATGCAATATTACATACTTGTCACACTTATTCTAACAGAATTTTTGAGTAGAGTAGATATCTTAGGCTTCTTTGGTGAAACCGCTACGTTGTTCTGTTTAGAGTCGTTAAGATTCAGGAAATTTTTTACCATTGATTTTGTATACTAAAATAGCGTGACGTATAGTAACTTGATAATTGACCAAAAATAACAACACTATCCCCTATTATACTCTGTATACTCTATACTTTTGGCTTTGTCTCCTTTTCTGTTTATCCCAGTTTCTGCCATTTCATCTCCGCAGCAAGTAGAAGGCATGTGCACGTCCTCTTTGTCTTTTCTATGTAAGAGAGTTACATATTCTTGTTTTTTTTTGACGAAGAGGAAAAACTCATGTTCACCCTGATGTAGGATAGTGCCGCACTCATAACCCTTTTGGGCATGCCTACGGGTCAAAATCTCTCCGTATGCTTCTACTCCGTAGAGTTCCCGCCTTTTCGGCATAACCATCTACAGCTATTTTCTAGTTTTTTGTTTTACTGTACATTTTCTGTGCGTAACTTTTCCTGTTCTTTCTCTTGCATGATTCTTTCCAGGTAGCTTTTGATCACTTCCCAATTTATTTTTAATCATAAACTCTACCATATTTTTGGCATCACTTTTTGGCCGTTTAGAGTTTTTGATAGCGTGTGTCTCTCATTTTCCCATTTTTGACAATGAAACATTGTGTGCTCTAGAGTGTCGTTTATTTCCGTGCAGTAAACACATTTTGGATCTAGTTTCTTTCCTATTCTGTATGTGTAATATGAGAATACTCCATGGCCTGTTAGACACTATGTCAAATGAAAGGACACCTGGTCATGTTTTCTTTCTAACCAGCTTTCTATTTTTGGGATTAGTCATTTTTTATACGTAATGCTTCTCTCTTTTATTCTATCTATCTTATTCGTGTCTTGTCCGCTGGTCGGAGTAGCGCTTTCTTTCATCGGCTATCAATCCAGCTACTATCATTAATGCGGCTGTTGAAGCCGCCCTGTATGCACTGCCTACTCTAAGAGCCATTATTGTTTGGGTTTTTTCAATCTTATTTCGATATCGCTGTATTTTCATTACTTCTACCCATATAGGTGCTCCGTACAGTATAATTAATTGATTAGAAAGTGCTAAAACTCTTCTTTCATTCGAACTTGGTCCCCGAAGATTTGGTAACAGGCTACACAACGCTCTGTCTGTTCTTCTAGCTTCATCGCATACATGTTCGATGTGTTTACCAAAAAGCAGCCCCCTATCAAGGACCAAGCCGAGGTATGTTACTTGAGTCGACGGTCTAATAGTGAGATCTCCGAGATTAAATGTAATGCTGCCGATGTTACGTTTTGTATTAAGGACTATAGCTACGGTTTTTTCTACAGCTATTTCTAAGTTATTTTGTTCCATCCATAGTTCAGTCTGCCTAACAGATTAATTCGAAGTCTTCTGGGACGCATATCGACATAATATCGTCATAGAGGACGTTTCACAAGGTTGGTTTAAGGACTGAGCCCTGCGGGACGCCGCCGGCGACCTTTTTTCTAGCTTTAGATGGCAGCGGTACTGTACGGTTTGTAAAGTACGCTTGGTTTTTTCCCATGACGCCGTGTTAAATGCGTTTCTAAAATCTATTAAAATTAGGGCATTCCACTTTCTTTTACTGCAGTTTCAGCGTTGCGAACAACGTGTTCTATAGCATCAGTCGTACTTTTGCCTTTACGAAAGCCGTACTGATTCCGGTGAAGTCCTTCTTTTGCTTCTATTTCCTCCGATAATCTCTGATTCAAGAGATTTTCATAAAGTTTAGCTACCACATTAATAAGGCATGTAGGTCTATACTTCGCTGTTTCCTCCTTCGTTTTTCTGGGTTTCGGTATTACGATTAGTTTGGAGTTTTTCCATATATTTGGGACCGAATTCGACTTTATTTGGTGATATTCTTGCTGCGAACTACATACTTCAGGTTGGTACGAACAACATATTTATCCAAACCTTTTCTGTGATTTCTAATGGTACCTAACAAGTTTATTTTTTATTGTATAAGAACTTTGGTATGTCAAGGCTTGTATAGTAGTTATCAGTTATTGTTAATCGATCTTCTTCAAGTAGATATTTTGTTAGGTGAACAACTGTTGATTCTGGTAAATCTAAGTCCTATAATTTTTCACCTTTTCTATCATATGTCTTCCTTCTCAATCTTTGCAAAATGTCTGCATCTTAGCATTAGAAAAAATTTATTATAGCTTGTTGGAAGAAGATGAAAAATAGTATAGTGATATATTGGGTCATTTTTTTAATAGAAATTGTAAAATAACCATAACCAGAAGCCGTTTGCGGAAATAGTAGAATTATATATTGCAAGCGAAACTTGTTTTACTAGAAAAAACTCACCAATAAATGTCTTCATTTTCTAACTATTTGTATCTCGTCATCGGGAAAGACGTGAATATCGAGACAACATTTTGTGGTTAGCAATTGAGCTGCATACTTATTGATTTCCAGAACCATCACGTCTATGATTTCTTTGATTATTATTGTTTTGTAAACATCTAGAAGTTCAATATTGTCACCATTATATTGAATATCCTTCTGTAGGCCTGATTGACCACAAAACTGTAGTATTGCTATATTCAAAACGTCACTAAACCATACAAGAATCACATCTTCATTATCAGCACCATTATTTATATCTTCGTCGCTGCTATCACTTTCCACCGTGTCGTCCTTTAACTCTACCTCACTCGAGGACGAAGTGGACAATTCTAAAAGAGCAATAGTGATTTAATTTATGTAAATTGATAAAAAAAGCAGATCAAATCCCCCACGTGCCTTCAGATTCATAGTTTTACTGAAACTGTCAATAATATCAATTAGTTCGAGTCAGTCAATGGTGACAATGCAAGCGCACGACGTTACAGCAAACTATCGACAATTATATTCACGATTGCGAATAATAAATAGCACGTGCTACACAAATACCTCAACTAAACTAAAGAGCAAACCAAATTGACTCCAAGCATATAAGTCCCATGACCTAAATATGGTACATCAGTTTCTTATGCGAAGGACCTTTTATTATGATTACTCATATGAACAGTAAATTGTCAGAAACAAAAGTTACTATTATCATTGAATATCTTATAACAATTTTGTAAAATAACCGATAAACAATATCTGGGTTGTACAAAAAACAGTAACAGATAACAACTGTTACGTGATAATATTACAGATAATAACTATTACCTACGTAAATTAGTAACATTGTCTACAGTTACTTGAAGTCACTTATTAGAGCTATATACATACTTCAACTTTTATTTTTGTTTTATTTTATTGAAATTGATGCTACATGTTTTATAAGAACACTTTCAATTGAGTTTAAAATTAAAGGAATATATTTTCTGTTTTGTTTGTTTTCAAAATACGTGCGAAATTTTTCAGTTTTAGTTCAGAAACAAAACTAATTTTAGTCAAGTATTATTTCTAACTTTTTGCACGTTACCATATCTAAAGAAAAGTATCAACAATTTAGGAAAAAATCATTATGATATAATAAAGACAGCTTTGTATTAATTTTTATTTCAAAAAATGTTTGGTAAATAATACGCAACTACTGCATTGTTCTAAATTTTAAAACTCACGTGTCAATATACTAAACGTCAAGTCAATAAATAAAATTTAATTTTGGTACCATATGAACTACTAAAATGTTTATTTATTAAATACGTATTTGCCTAAAGTAAATGCTTTAAAAGTCAAGTTTAATCTAAATATTTACGTTCAGAGTACTACTAAATGTTACAACGTAATTTAAACGCAAATACAATAAACTACTCTTGATTTTAGTATTTAAACTTTCTAGTGTTATTTTTAGTAAATTTAACTTCAGAAACACGTATTTCAATTTATAAAATAGCAATTACAATTTACTGGTACTTAATTGTTTAAGTCGCTACAAACTTAAGTTTTTTTTAGTGTTATTAACATTGTGATTCTTAACAGTAAATTTGTTTATTATTTTTTATCAAATAAAGTTGCGTTAAATTAATTATTGGGTTAAATTATTAGTAAATCAGTGGGTACATGCATTTGTTAAAATAGTGAAACAGGTAATTTATAATTGTTCTGTTTCTTAAAATTATGTTTTTTCTTAAAATAATTATTATTTGTGTTTCGGATTTAAAATTGTTAACTTACAAGGTAATAAAAATAAACTGGTACTTAATGGGTTAATTTCATCGTGGAATAATAGGATTTTGAGTAAATAACGTTTAATTATACGATTGTCTAACTTAGAATTAATTACCAACTATATGAAAATTAAATTTCAAGCATTTATAATGGAACAACTAACTTCAAACTTAACAAACCTTATTCTATTACGAAAAGTATTATAAAAATTGTGTTAAATAGTATTGTACGAAATCACTTTGTTTATTTAAAATATTTTTTTTTAAGACGATTATAAATTTATTATAATAGTCGTATTGGTCGTATTAAGATATGTGTGTTATAACAAGTGTCTGATGATTAAAACTGTAATATTTTTCTTCTTTAAGGTTAGACTGAAAATCGTTTTGGTTCAACATTTTGATTATTAATTTTTGTGGTAGCTTTACTGATTTTTAATTATTATGAACAAGTAACATTGTGTTGTAATCCTACGATTACCTGGGATCGTTTCGTCTATAGTTTTCGAGGTTGTCAATAAAAACAACGTGTTAAAATGAATTTAACTTTATTAAAACGAGTTGATGCTTTTTAATGCAACGCCGGAAACAGAGTTCTATTTGCCGTTGGTATGTGCTTCTTATATACATGTAAAATGGTTTTCTAAGAAAGTTGCGACAAGGGGTTTGAGAACAAGTTGCAACTTGTTATAACTTGTACCTACATAGGTATCACAACAATTGGCTACTGCTAAGTAAAATTAACACTGGAAAAATAGTTGACATAATCCATACTAATGAGGAATGACATTCGTAAACAGCTTGATTTTATTCCGTGTTGTATTTTTTAAAATTGCTTGAAAAATTTATTCTTATAAAAAGTAAATCTGCAAGTCGTATAGTTTGTGAATATTGGTTTAAAACGCAGTGTAGTAGTTTTAATTTTAAATCTACCGCTTAACCCTAGAATACGGGACTATGTTTTCCAAACGTAATTACGGGACTATCGCAAATTTTACTACTCATTAAAAAAATCAAAATTTCTTAATCAAACTTTATTTTAAAAAAATACAAGAAAAACATAACATTCTTCATTATGAGAACGAACGTTTAAAACTATAAAGGCTGTTTATTGTTTTTCACAACATACGGTGCAAATATCTCCTCGGTGTTCTCCGCAAATTGGATTTTTGCACTCCATACAATAATTAGTGGTCATGCGGCTTTTTTTGCTTGGACAATAGTAACAAGTCTTTCTCTTCTTATCTTGGGGTGTGTTTACAACGTTTTCTGATAATATACCGAGGATTTCAGCTATGTCTTGGCGAAGATATCGACTTAAAGTTTTGCTGTTATATCTATGCTGCATCCATGGTTTAGCAAGACGAAGGCTTAAATCAATCATGTATTGGTATCTTGAAATAGGTTTTTCGCCTTTTTTTAACGTATTAAAAGTGTAAATGACATAAGAGTTTATGCTGGCCATATTTATCATCCCATAGAACACACATAATGGCCATCTCCGTGTTTTTCTGCTCGAACTCATATTTGAACACATTTGGTCGAAGGTGTTCACACCTGATTTGGTCTCATTATAGTTATGAATTATTATTGGCTTACCGGTCTCTTCTTGGATCTCTACCTTTTCATGCATAGTCGAAAGTAGCAAAACTAATTTGTTTTTCTTTGGCATATAAGATAACAATGTCTTTTTTTGATCGAAACAAAACATTGACGTATTTGCGTTTTGACTTTTTACATCCAAGAACTCCTTGGGTATCTTTTTTTTATTTTTGCGTATAGTTTCTATCATACTTAATTTGTAAGGACTTTGTAGCAATTGGTTAGAAAAGGAAACCGAGGTGAACCAATTGTCCATGGTAACGGTGCGATTTGTACCATGGATTGATTTTGTTAACTCTTTTACATAAAATTCGGCTAAAGGCAAACCATTGGTCTCTGTTTTTTTTTCCAAGGAAGGACTTGCATCTTACATATACTTAGTGGCGGAATCGCAAACCATAACAATTTTTATCCCATACTTGGCGGGCTTATTAGGAACATACATTCTAAAAGGACAGCGTCCTTGGAATGCCAAAAGTTGTTCATCAATGGTGACGTATGAGGTCGGAGTATATGAATTTCTACACGTGTCAATAAAAATTTCCCAAATTTCCCGAATGTGTGTAAAAGGATCAGTTATCTTCCTCTCTTCTCGTGTTTCTTTATCATCGCATCTAATACAGTTCAGCAGGTACAAAAAACGATCACAATTCATACACCATCTATAAAACTTGCCGGAAATAGTGCTATCAAACATATGCCTTGCTGACAAATGATTATCTTTTTTTGCGGCAGAAAAGATTAAAACACCAAACAAGGCTTTCAGCTCATCTTTTGTCGTTGGGGAAACATTCTGGTGGCCGCTGTATTTTTGGGCCCGTCTGGCAATTTCTGCATTTGTGTGGTGCAAAATAATATCAAATATATTGTCAGAAAAGAAATGTAAAAAATAATCATCCAGGTTAGAACACTCTTTTGCAGCTCCTTTAGGACTAGATATAAAATGTATAATATTCCTAGCAGCCGTTCTTTTGAATTGTTGAGGCAACTCAGATAACCATTTGTGACCATTTTTGCCTTTTAGTCGTTTGTTTTTCAAGTTGATTACATATTTTAAATGGGTACGTACTTGTGATAAAGGAATATCATCTTCATCTAAACGAGGTTCTATTTCTTCTTCAGATTGAATTGGACTAAATCCTTGTTGGATGAGACAAGCAGCCGAATTATTGTCTTTATCAAGATCACTGTCAGAGTAAGATGATTCAACTTCCAAACTGTCCTCTTCAAAGTCACTGTCGTCAAATGATTCTGCATCATCATCTTCTCCATTCATAATACGTGCCACTTCCTCATCGAGTTGTTTTTCGGTCAAAAGCTGTCGAGTTGACATCTTAAAAAAATCACTAGAATAATTATAATGTATCTAACTAATAATAATAAAAAAATATCTTACCTCAAATTTCTTATACTAAAACACTCACAATCGATACAAAAAATAAATACAAGTTTAATTCATAAAATGACGTAAACACGGGACTTTCGTAAAATTAACGAAACTATTGCCGAAAATTCGCTATAGGGTCGGAAACCAGAACGACCGCACACCACACAATCTAACTAAATACTAGACTAGAAGGTACTCAATAAGGCAATTCGATACGTTAACCGTAAGTAACCGAAAAAGCACAAAGTCTTAGGGGCGTCGTAAAATTTACGAATGACCCGTATTCTAGGGTTAAATGACTGTAATATTTTCTATATAGTGGAGACGGCATATTCAGTTCCGCTCCTTGCAGTTTGTTTCTTTGCATTCATTTGGTAATTATGTCTTCTTTTCTTCTTTTTCTTTTTAGTTTTACAGGGTCAATTGCAGGACATAAGCTTCATCCATTTTCTTCCATGTGTCTCTGTCTTGGGCTTTTAGTATCCAATTTTTTCCGTTTTTTTTTCTATCGTGTCATCGTGCTTGTGGTCGTCCAACATTCCTTATTGTTTTCGTTGTCGTAATTGTAATAGTTTCTTTATCCACTTTTCGTTGTTTCTAGGGATATGGCCCGTCCAACGCCATTTCAGTCTCGCAACCTCTTCTACAATATCTTCAACCCTCGTTGCTCTTACGTCTTTGTTCCGGATCTTGTCTCCTAGCATGACTCTTTTTATTGGTTGTTGGCAGATTCGTAATCTGTTTGCACTGTGTTTTGTTAGCGTCAATGTTTCCATGCCATATGTAGCCATCGGTAGGATGCATGCATTGTATACCTTTTGCTTGAGATTGTTAGGTATTTTGTTATAACTTAGTTATGCGAAAGCTGTCCATGTGAGAATAATCCTTCTATTTAGTTTTGCTCTCTGTTTTTCTTTTCCTCTTTTGATGTTATGTCTTAAACAGTTATATTCTTGGACATTTTCTATAGCTTGATTTCTTAAAGTGATACTAATATTTTCTGGTCTCATAGTTTTAGCCTTTTTGATATTAATTTTTAAAGCCTATTATTTGGGACGCCTCGTTTAATTAATAACTTTTCTGCACTGTTACTTACTAAAACTATGTCGTCCGCAAATCTTAAATTGTTTAATCTTATTCCATATATGTTAATGCATTTATCTTACCAGGGTATTGTGTTGTACTACCCTGGCAAGATAAAGGCATTAATATAAATCGACTAAGAGGCTAGCGCTTCATTTCCGGATGGCCTCAGTTTTCTTTTATCCTTCCCTATGGTTAAGGTCGTTTGCGTATGCTACCTAAGTCAAGACGGAATTCCATTGCATAGAATGCTCTATAAACTTGGGCCAAGAATGGATTCTTGCAGAACTTCAGCTTTTATTTTAATTTTTTGCTTATCTACACTTATTTGCATTCCATATTATAAAGCTATTTTAATATTTCCCATTCATGGAATTTATTTATAACTAACTTCCAAGATGCTGTGTTGAGAACGTTTTCTACGTCTAAGGTTATCACAACCAACTATTTAATCTTGTTAGAACAGAAGCATATCGGTCTAAATGTCACTTTATCTATTCGTTCTTTAACTACATTAAGAAGAAATATAACTTAGGCTTTTCTCAACTGCATGGAGAAAGTCCGTTTTTTAATAATGTTGTATGTATAACACTAGTAACTATTACTTTGTTGGGAATTCCGTCTGGATCTAGTGTTGTTCGCGACATCAATCGCTTTGCTTGCATAATGGGTGTCTCATCTCACCGCAACGTACACAGGCACAGATCTATCTTCTCTCTTTTTTTCCCCGTCTAAACTCATGTTAACTATCTTTTTGTTTTTTAATACCTTTGCTTCTTCCAATGCTACTCGGACCGTTACTTTACCGTTACCGTTCTTTCCACTTTTTTGAAGTTTTTAAAGTTCTCTCCAAGAATTCTAATTTCTCCGAGTTATCAATTGATTTTAAGTATTCTATAATCACTGTAACCATTTTTTCCTCTAGTTCGGTCACGATTCTTTCCATTTTTTTATTAGTTATTATTTTCACATTTTTGTTATTTTCTTTTTTTATATATTAAGCTCTATGTCTCTTTTGAACTTTTTAATGCTTCTTATTTTAATTCCCACCTGCAAATCTAAGTTATTTTTAAGTTTGCGTATTCTTAAATTTAGTTGAGAATTAACTTTTCTTTTTCTTTAGTTAACTGTTTATGTTCTTTGTTACGGCGTTACTATAGCTTTTATTATTCGTATTTTTTAACTATGTACGATTATTTTTATTTCTTCTTTAGAAATTCATTTCATTGTTTATCTAGATGTTTTAGCTCATACATCCATCAGTTAATGCAAAGAAATTCTTTGGTCGTTTTTTGTAATTTCTTCTATTTTTTTGTATCGTTTTAATGATGTTTTCAAAATTCAGTTTGTATCAGATTTTTTCATTCGCACTCTTTTTTGCACACTATTCACAATGTATTTTATTATTACTGTGTCTTTCGTGTTGTCCAGATTTTAAAATTTTTTCTTAGACAATGTTACTGTTGTGTTAAGTTTGTCGGTTTACTTATGCTTAAGTTCCGGTATTAACATTAATTCTAACTAAAAATTATTTTAGATTTTTGTTGAGTAATTGAACATGACTAGTTTGTAGCAAATTATAAATTAATACTTGATTTTAAACTTTGTAGAAAATCATTTCTTTTCTAATAATATAATATTTTCCTTCCTTACAGTTAATTTATAAAGACATTTTTTATTAGTATTTGAGCTTCAAAAATTATGCAGATCATCTTATTTATCTTAAACATTTCCGTTTTTAAATTGTGTGTAACAGGTATAATCGTCTTTCGAGAACTACTTGTTCAGTTTAAATTCGTTATGGGATATTTTTAAGAAATCCTTTTATGGAAGTTTTGAGAAACTTACGTAACTGCTTTCTAGTTTCGTTCTTTTAAAATTTCTACGTCATGATTTCTTTTGAGTGGGAGGGAAGTATCTGTGAAAAATGAATTTGGAGATAGATAGTGGGTAAAAGTTGCGGCAGCAGTCTTTATTAACTGTACCGGTATTACGTTTTATTTGTCCCTATTCTGTCCAGTGTTTCAACTAAAATCCGACCATCATATCGCGTTTATTAATCCGTATGACAATCCTGGTCGTAAGTAAGGATTTCCACTTTTACGCATTTATTTTTGGACATTATATGTAGTGAAACGTCTTTTACTTATCTCATATTCGACTACATATGGTTGTAAGTATGACGCTGCTATATCATAATTTGGCATTTCGAAATAGAACATACACAACTTGTACTATACTAATCGTTAAAAGCATCTCCATTTAACTTTCCTTAATTAAACAAATTATGAAAAATTGGTAAATGCGTTCCTCATCCTTCTAAGTCAAAGTCGAGTAGTTACGTTAGAGACGAGGGTTCAAAAAAATGCCGTTATTAAAAGTAGTAATTATTTTAAATATGGTTAACTTTATACTGTTTGATGTTTTTAAACTTATATTTTCAACGTAAAAAAGTTAACGCTGATAATTTTTTTAACATTCTCCACATTATTTTATCAACTAAGAACGGCGACACTACTGTTGCCTAAACCAAGTGAGTTATGTTGTAAAAATTTAATGTATTGCGTCAGAAAAGACGTATGTTTTTTTTTACTTTTAATTTCATTTTAAATATTAAAAGTGATACAAAAAAGTTTTTAAACCTAAGAAAGCATAGAATGCTTAAAAACCTGATTAATATCTAAATTGAACTGGTACGTAACCAACCTTGAGAATTCTTTTTTTATAAATTTTTGCAGACTAGTTTTTTATAACATATTTCTTTGCAGTCTTTAATGAACAAATTAATTTTTAGATATTGATTTTTTTTCTTGTCTTGGTCAACTTTTTGCAAATGTCAGAAATACGTTGACCAATATCAGAATATCTTTTTTTTAGTACCTAATTGGTATTAAAATCACAAAAATTTTGCTTTTTTATAAAATTATGTCAAAAGTTTGTTTTACCGGTTATATTTTGCGTCTTTTAGTTTTGATAATTGATCTGTTGAAATTAGTTATTTTGGACTAGGCCGGTAAAATGTAGCCGAATTTTATAACTATAAGTTGGCACTAATACTAATAGTTAATTTTTGCATCTGTCATTTCTGTCAGGTTTATTATTACTAACATAAACCATGTCTGTGTTATTGTTTGTACTTTGATTTAAAACAAATATTATAAATTTGTATAAAAGTGTTGTGGTCGACGCATCTGGCGGTTAATAAGCCCACGTATAATATTTAACAAATCGGTGCTATAGAGATCGTAGCATGTTGGTAGTTAGATTAAATAACCGGGAAATTCGAAAAATTGTATCGATAAAACACGAGCGTAATCCACCAACGAATATAGTGATCATCAGTATAATGGTGGAAAACCATCAGATAGTATTTTCCAGTGTTGATGATTCCCAAAAAGGTGAAACAGCCGTACACTGGTTTTTTAACTTGGTAGTTTTTGCAATTGTGCTTATGTAGTTACTTACATGATATTCGTTGGTGAATTATAATCGTGTTCTATCGATACAATTTTTAAAATTTTGCGGTTATTCAATCCAACAATTAACATGCTACGCTCTTTATAGCACCAATTTGATAATAAATTTGCTTATATTGCTATAAACAAAAATAGATTTATTTTAATATACGCAATTGCAGTTAAACTATTAAATTGTCGAGTATATTTCAGAAGCAATTGAATTTTGTTGTTACAGGTTTCAGTTTTATCGACACATGTTATTAAATATTACTAAAGGCAAATACTTTAACCGTTTTTAATAGATTTATATAAAGAATAGAACAAAAAATGTTGGGTATCACACATCCTGAAAGTATTTTGTGAGTACTCGCAAAATAACACTTTCTATACTGGTGACACAAATAACTATTGTATAAATATATTTTTTCTTGATTCATAAATGCAATAATAATTTGTTTATAGATACATTGGTTTGCGGAATTGCCTCTAGACAATATGCATTTTTAAAATTTAATCGTGTTCAATACAAAAAAAAACAATTTATTTTGTTCTGTCATTAATGATTATTAAATAATTAAAAAATGCATTACAAATGAATTTGGTAAATTGTCGTACCTAGTTTGCATTCTATGTTTGACTATGATTAGTATACATGCATGAATAAGCAGCTGAAAAAATAGTCCTGTATGAAAAGTTAAGGTTTATTTGAGAAAAGTTTTTTTCTTGGTCGATTTTATAACTTTGACAAACATTCTCATATTACAAAGAATAAGACAAATTATTTCAATAAAGACGAGATTGCTTCTCGTTCAATACAGTTCTAACTCGTAAAAATAATCAAGGTGAACATCTGCGTCTGATTTTGAAATATACCTTATTTAGGCTCATTGATCTTTTTAACACGTACCACGAGTTTATTCGATAGCTACTGAAAGACGAAAGAAACGGGTTCATAACGCGAAAGCTTTTCATTCCTAAAAGTAGTTCTTATTGAGAATGAAATGCTATAGAGAAAATCCTGAACAACGTACAACTGTACTCGCAAATTGTATTGTATCAAAATTTTTATACCGAGTATGTTTGGACAAGGTAGAATGGGGTTATAGTGCATAAGTACTTAGTACTAGCTATTGAACAGCATTCGTTACACTGCATTATAAATTGTGTGTCTTAAGTTGAGAGGAAACGACCGAAAGTTGTTATATTGTGAAGACTTAAATATGCTTAAGCTTTATAAAAATTACAATAATAAATAAAAAAAACATTTAAAACAAATTTAGTACAGTATACTCGAATTATGAATATAAACATATGTTTTTTATTTACCAAACCATTTCTTCTTTTAAATTTTGTATTAAAGATTGTTAAAAACATGTTTTTTATTGATTGAAAAATTGTTAGTTCTAAATAGTAACATATTACTATTATGTATTTAAAATATCACAGTATCCAAACTACGTAGTTATATTTTGAATATATATCGTGCAAATAACAGATATTAAGAATTAAAATTTGGTTTTAAACTTTATAGGTTTCTTAAGATATCTGAAAATCTTAATATTAGAACTGCGTATAAAATATATATCACTCAAAACTCTCTCTCTTAAACTCTCCTAAACATGGAGTCGATTCTTATAGTAATCGTGATGGACACGGTTTTGTTAACTCGTTTGGAAGTTTACTAATCAATAACTTTTTATCAACTCGATCAGTCAGGACCAACTGGAAAATGGGTGGAAATGATGACACACTTAACAATTTAAAAAACTTTTTTGTTATAATAGTACTATAATTTATAATTTTCATTAAAAATTTGGGTTTGTAAAACGAAAAAAAAAATTATAAATATAAATTGCAAAAGTTTAATTACATAAAATAAACTAAGGAACATAATTTTATCAAATATCTACTATGTATATAATAAATTGCTAAAATTGAAATTTTTTTAATATTAAAATTAAAAAAAAACATTTTGCATTTTGTTTTTTGTTAATATTAACGTAATTTTATAAATCTAAAAGCTTTTATTTTTATGTTTTAAAATTGTAGATCTACATTTCTGCATAACAACACGTATATACAGGGTGTATCGTGAGTCAAATGAGCAATATTAAATTTCAGAGAACAATATAAAGTAATTAATGCACTGTTTTATTAATTAAGAACTTTATTGCTAACACAAATGTAATTAAAATTTTGAATCACAATGTCTCCTTGTTGCTCCCGACACAATCAAGCTTTTTCAATAATTGCCGACGTAGCTCTCTGAAGAGTATCTGAGTTGTCATTTTGAATTAGCCCATCTGTGGTTAATTTTTGGTATTCGTAGATTAATCTCTAGTAAACTTTTTTTTGCGTTTCCGTTACAGTAACCGTAAATAAAGTGGAAATCGGCGTATTCTGTAATTGAAAACGTAGCCATATCAAATTAATCTTAATTATTTCGAAACTTCAAACTTTATTTAAAAAATAATTGGTACTATCTTCTGCATAGAATTTTTCTATAACAGTTTTTAAATTTGTTAAAAAAAAGTTTCAGTTGAAAAAATTGCATCAGCTAAACAAGTTTCAGACTAAAGTATTCCACATCTTCGTTTTCAAGTCAATTTTTTTTTGTAATTTAAAATACTAAAATGTCTAAAAATGCTTTCCCAAACTGTTCGTCTAAATTAATTTTAAAAGATCTTTCTTCTTATATAAAAAATTAGTCTCCAAATTTATTGAATAGTGGACATTTTTTTCAAATTTTTAAAAATCCTTCAATTTTCAGTTTACTTAAAATTCATAGTCGATATTTCTTTTTAACTAGTTGTTAACCCTATAAATTTAGCTATTTAGGCACGGATTTTCTGTTATGGTTTAAACTACGAATCAACTAAACTAAGGTTAATTTTTAACTCTCAGATAATTGGTTAACACAAAACTAATAACCAATGATTTGACAGTATTTTTAATGAGATTAAGTTAACCAAAGACTTTGATTGGAAAACCGTCTCTTAGTGAATCCGTAAGTATTTTAAAAATTGTTAAAACATTTAGTAAGAAAGACGAGTTCGTTCAATCTTATTTCTGGTGGTTTTTTAAATAGTAGCGTAAATTTCGTTTTCTATACTGATACTCGTTAGCTTTAATGTCGAGTATTTGCTTACCACGGGTTTTTTGGTTTTATCAGCTGTTGTTATATTCGTAAAAAAATTTGAAAAGAAGGTATATCTGTATCTTTTTAAAATGCAAACCTTTGTTTAGATACGTCAATGACACTTTTGTGATTTGGCAATCCCGTCTTCAACTTTATTTATTTGGAATTAGCTTCGTTCTTCGTTTAACCAAGGACAAAAAACTACACGTTTTTTAAAGGTGATGTTTCGTGCAGTCTAGTGTGCATTCTTTTAGGCTTCTGTAATGTATTTACTAATTGTTAATCAATGCTACAAAACACAATTTACTTTACGTAAAATGCAGAATGTGGCTTTTGCATTCATGTTCCATAGCAAGGTTAATTATATTATATTATTATAGCCACGTTAACCTTTGAATTTCTAACCCATTTTCACAACCTGCACATTTTTTTATTCGGTTCACTTACTATTATTAAATCTACTCTATTTTATTTTAAAATCCTACTGCCAGCGTAGTTTCCCTAACATCGATTGCAACGCACTATGTTTACTTTTTTGTCATATCATGGTTTGTGTTGCTTGTTTTACAAGGACGATGTTTTGTTGTTTACACCACGGAACATAAAACTCTTTGTACAGGAGCGCAATGTTCATATAGCAGTTAAAATACGTTTTATTCGTGTTACTTGCTCTATTATAATGGCTCTGATACAATTCTTTATCAGACCTATCTTTTGATGCAACCGAAAAATTATGAAAAGCCAGCTCCATACCAAATTTCAAGTTACTAGGACTTTTGGTTCGAGAGTTATCGTGGGTACATCGTTACATACACAGAGACACACACACAAACACAGACACCCAAATTTTTTTGTCAAAATACATTTTTCTGATTCAGGAGACCTTGAAATGTAAAATTCTACAAAAAAAATTTTGCAAAAAAATTGCGATCGCTATACATTCCTTATAGGAAAGTAATACACTGTAAAATTTTATTTGAAAAACTAATTACAAGAACTGGTCAAAATGTTTTTTCTAGACAGTAAAATAGTCGACATTCAACTTCTTGTTTCACTCTTTGGAATGTCTCACGTGTGAACGACAAACGACGATTAATTCGTTGCTGTAAGTTTTGTAAATCTGCTGGGTTCGCCTTATGAACAATTGATTTGATGTGGCCAATGAGGTATAATATACTAACTGGAGAAACCTCTTCGTACATGCAGACGAGCCGTCAATCTATGGCTTATCCCCACTGCTTTCGGGCAAAAACGCCTAAGATCGATGACGTTTGAAAGGTAAAAGTAAAATTTGAAGGTTGTATGAAAACAATTGGTAAGTATATATACTAAATTAAAAATACATGTCATTAAAAATTAAATACAAAATTATGTATTTTTAAATAAAATCTAATGAAACTACTATCTTAGAATGACTCTAAAGTTAGGTGAATATTATTTTTAAATAGCATTCTACTTATTATTTTTTTGATGGTGGCTGTAAGATTAGTTTTTACGTTAGCCTTCCTGTTTATAAATTATTTTATTACAGATGAGTTTAGATTATTAAATTTATTATTAAATGAACTTTAAGCAACTAAAATTATCGATTGTAATCCGAACGTTACGATAGTTTGCTTTCTTGCCTGATTGAAGTGCGGAAATAAATCCGGACCGAATTCGTAGCTATACTAGCATACGGATTCATGTGACTCTCCCGTCAATTCTGCAATTTTGCCAAGCGACGTTGTTGGACACATGGCAACTTTATCCAACATTTCAATTAGACCCTTTCATTCAGAATTCTTGGATGCATTACCTTCATAATTGCTACAAAACCAGTGGCTTGAAATTTTCGCACAAGAAGTAGCACGTAAACATCGCTAATATTTTTATCTAGATGTTTTGCATTGAACGCAGTAGTCACCCGTAAAGCACATCAATTTTCACTTGCGTAAAGATAAATTATTTCAACGTTCAGCAACTGAGTACACAATTTTTCGAAATTCTTCTCAGAAAACCATTTCGTATAAAGTTTAATATTGACCTACTTCAAAGTATCAATAAATACGGCATATAAATACCTGTGAAGAATGAGTGAAAGGCCCAAACAAATAAAACAAAATTATAAAAAACCTTTATCTGCTTCTCCTGATTGTCGTTATTGAGATAATGGACCGCGTCGTATTGAACCAGAGTATCACTCCCGCTATCCTCAAAAATAACTGCGCTGGATATACAACTGTTTCAAAGATTTTTTTTTTTAATCATTACTGGCTAATTATTTCAAAACTGTCAAATAGAATGTCACTTTTTTGGTATTTTTGAATTTTTTTAAAATCTTTTATACGATGTATCATAAGTGCAGGATTGCATTCCTACAGCCATTTAATCACTATTATTCATGCATAGTAAAGTCAAACTATGAGATGGCTCTGCCATCGTATTTCACTCGTGTTAATTACCAAAGCCTTTCACCCGAATGTGTAAAGTGGTTACATTTTTAGCTTAAATTGTTATTGCATTGCATTTTATTCTATTATGTATATATTTTATTTATATGCACAAATTTTGACCACTCCTTGTTTTCTGAAAACATTTTTGCTTATGTCAATGTTTTACCTTTTTTCCTCAGTTTGTTTTGTATTTTATGGTACCACGTCTTTCTTGGTCTTTGGTTTGCTTTATTTTTTCGTATTCCAGCTTCCTATATTTGTTTAACCTGTCGATTGTTTTTCGTTCTACACATATGTCCAAACCAAGTCAGTTTCGGTTTTTCTACAAAATTAATCATTTGTCCAGTTTCTAGTTTTAGTTTCTGTCTTATTACATCAGTCTTTATTTTGCCTCTTCTGGTTATTCCTCAACTTGCTCTATTTTCGTTTGGTTTTTTTCTAAGTGGGCATTTTTGTTTTCTTTGCTTATCAACATCATTTTTGTTTTCTTTGTCTTTATTATCATGCTTCTCTTGGATAGTTATTCTTGTTGCATTTGTAAATTTTTTTGTAGATTTTTGTTTTTTTGCGCATAAGATTACATCGTTGGCGAAAGCACATTTTGATACTGACATTAATTTGTTGAATAAGTAAAGTCGGACTTATTACTCCACCTTGCTTTAATCCGTCATTAATTTTAAACATCTCCGATTTTGCGTTGTTTTTCGTCAATAACTTATTATTGTTTTTACACAAACTTTATTTTGGGCTTACATTCCTTTTTCTCAGACTATTCCGTATTTTGTTTTGTATTACCTTGGCAAATGCTTTTTCTACATTTAGTAAAGCCATATATTACGGAAACACTGGTTTTTATTTAATTACAATACATTACATGTGTACGCAGCGCACGTGTTCAATCACAGTAGCGTTTAGTAGAGTGCGATAAAAACAAAAAAAAACCTATTTGGAAAACCGTGTAAAAGCGAAAACGTGTAAAACAAGTACCGTGTAAATCGAGGGATAGGTGTATTTGTTTTATGCTGAAATTAGGATCCTGTGCGCTTTTCTCTTTTCTGAAACCACTTCGTGCTTCTGCTAAGTTTTTTTCTATTTGAAATCAGTTCATACACTTTTGATACCTCTAGTCTTTGTAATTTACACAGTCTCTGCTGTCGCCCTTTTTGAATATTGGTAATATGATTCGTATCTTCTAATCGCCCGGTACTTGTCCTGTGTTCCACGTCTCATTTAGAATTTCTGTTAGTTAGTGCTCTTATCGCTTTTTTTCCTTAAATTTTTCTTTATTTCTTCTTTTATTCATCATGTCCTACAGATTTTCTTTTTTTGATACATTTAATTACTTGTATTACTTTTTCTGCTTTATATTATTTTTATCTTCGTCTTGTGAATAGTTTTGTTCTTGACGATTAGTAAGATTGTTGTCGGTATGGAGGTCCCAGAAGTATTCTTTCCATCTTTTCATGATATATTTTTCTTCCGTTACTACTTTGTTAGCTTTTGTTTTCAATTATTTTACTGATTCGTTTTCCTTAGATTTTTTAGAATTGGTGTATTTGGCTATTTCTATTTTTCTGAAGTCTTCCCATGTTTGTTGTTTAATTTGTATACCATTCCTTTCACTTTGATTTGTTGTTGATTGTAGACTGTGTTTTTTTATTTGGTTTTTTTGGTCAGGCATTAGTTAAATTATATTGTTTCTTAACTTGTTCTTCTATTTCTTGGTTGTACCATCTTGTTTGTTTCTTGTTTTTATCTATTGTTCTGGTTCCACAAGTTTCTTTCGATGTGTATGTACTTATAACTTAAAAACGATGGTTTAGCTGATACATTACATTTGCTAAAAATGTTCAGGGTGTCGATTGTAATGCCAATTACTTTTCTTGACTTTGTAAGAAAATTAAGATTGTTTGTTACTATTCAGTCTCTTTGCACGTTAGTAGTTAATATTGTTGAGCTATGCTAATTTGAAAGCTATTTATTAGCTTTATCTTAGCTTGATAAATTGTCAGTTATCTTTATACTTACTATGTACACTTAAGTTTTATACATCAGTAATCTTACATACTTGTATATCAATTAAAGTTATTCTACAGTCATATTACTTTACGTATAACATTTTATTGAAGTTTACTGAGGTCCTTGGTTTGGTTTCTTTAATTTGTTTTGTCAATATGTATATCTCACCGTCTTTTTAAATGCCTAAATAAGACATATGGAAGATTTGTTACGTGATAGTATTAATGCATTTTCTTATTTCTTAATTTGACGAAAATTGCTAGTACCGTACTGTAAGCGAGTACGTTTAGGCAGTTTATTTATGTGATCATTTCGTTTCTGACGCTCGCTACGAGTCAGTTATGTGTAGGGACAGTATGGTGGTTGCCGCCATTGGTTTATCTTGCTAATTTTAAGTAATTTTAGCAAATTGGGATAGGTTCGAAGTATTCCTTTTATTCTCACCATTACAGGAAATAAAATCGTTGTTAGACAAATGAAATTCCGGTGTAACAATAAAAGTTGTGGATATAATTAGCTGTCGATAAGCGGCATAGTCCTTCATCTTGTTTGCTTATCTTACGTTTTCAGCTTTGTTAATTGTACATTAATTGCCTTAAGCCTTATGTTATGTTAATTGTACATTTTGTTATGTACATACACCTTCAACTTTATTAACTGCTTTCCTACATTTCTTTGAGTAAACCTACAACTAATTTTACTGTGTTTAAGATTGTCTATTAATATTTTACTTTTTTTCGAGTATAATGACCTAGCTTTAAGCATAAATCGTAATTCTGTATATCTTGTTTACGTTGTACCGAACCGCGTATCCTTGGTATATTGTTCACTACGTATTCACGGCTGGCGCAAGCCATCTAAGTCGGCAAACCTCTGCTTTATTGTTTATGCAAAGAATATACAACTTTTTTTATTATAAAGCTATTTGCTTCAATTAATTTATTTTATGTGTTCATATGTATCCTTGGCGTTTTCGAACCTGGCATTTTCTACGCGTACCTAAGAGTGGCGCCTATTTTTTTTCAATAGCATTCTCAACCACGCCCATTTCCGAACATCTCTGCTAGCCGTAGTGTCGTGGTTGTATCCGCTAGAAAAAAAGGTTGTTAATAGTTTTATATAAGGTCGGCAAATTCTGAACTTTTTTAAGCTTATGAGAAAAACAAAATTCTGTTTTTCTTTTGTAAAAAGCCTTACATTTTCCGTCTTTAATATTCTTCATACGAACCTTCATGTTATGTAAACTGCATCTGGTCAAAATTTTTTTCTAATTGCTCACACTAACTAATTTTCAGTACATATATTTGCACGACTTTTTTAAATTTAACTCTGTATAAAATCGAGATGCGGTGTTTTAACATTAGTTATAACAAGTAATTATTAAATTAAAATTATTTATATATACAGCTTTTGTACAAGTTTAAGTATTTTGAAAACAAATTTTAGCTTAAACTTACGTTGTTTTTATAAACTTTGGCTTAAATGATTATTTATGATTAACCCGTAGACATTTAATTTACGTTTAAATTACAAGAAAACAACTAATTTGAAATGAGAAAAACAAAATTATATGTGTATGTTCAAACAAACTAGTAAATGTCATTTCAGATGAAATGTGTGGCAGAGTTTTGAAGGTTTTATTACAGACATGGGAAACATTTCATTACTTTGTAGTTCAGCATCGGTTAAAGTTTTACCGAGTTTTTTTGACATATGAGTTTTGATTTTTCAACATTTGTTCTAATTTCTTACAACGCCGTTCGTTTTTAAAATAGAACATACAATTATTATTCCTTTCCTTTGTTTGTAATAAAAGTGACTACATTTTTTTGGGTTTAAGTAATTAAATTAGCACAAAACCACAGTTCGCAACCTCAGCAGTCGAACATGTCAGTCTTAATATTAGAGTTAGTAGAATTTAAATTAACTGAAATCGACGAATATTTTATCCCAAGGGTTTTCTACATTTAAAGTTACCCCACACACATCGCTAAGGCAATTTGATTTTGCTGTGGCGAACTGTAGAGAAGAATATTAAATAGCCCGCTTCATGTCAAATAGAATTTTTAAATAATTTCAATTTCGATGTGCACGTCAAGTTGTCAATTTGCATAACAAGTGCTGCAAATAAATTCAATACCAATATGATTTTCTCAACCAAGCAAATATTTTCTTGGAGTTATACCAATAACGATATCGTCCTAAGTTGTTTCGTATAAATATTGCCGATGTTGCGGCTTGCGTTTCTTTATTCTACTTGTTCTTGTTCCTACTTTAGATTTATATTATCTCAAGAAATAAATTTTATACCAGTTGAAATATTTTATACAATCTCATTAACACTGTATATTTCATCAGAGATAATAAATATAGCCTACTGAAGTTGTAAAACGACGTTACGTAGCATGACAATGACTACACCGGCGACAAATTAATTAAATTCAGATTAAATTTTCTTTTTAAAGGTACTTATAAAACGTGTGTTTTTGTCAATAATAAATTTAAAAAATCGTAGATTGTTAGGTTTAATGAGCAACGCAAAACCATTTTCTTGGTTATTTCAATCTAATTTAATTCGAAAAGTGTTTCGACTTCTAGATTTACGATGGACGTATTTTATGGCAATTTTCTAAATACGAGTTTGTCATTATTTGAACTACCTTCATTTTTAAATTAATTAATTTAAAATATTAACAAAATGATTACCGGTAACGAAACAAAATTTATAGGTAATTTATAAATTTAATTAAATTTGCAAACTGTTGCTTTTTGCATTAATTAATTTGATATTCTCGCTTTCTACTTTTTACACATGAATTATTAATCTTCAGATATAGAATATTTATTTAATTATTTGGAAAATTTAATTTTCTTTAGAAGTTTTGAGTTGTATTTTATTGTCGCGTTTTGTTTTCAAAACGGATTTTTCAAACTTTTAATGAATTGGAGTTTAGAATTGTTTGGTTGTATTTTTTTAGAATTTTACTGTATCATGCAGCTGCTACTCAAAGTATTATTTAAATTCTGCAAAAGTTTTGCAAAGCCATCTTTAAAATGTAGCATTGAAAAAAAAACAATATATTTGACGAATGTTACAACGTTTTATTTTGTTTTTTGCACTTATTTATTAAATTATTGAGCTAACAGACGTTAAAGTTAAGCTCAAGAAAAATTTGTGTAAAATGTCATACACATCTGCTCGGGCATTCGTTGTTAAAACTTTAAGGGTTACGTGCATATTACAAGTTGTAACAGTGGAAAATTTTCATGTAACACAGTTATTTGATTTTCATTGAGTTTGCAATGGTTGCTGTAAGTGACAAGTTTAATTTGTGCGGTATAGGTAGGTTGTAATTGCGGAAAAGGCCGTTTTAGGAAAATCGAAACGAAAATGCTAATTTTCTCTTTCAATTATTGTACTAATTAAGGTGCTAAATGTTTCTAGTAAATCTTTTCAATAGAATTAATCTAAACAATTACCTTTTACGATTATTTTGTATAAAATTTAATTAAAGCTTTCTATATAATGGTGAGCATTTATTTTTTTATGCATTAGATTGATTTATATATACAAAATGCATTTTTAACTAAATAAATCTGCAATAATATATGTCATTTGTTGTTAAATGAAGATTATTATATATTACACGTATTAATAAAAAAATTAAAATAAAAATATGCAGGGCATCATTGTATATTTAAACAGTACAAGCATTTGTTTATCTTTACGATATAATTATAATATACATATATACTCTTCTTCTTCTTCTTCTTCTTTGTTCAGACGTTTAGCCATTTTGGGATGTAGTCCTCCCCCATATTTTTTCATGTATTCCGGTCCGTGGCTTATCATTTTCAATACTTCCATGCTGTATTTACTATATCGTCCCTTCACCTTGCCTTTTGTCGAATTATGCTTCGTTCGCCTGTTCTAGGCTTTCAATTTGATATTCTTGCAGACAATTTATCTCCTCCTTTCCTTCTAAGCCTGTGTTATCTCTTATCGTGTATTCCTTATTTTATCTTTTAAGCTAATGCTCAACATTTTTCTTTCCGTGTGTCGTTACTTTTAATTTATGCATTATTTTCTTAGTGAAGACCATAGGCTCAAGTCTATATGTTAATACTGGAAGCACGCAGGTACTAAAAACTTTGGCTGTAGCTTTCGTGTTGTATTTATGGCATTTTAAAATATAAACTAGTTTTACAAACGCTAATCAACACATTTTTATCCTTCTGCCAATTTCTGCTTGTTGATTTTCTTTTCCTACTTTTAGATTCTGGCCCAGAAATACGAATAATGTTACGTTTTAAAATTTTTTACCTTCAATTTCTATATTTTTTTTCTATAGGTGTATTAGACATTATCCTTGTTTTATTTGTGTTCATGTTTAGGACCACTTTTTTAATTGTACATTTAATTGTGAGATCATAAATTTTAGCACGGTTACGTCTTTGGCAAATAACTATACGTCAGTATATCTTAATTCTGTCAGATAATTTCCGTCGACATTAATTCCTTTTCTTCTCCAGTCTAGTTTTTTAGAAACATTATCTAAGGCTATGGTAAATAATTTCTGGGGTAAAGGAATCCCTGGTTGCACCTCCCTTTCCAGTTTAATTTAGTTAGTCAATCCCTTTACTTCAACATAAAGTGTCGCTTTATGGTATATATTTTTTAATTAAGTAAGTATACCTAGAATTAATTCAACAATCATCCAAGGCTTCAAAAACAGCTTTCAGTTCCACAGTGTCAAACGAATTTTTGTAATCTATGAAGGCCATTACTAGTGGTATATTATATTCTTGGCATCTTTTAATTATTTAGTTCTTGCATAGTTATTTTTAATACCTCTTCGGAGCCTACGTTCATAATAATGTTATACGAATGATTATCATTAAGAAGAATCTTACTAATGCGCAAACGTTAAATTACTAAATAAATAAAACTATGAAATTTTAAAAATATGTTTTAATGAAATAATAATAAATAACTAAAGAAATTTTAATATGAGAAAGAAAATAAGAAAAACATTTTTTTTTAATTATTAAATTAAAATGAAATGCTTATGAAATGATGAAGATTTTCTATTTCAGTTCTATAATTTACTGCATTAGGATTTTTTTTTATTTCTATCAACTTATAAATTAGTCTTTTTTTAAAATTTTTTTCTCTATGTAAGATTTTTGGTGAGTTAAAGTTGAAATTGTGGAATGATCAAAGAGAACAGTTTTAGGATAATGTTGTGTATCTTTTTTATTACGTTTCTATGTTGGTTTAGCCAATTTTTCAAGTATTGCTTAGTTTGACTAATATAATTACAATTGCAATTTAGGCAATTCAATTCATATACAACATTAGAATCATAAAAAAAAATTTAGTTTTGTCTTTTAGGTTTTTGAACACGTTTTCTAAAAGTAGAATGATTTTTGAAAGCAACAACAAAATTGTATTTATTTAATTCTTTTTCTAAAGTATAACATAAATTAAGTATAAATGGTAATGATACAAATTTGTTTTTTTCTTGATTATTATTAATAATGTTTTCTTTTTTTTTTAGATTAATAGTTGGTGAAAAATTGGCTGAATTTGAGCTTCTATTATTTTTAATTTTATGTTTTAAAATTTCTATTCTTTTTTAATATTAGTTTTTATGACATGTTGAGGAAAACTATTTTGGATTAAAATATTTTTAATTATATTAATATTTTCAAAGTGAAATATAGGTGAAGATAACATGATTCCTCTGTTAATTAAATTATTAATTATACTTTCCTATATTTAATGGAATTAAATGACCGGTGTGAAGTTAGCCACGGATCTAGCAATAGAAATTTGTTTTGAATTTAATGCCAATATAAAGCCTTTAAACATTTCGAAATGAAAGTTATAATATAAATGTAAGCTACAAACATGAGTTAATATATTTATAAATAATTTTTATTAAAAATAATAAAAACAATTTCAATAAACATGTATTTAAACATGTAATTGTAAAAGTGCGATTTTTACAAACATAGTTATTTTACGTCGAACAAACGCAATTTTCACAAAGATACTCAGCGTTACTGCAACTTCGACGTAAAATAACTTTTTTTTAAGAAATGACCACATCGTAATTTTTTAATATGTTATTAATAATTGTTTAATCTAATTATAAACAAGTTTGCAGAAAAATCAGAAATGACTATTTTTGTGAAAATTTAGCTTTTTATGCACGACTCGAACTGGAATAGCGCAGTTACGCGTTTCACATAAAATAACTTTTTTTAAGAAATAACCACATCGTAATTTTTTAATATGTTGTTAATAAGTGTTCAATCTAATTATAAACAAATTTGCAGAAAAATCAAAAATGACTATCTATGTGAAAATTGCGTTTGTTTTGCGGGAATGTAAGCGAAGCGTTGCTGCAACTTCGACGTAAAATAACTTTTTTTTAAGAAATGACCACATCGTAATTTTTTAATATGTTGTTAATTATTATTTAATCTAACCATAAACGATTTTTCAAAGAAATCAAAAATGACAATGTTTGTAAAAATCGCACTTTTACAATTACATGTTTAAATACATGTTTAAATACATGTTTATTGAAATTGTTTTTATTTTTTTTAATAAAAATTATTTATAAATATATATAACTCATGTTTGATGCTTACATTTATATTATAACTTTCATTTCGAAATGTTTAAAGGCTTTATATTGGCATTAAATTCAAAACAAATTTCTATGGCTAGATCCGTGGCTAACTTCACACCGGTAATTAAATAAATTAAAATTGATGTATCTACTAGTTTTCCTGTACCAATTTATTTAAATTTCTAATAAGTGTCATTCTAAAAAAATTATTGATTTGTAACTATTTTCATGTCTATAGTAAATTTTAGTCTTGGAGGAATACTTTTAAAGTTATTAAAGATTAAATTTATATTATTTTCATTAGTTGCAATTAGAATGTCATCTATATATCTTTGATATAACGTAATGTCGTCATTTTTTTTTAAAGTTCTTTTTCTAAATTTTGTAAAACTAAATTAGCTATTGTACTAGCCAAAGGTTGTCCCATAGCAATTCAAAATTTTTGTTTACAAATTTTATTGTTAAATGTAAAGAAAGTTGAATTAAGAATGAATTCTAGTGCTTTGATAAATTCATTTAAAAGTAAATTTATAAAAGTTTGATTTCGTTCCAATAATTTTTAATAGTATTTATTGCTACATCTGTGGGTACGTAGGTAACTTAGGTAATCCATATAATATAGGTAGTAAACCATTGTGTGAAATTGAATTTGTATAAGTATTTTGTTCTATGTAATTTAAGTTAATCCATTTTTTTAAAATTTGATTATCAAAATTATGAATGTTTATAATTAGGTTTTTTTCTATTTAAATATATGTGTCTTTATCATTTAATAAATTTAAAATTTTTAGATCGTAGTCATTTTTATTTATAATCGCTGTTTTTTGAGTGTTGTCTGCTTAAGTAACAATTATTTTATTATTATTTTTATAAAAACTTTTGTATTTTTTAATTTTTTTTTAAAACACTGTTAATTTGTTTGATCGGTTTTAAAATTTTTATTTATTTTTGTGTTTACTAAATATTATTGATGGAAGATCTAATCGAATTTTGAGTTTCTGATTCTAATGTGTCAATTAAATTCTCTACATTAGCAATAATATTTTCGTAAGGAATGTCATGTTTCTGCCGGCAGTTAGAAAGTTTAAACGTGTTCGTTAGTGCCTGTATTTTTTAATTTTGTAACTGTTATTCCTGTGAAAGAAAGAGAATATAGATCCAACACAAAGCGACAAGGAGATTTGTGAGTTAACATCTAATTTGAATACCGACATGTCGCAATTAAATCGAACGCGGCAGAATTTGTGCCGATTTCTCTAAAACAAACGACGGCTTGTTTGTGACAGTTTTTTTCTTCACAATGTGTAACAAGTTTAAAAATACAAACGCCGAAGTATAGGCGAAACCTATACAAATATAATTTATACAAAGTACAGGATAAACCTTTTTTTTTAAACTGTAGTTCATAATTTATTATTCTTTGTACAGTATAACTTAGTAAACGATATTTAATACAGAGTAGTTTTATTAAAAACTTGAGAATCTGCTGCCATCGTTATTTTCTTTTTCTTTACTTGTGCCATTGCCTAATTCTAATGTCGATAGGAGTTCTGGGTTGATCCTAACCTTCTCCATGGTCGGTTGTTTAACCCAGTGGCGCCTCCCGGAAATTTAATTTATTTTATTTTATTTAATCGGAAATCGGTACTCACCCTACTCTCGATGTTTGCTAGTCGTGGATAGAGGCCAGGAGACGACATTAGAGTTAGTTGGCCGTTTATAGTTCAGCAATTGTGTTACAAAATGGCGCCCAACGTGGGGCAAGCGTGATAAGTTAAGCAGCTTCTGGAAAAAGTTTTTGATAAAACGTCGTATTTTTAGAATAAGTAGATAGTAAGTTTAGATTAGTTATTGGTTAGCGTGGGAATGGCTTCTGAAAGTAAGATAGAGATAAACAGACTATCACAGGACGAGTTGAAGTATCGGATACGTGGATTTGAAAATGTCGGGACAGTGGCGGACATACGTTCTGCGTTACGAGGGTTGTTTAAGACAGAGAAGTCCGATGTTTCTTTTCCGTGTCCAGAGTATCCAGTGTCATTCGCTGATGATGTTAAGGCATTAGAGGGAAAGTTAGTAGAACTGTCAGATTTAATTAGTGGGTTAACTGTAAGAACAGCTCCTTTGATTTCAAAGAAATTCGTTTCCAAGTTTCAGCATGTTCTGGGACGCTGTCAACGTTCAAAGCCTGATACTCCGGAAGAGAGGCAAAAGGTACAAAGGCTGATACTTGAATTATTAAAATTAAACTCGGGTATGACGAACGTTTTAAGCATATAAAGCGCAGTAGTTTAATTGCAGTCACGGCTCCCGTAGATGTGAGTAAAGTAGCAGACGAAACACGTTCAGATTCTCAGGACGAGGAGAGTTATTCTTCAGGTGCCGACGAAGTTGCTGAGGAAAATGTTTTAGTTGTAGGTGCAACCAGTTACGTCAAGGGTATTCCAGGTTATAAGTGGGGTGTACACTTTTCGGGCAGACCTGGTGAATCAATAGGATCTTTTTTAGAGCAAGTAGAGGAACTCAGGATTGCTAGAGATGTTTCGGCTCACATTTGTTTCGAGATGAGGCATTAATTTGGTATCGCGCAAATCGTTCTAGTTTTACCAACTGGAAGGATCTGTCTATAGCGTTGACGTCGGAATTTCAACCACCGAACTACAACGAAGCGCTCTACGACGAGATTACGCGACGCACACAAGGTAAAAATGAGCCTATAGGAGTTTACTTTGCAAAGATGGATACATTGTTTAGCAGATTGGACACACCGGTGTCCGAAAATCTGAAAATTAATATCTTGTTGCGTAATGTATTACCATGCTACATCAGGTCTTTGGCAGAACTGAAATTGTATTGCAAACGTTTAGAATACGCTAAAACGAACGTCGACGGTTTCTTACCTCCAACCAAGAGAACAGTTTCGCTCGAACCAGACTTGGCGTATGTAGAAACGCAGCTTGCCACAGAAGTGGCAGGAATGTCGTGTGCAGAACAAGAGACAAAAAAGGTTGTTTGTTTGGTGTAAACAGCGAGGTCACTACGCTAGGGATTGTCCTCGGAAAGCAAGCGCCGCAAGCAAATGTGTTAGATGCTGGGCAGGGAAGAAACCATCCCGAGGCAACAGTGCTGCTACGTTTCCGGAAGATCCGTCAATATCTAAAAGGAACAAAACCATATTAGACTATGTGTTAACTCAGGCGGAAAGAGATGAGAAACCGTATCTTACAATAGAAGTATTAGGTTTTAAAGTTTGTGGGTTGCTAGATTCTGGTGCCAGACATACGATTATTGGAACTCCCGGATTGGAACTGATGCACCAGTTAGGTTTGAAGTTGTCTAGGAACCAAACGCCTAGGGTTACTTTGGCAAATGGCAAAACCTGCGGTAGTGTAGGCACTATGCTAGTACCAGTTCAGTTACTAGACAAGGTTGCGGTTGTCGAGATGATTGTTGTACCAGGTCTATCACATTCATTAATTTTAGGAACAGATTTTTGGAAGCTGTTGTACCTGATTTGCGACGAGGGGTATGGAATTTCTCTAAAGCCCAACCAAAGACTGAGATTTCATCATTGGAGACAGTAGTCGAACATAATCAGCTGGCCGAACTAAATGATTTGGTTAGGAAACATTTTAAGCAAGCGGGAAAAGAATTAACATGTACAGATTTGGTCGAAGATGTTATTGAAACGAACTCACCACAAATCAAACAAAGGTATTATCCAGTTTCTCCAGCTGTACAGAAGTGTATAGATACCGAAGTTGATCAGATGTTGAAAGATGGGATAATTGAAAGGTCGAAGTCTGCGTGGTTGTCACCGATGCTTTTAGTTAAAAAGAAGGATGGTTCGTATCGTTTTTGCGTCGATTTCAGGAAGTTAAATGCGGTAACAAAACGAGATGCTACCCGCTACCTTACATTATGTCCATATTAGAACGTCTACGAGACGCAAAATACATATCCTCTCTTGACATAAAGTCGGCATTATGGCAAGTCCCGGTTGCAGAATCATCAAGAGATTTTCTTTCGTTTACGGTCCCTGGACGAGGCTTGTTCAGATTTAGAAGGATGCTGTTTGGTTTGCATAACGCCCCGGCTACATGGCAAAGATTAATAGATAAAGTATTAGGCCCAAAGCTAGAACCATATGTATTTGTCTATTTAGACGACATCATTGTTGTCACACCCACCTTTGAAAAGCATCTTGAAACTCTGCAAGAAGTTTTCAGAAGACTTCAGAATGCAAATTTGAAACTTTCGGAAGAAAAATGTCAGTTTTGCCGGAAAGAGTTGAAGTACTTGTGATATCTGGTAACAGACCGTAGTATTCATGTTGATCCAGACAAAGTGCAGGCTATCTTGGATCTTCCTAATCCAAAGAACGTTAACGAGTTGGTATCGTAAATTCGTACCGAACTATGCATCGCTATTCGAACCTCTAACACGGTTACTACGGAAGACAGTTAAGTTTATCTGGTCTTCAGATTGCGAAGTTACTTACTAGCAGATAAAGACTTATCTCTTCACCAATACTGACATGTCCAAACTTTAATCTACCTTTTACATTGCAAACCGACGCAAGTGGCTATGGAATAACCGGAGTTCTTACACAAATGGATGCGCAAGGAAATGATGGCGTGATCTGCTATTTAAGTCGATCCTTGACGAAAGCTGAAAGGATGTATAGCACTACGGAGCGTGAATGATTAGCAGTCATATTGTGCATAGAAAAGTTAAGACCTTACCTCGAAGGTGCCGAATTCACGGTAGTTACGACTGCAGCAGTACCAATTCACGATAATCCATAGGAAAGGCAAGGAACATGTGGTGCCAGATGCTCTGTCCAGAGGTATTGCCGATCGTTGACGTATTGGTGGCTGAAGAAAGAATTTTAGAAGATTCCTGGATACAGGCGATGACCAAAAAAGTGCAGAATAACCCGAGGCAATATCCTATATGGAGAATAGAAGGAGATAAATTATACAAGAGGGTCAGAGCAAATTTACCAAAAGAAGAATGGGTAGAAGCCGTCCCAAAGGCTAGACGTGGGAGGATCCTAAAGGAGCATCACGATGAGATACTGGCAGGTCACCTCGGTGTCACCAAAACACTAGCGCATATAATCCGGAAATACTACTGGCCTAAAATGAGAAGTGATATAACTCGTTATGTGAGGAATTGTGTAGTTTGCCAGAAATGCAAACCTGAACAAAAGAAGCCAAGTGGTTTTATGATTAGGCGTAATGTCGTAAACTTACTGTGGCAGATGATATCAGCCAATCTCGTTGGTCTTCTACCAAGAACAAAACAGGGTTACACGAACATCCTAGCGGTAAGCGACTACCTTAGTAAATTTTAATAATGGAGTGCAGTTCGCTAGTAGCAAGTTTAAATAGATGTGTCAGATGTACTCTGTACAATGTAAAACTACCGCTTTGTACCATCCTCAAGCCAATCCTATAGAAAGGGTCAATAAGGTGATGAAGACTATGCTAATGGCTTACCTGAAGGATAATCAGCGTGAATGGGACTGTCATCTTCCTAGAATCGGTGCTGCGATTCGTACAGCTAAGCATGAGATAACCGGTTATTCAACCTACCGACTGCTCTTTGGCAGAGAACAGGTCCTTAAGGGCACAAAATATAAACACAAAGTAGACGTTGAAGAAAACCTTACCTACGTACGAGATGTACAGTTAGAACGAACTGGTGATTTACCGAAGTTATTTGTGGACGTTCGAACTCGACTCATAAAGGCTTATGAGAAGAATACGCACTACTACGACATCAGACGTAGAGATGTCACATATGATGTTGGTGAACAGGTACCTGGTCTAATATACTCCTAAGTGGGATTAGGCGGCTATAATCTACAATTTAAAAAAAGCATTAGTGGTAGTAACAAACCTTATGCTTACGGTTAGTGAACCGGATATTTAACACAGGGCAACATCGTACGAGAATTTGAATCCCCAACAACATCGTGGGGAACAACTACCGGGTCCCACCAGCAGTTCCGGAAGTAAACAAGTCGCAGGACTACCCCTTATCTGCTCGTTCCACCTCGGCCACAGTCACCACCGGCTGCGATACCCTACAACCAAATAAGATAAGCTTACATTAAGATAAGTTCTATCTGATTTTTTTAGCTGTTAGTTTGAACAATTAGTTTAGTCCTTAATAGGAAAGTATTTTATTTTACATTGGTTTCACCTACCTGATATAACACCGTGGGTTTATTTTTTTTTGTTTTCATTTATTTTAAAATCGCTGCAGATATTTCAATGCAAACACCGGTTTTGTTCACGGGGGGCAGCAAGGATAAAAAGTACCTGTAAGAAATAGTTTCGTACGCGGGACTTAGGTACTCTTACAGCCGTTTTTCCTCGAGATAACGCGAACAAAAACCAATAAAAAAAAACTTATAAAACCATTCGACACAACGCATAATCATAACTTTTATAACCTTAAATAAAGAAGGGTTAACGTGAACACGCGTGTTTTCTATAGTGAGCGAAACCTATACAATTATAATTTATACAAAGTACAGGAAAAAAACTGTAGTTCATAATTTATTATTCTTTGTACAGTATAACTTAGTAAACGATATTTAATACAGGGCAGTTTTATTAAAAACTTAAGAATCTACTGCCATCGTTATGCTCTTTTTCTTTACTTGTGCCATTGCTTAATTCTAATGTCGATAGGAGTTCTGGGTTGATCATAGCCTTCTCCGTGGTCGGTTGTTTAACCCAGTGGCGCCTCCCGGAAATTTAATTAATTTAATTTTGTTTAATCGGAAATCAGTACTCACCCCATTCCTGATGTTATGGCCGACTCAACACACTGCCGGTTGTTTTAGGTTTAGTAAAAGCAGAGTGATGTATCAACTCTGTTTGTTTTTTTGGCATCTATTTTTGTTGTGGTTTTCGTTATGGCCGACACAACACTTGAAGGTTTTTTAGTAACTCGACCAGAACTTGAAGGATTGTTGGCTGAATTTATTTGTTTTTTCATTGTTTCCTTTATTTATTTTTTAGTGTCGGGTGGCAATGGCTTTGGTTTAGGAGCCATCGTAGTTGGTTTAGGAGCCATCGTACTTAGGTTAGGCATTGGTACGATCTCTGCTGTCTTTGTTGCGGTGCTATTGGTCAAAGGTTTGCTGGTGGTAGTCTTTGCCGCAACCGCTGGAGTTCGAATAGCTAGCGCTTTTGAGGCTAGCCTAGCGGTAGTCGACGAAGTCGTAGCTGGCCTAGCTGTAGTTTTTTTTTAACACCAGTCCTTGTTGAACTAACTTTAGCGGGAACAGATTTGTGATCGGTTGCCTGGGAGCAGCCGTCGTGCTCGATACTTACTTGACCAAAAGCTTAGCATATCCATTTAAAAGAAGTTTCTTCTCCAAAGTGCTTGGTGTCGTTTTACTAGTAGAGCCAAACAGTGTACTAGTTGTTGTTGTGGGTGTCTTAGATTTAGTTACAGTCAAAGCAGTCTTCAATAGGGTCGGTTTAGGTGCGGGTGATTTACTCAACGGTTTCGTGGTAGTAGCTGTCGGTTTTAATAAAGGTTTCTTCGCTGTTACAGTAGTTTTTGGTTTACTATCAGGTTTCTTTTGTGCAACAGCAGTAGCTGCTGCTATTGCGGTAACTGTAGTCACAATCGGGAGCTACTATCGAAACTTTAGTTGATAATGTAGCTGAGAGCGGAGAAAAATTCAAAGACGAATGGAATTACATTTCTCCAAAACGAACGACGGTTTCTCTAGTTTACGAAAAATTAACAGACGATTTGGCCCAATCTCCGAGACGGGGACTTTAATAACGATTACGATTAACGTTCCTAATTTACAAGATTTTGAATTGGCAATTAAACTAAGGCCTAGCGACCTCGAAGAATATGTTTGTGATAATGAAACCGATAACGCGTCTACCTTAACAATTCAAGAAGTAATAGAAAATTTACTCACCGGAAAATGCATAGAGAAAATTAAATTCCACTCTTGTCAAATTTCCAAATACCGCAGAATTTCATTTTGGACCAAATTTAACTTTTTTTAGAATTCCCGGTAGTTTTGGAAATGATCTGGATAATATCAATTTGAACAAATCCCAAGCATTGATCAAGGAAGAAGATCTTATGTCTATGTCGTTTGACCAAGATAAAGAAGACTCTGACAATAATCCGTTCGATGTAAATCAAGCTCAGGTACTTTCCGACAATATTGATGATTTCTTGGAAAAACGTAAAGAAAATGAAGAAAAAAATCCTGTATTAGAAGAGCAGTTTGAACCTATTATTGAAAGGGAATTGTACCCATTCCAGTCGAACTGCAAGAAGCAGAGCCAATCGTACTAGCACAAGATGAGGTTCTAGAAACACTTCAGTCCCAAATCTTTAGTGAGCTTTTGCTTAATATCCAGTCTCCTATTACCGATGAACAAGAATCAGGCGTTGCAGATTTATCTTCGCCAGTTCTTAAAATTCCCGAAAGTCAGTTGCCACCAGCTGTAGAAGCCTTTTAGCCGGAACCTACTAGTCCTACACAGGAACCGACTCCAAGACTCGATTCCCCCGTTTTAGAAGTAGTAGAATATAGGCTGCAATCTCCAGTCTTGGCAATGAGCAGAGATCACAATTTGCAATTGTAGATTTAGACGAACCGACACTTTCAGCGGTTGCACAATCACCTACATTAGATGTGTTACATTTGTCGACTATCGAACACGAAAAGGCAGAATCGCTTTTACCAATCGAAGAATCTAAAATATGTTCGTCGTTACAGGAAGAATTTTGTGAGCCATCTTCGCTTTTCTACCAGCAACCGACTAATTTAAGTAACGATGTTATAGTCAAAGTAAACACGCCCGAAAGGGTTCAATTTCCACATATGGATTTAATCCTATCTCCATCAACTCAAATTGAACAACCTCTGCAATCGCATTCACCAATTTCTACGGCACAGTCTCCTATTATTCTTCTTCCTCAAGAATTAGATTCTACCTTATCGGTAGCTTTGCCAACGGAAGAACCGACTTTCGCAAGGCCATTGTGTTCGTTAAATGACGCATTTATTCAAGAAACCACGATAGGTATGAGTTCCTTCTTAGAACGATCGTTAATACCAGATATAGCATCACCTCTAAGTGGCAACGAGATTCAATTTCAATACGTAATGGAAAATGTAGAAATCAAATCCGAAATGATTGCACCCGAGTTTCCAGTAGAAACTGCAACTAAACCATCTAAAGAAAGTAAAACCGAGGATATTAAAAACGAGGAGACTCAAGTAGTTTCTATAGTAGCTCCGATTGTAACTACAATTACGGCAATAGCAGCAGCTACTGCTGTTGCCAAAAAGAAACCTGAACCAAAAACTACTGTAGCAGCAAAGAAACCTTTATTAAAACCGACAGCTACTACGGCGAAACCATTAAGTAAATCTTCCGTACTTAAACCAACCCTATTAAAGACTGCTTTGACTGTAACTAAATCTAAGACGCCAACCACAACTAGTACACTGTTTGGCTCTACTACTAAAACGACACTAAGCACTTCGAAAAAAAAACTTCTTTTAAATGGATATGCTAGTCTTTGGTCAAGTAAGTATCGAACACGACGGCTGCTCCCAGGCAACCGATCACAAATCTGTTCTCGCTAAAGTTAGTTCAACAAGGACTGTTGTTGAAAATAAAACTACAGCTAGGCCAGCTACGACTTTGTCGACTACCGCTAGGTTATCCTCAATTGCACGAGCTACTCGAACTCCAGCGGTTGCGACAAAGACTACCACCAGCATGCCTTGGACCAATAGCACCGCAAAAAAAACAACAGGGACCGTAACAAAACCTAAACTAAGTACGATGGCTCCTAAACCAACTAACATGGCTCCTAAATCAAAGCTACTGGCACCGGACAATAAAAAACAAATAAAGGAAACAATGAAAAACAAATAAATTCAGCCACAATCCTTCAAGTTCTGGTAGAGTTACTAAAAAACCTTCAAGTGTTGTGTCGGCCATAACGAAAACCACAACAAAAATAGATGCCAAAAAAACAAACATACATCACTTTGCTTTTACTAAAACTAAAACAACCGGCAGTGTGAAGAAAAAAACTGCCACAAACAAGCCGTCGTTCGTTTTAGTGAAATTGGCACAAATTCTGCAGCGTTTGGATTTAATTGCGACATGTCTGTATCCAAATTAGACGTTAACTCACAAATCTCCTTGTCGTTTTGTGATGGATCTATGTTCACTTTCTCCCCTTGATCACCTTTAATCTAATTCCATTCGTCTTCAGATTCTTTTCCGCTCTCAGCTACATTATCAACTAAAGTTTCGATAGTAGCTCCGATTGCTGCTGTGAATACAGTTACGGCAATAGCAGCAGCTACTGCTTAGACTGTAACTAAATCTAAGACCCCAACAACAAATAGTACACTATTTGGCTCTGCTTCTTCGTCGACTACCGCCAGGCTAGCCTAAAAAACGGCAACTACTCGAAGCTTTAAAAAAAATAATTATAATGTAACTATTCCTCACAATCATGTTTTGTTTTCGCTAGATGTAGTTTCACTTTATACTAACGTACCTACAGATGTAGCAATAAATACTATTAAAAATTATTGAAACGAAATTAAACTTTTTACAAATTTACTTTTAAATGAATTTATTAAAGCACTAGAATTCATTCCTAATTTAAGTTTCTTTACATTTAACAATAAAATTTATAAACAAAAATTTAGAATTGCTATGGGACAACCTTTGGCTAGTACAATAGCTGATTTAGTTTTACAAAATTTAGAAAAAGAACTTTTAAAAAAATTTAATGACATTACGTTTTATCAAAGATATATAGATGACGTTCTATTTGGAACTAATGAAAATAATATAAATTTAATCTTTAATAACTTTAATAGCATTTATCCAAGACTAAAATTTACCAGAGAAAAAGAAAATAATTACAATATCAATAATTTTTTTTAGATATGACACCTATTAGAAATTTAAATAACAAAATTGACACAAATTGTTACAGAAAACGCGTAAAAACTAATAGATATATAAATTTTAATTCATTTTAATTCATTTACTTCCATCTGAAAATATTAATATAGTTAAAAATATTTTAATACTTTGATAGCTTTCCTCAATATTTCATAAAACTTAATATTAAAAAAAGAATAAAAATTTTAAAATATAAAAATAAAGATAATTTCAAGTGTAAATTCAGCTGATTCTTCACCAACTATTAATCTAAATATAAAAAAAAGAAAACATTATTAATAATAAAGAAAAAAAAACAAATTTGTATCATTACCATTTATACCTAATTTATCTTATACTTTTAGAAAAAGAATTAAATAAATACAATTTTATTATTGCTTTGAAAAATCAATCTACTAAACTTCAAAGACAAAATTTATAAAAATCCTAATGCAGTAAATTATAGAACTCGCATAGAAAATCTTAATTTAATTTATAATTCTATCATTTCATAAACATTTAATTTTAATTTAATAATAAACAAAATTTGTTTTTTATTAATTTTTGTTTTCTTATTCTCTTTCTCATATTAAATATTTTTATCACTAATAACTAATAAGTATCTTAACTGCTATTTAAAACAAAATTAAAATAAAATTTGATCAAATTGCTAATAAACAATTACCGTTATGTTTTTACTACTACTTAAGTAGAATGAGTAAAAATTTTAAGAAAATTTATTTCTAATAATATACAATTAATAATGCATTTAATGGCAAATTGATCCAGAACGTACATTTAACATGCGTCTTAACGACGTAATTTGAGGACGTTTGATAGATATCCCAAACTGTACGTATTGAGAAAGGGAACGTCCCAAAGACATCTTGTGCTATGTTAAATATTTTCTTAGTTCCTATCACTAGCTTCCTTTTCAACACTTTCAATTTTGTGTTATCTTTTATTACTTTTTCTTTTTCTTCGTCTTTGTTTTTCTATATTTCCTATTTTCTTTCATCCTGAACTCTTTTGTTTAACTTTGCATATTCTTCATATTCGTCTTCTCCTCTCATCTTCATTCATCCTCTTTAATTAAATTAATTAGCGAATTTTCCATACCTATGTTTAAATCACTTATTTTACATGGTTTATTTTTATTTTGTTCACTTAATTATATTTAGATTAATTTGAATGTTTTTTGTCTTTTTAATCGCCACGCAAGGATGTTTATGTAGTGTTTTCTCAAGATCTGTTTAATTTTTTGTTTACTGACCGTAAACATCTTTAGTTTCTTGTAAATTTCTAATTGACCATAGAGTGCATTATACGTAGCTAAAAATGCAGTGACAACTCAAAATATCTTTCTAGAAGTACCACATTTTCAATTTTTTTTTCGTACTACCTGAGTTGACGTTAAGTGTTTTGATATGTTAGTGTGAAGGACTATTTTCTGATTTATCACTCTAAACAAGTTTGTTGAAGTCTATATAAGTCAAGTATACTTCACTTAGTTTAAATGATTAGTGAATGTAGCTATCAAAACTTCATCACTTATAGAGATGTCACTTGTGTAAAATAAACATAGAACTGGTCGGTACACTTAGTACAATATATTTTGGTTATTATCTTCTAGAATTATTATTTTAATTATATTATTGATTTGAAGTACTTGTCATATAAATTTGTGAGCTGAAATTAGATGTTTTTTCTAAAGAATTCGCTTGATGCGTTTCAGCAGTTTGGATATGTTTAGTAACAGTGAAATTGGTGGTTACAATGTTTTTCATTAATTGGTCTATGCAGTTTCTGCAACTATCAATTCCAGTATTGTTGTTATTGCAGTGCTGCAATAAATAGGTTCTAATCCTTTGGCTCCGAGTTTTGTTTTAACTGTTATTTAGTTTAGATAAATTTTTGTTATTGCCAGCTGGGCGAAGTTAAAAACGATTTGTTATTATAGTCATAATGTATAATAATTATTACTATTAGATTTAATGTCAGGACAACCTGTATTAGCTTTCACTATAATCTACTTTTGTATGTTTTTTAAAGTAGTAAACATTTAAAAATAAACTGAAAAAAATCTGTTCTAGGTATGGAAGAAAATATATAAAAAATATATAACGAAATATATTCACTACGATTTCTACAGTCCCAAAACTGTTTTTATCTAAATTATGTGATATCATAGGGTCAAGTTCTGCTACTGTGATAGAAAAGTGAAAGCTTTTGGTCTAGGTCAGTTTTTCTGCTGATAATAAGTATGTATACTTAGATTATAGAAGATGAGGATACGAAATAGAGCTGCGCACACTGAAGCAAACAAACCGTAGTGGCGTAACACAAAAAGTCATAATTAACCCAACTTGTGTAGCCTAACCTCACAAACAATTGAAGGGTTTGGTGCAAAAAGGGTATAAGTGTATAAATTGACAATTTGAGTTAGTGCCTTTATTATGGTTTTTGCAAATACCATTGTGAGGTTTTACTTTAGTGTGTTATGCTACTTCTCTAAAAATGTCACTGCTAATATCAAAATGCACATCTTTTTTGTACTAACAGAGGGTAGGTTTAACTTGACATATATGCGTTTGAATCAAAAATGTAAAAAAATCACCCTTTCTGCACCAGACCCTTCAATTATTATTTTTTATTTATTGTTTTAAATCTTATTCATTTCATTTATTTATCAATTATTTTTAAGATTTATTTTTACATTATTTACGTTAAATTATACATATTGTGCAGCGTCAACTCAAACAAAAAATTGTAAGCAGCAAAACTCTTTCCTGTGTTATGTAGAGTAACTGTTTCTCTTATCAAATTTTTTATTCAATATCGGTTTCGGATGGAGGAAACAAATCGATGTTAACTTTAAATCTCCAACGAGATTTGTAGCAAATTCTGTTTGTGTTGACTGAGCAATTTCGATGATTCTTATGATAAACGTTCTAGAATCAGAAATCAAATATTCATCAATTAGATGTTGTCCTTCAAAAACGTCTACCATATTCTGGTCGTCCCTCATTGTCTACTAAACGAATCTTTTCATAAACTAGCACAGGTATTTTATAGGAATAAGGTACCGGTCGAGTAACTGTGCCGATACAAACTTAAGAACACACACAGAGTAAGATAATATTTTCAAAATGCGAAAAAAGATGAACAATAATCAGCAATAAAAGAGAACAAGTGATTTTGATTCTTTAGAAGAAAAAACCTATTCAAAAATACTTACATCACAAAATGTTTATATACCGGTGTAACCCTAATATTTTTGTTTGTAGTTTAAATTAATAATTTTTGAAGTAAAACTTTTTTAGGCGCGACTTGGGAGTAACTCAGATTTGTTTGGTTTCCGTTGTGTAATAACAGTTTACAAAAAATCCAGAAAACATGCAAACTGATTTAAAGGACAAATTGTCGACCAATCATGTATTGCGATTTGTTAAAGTACATTTATTTTGTTGGCATTTTGGTTTCTATATACGTTGTTATTTTGCTTTTATATTTGAATTTGTGTCTTGCTTGTGTACAAATCTGTTCTTTTTAGGTTAAAACTGTTTCTATTTCATTTACAA
This sequence comes from Aquatica leii, assembly GCA_035610365.1. Taxonomy (NCBI): domain Eukaryota; kingdom Metazoa; phylum Arthropoda; class Insecta; order Coleoptera; family Lampyridae; genus Aquatica; species Aquatica leii. Next base: position 134,131,271 of record CM069433.1, read on the forward strand.
CACAAAATTATTTATTTATTGCATTAAGAGTACAAATTCAGTAATAATCAGCAATTAAAATAACTTTTTGTCGTACAGTTTTAATTTATTGCAGAACCCGAAAAATTGTTCATTCTAAAGCACGAAACATTATTCGTAATGTCATTGCCTTTTTTGTATCTTGTCAATGGATATATCCAATTGAAAGCGATTATGAACTTCCTGCTGTTATATCTGAGAAATCCTTGAGTTTTTTAAAATGGATTTTATTACAAGAAATGGTAATACACGTAAACTTAATCCAATTGAATCCATATGGAGTCTTGTGAAAAGAAAAGTTGCATTGAAAAATATCGCACAACGAGGTATTGATATTAAAAAGTTTACAGTGAATAATGGTGATTCAGATGAGGATGAGCGGGAGTCTGAAAAACGTGAAACTTTAGTCAACTATGATAATCAATTATTGGTCTCGGTTGTATTTTGTAACAAATTGAATATGTTTTTACTTTTCTGTTTCGTAAATGTTACCAATAAAAGATTTGTTAAAAAGCCGTTCTAGTTGTTATCATAATTGTGATTAATGATTTAAAAAAAAAAGACTGATCATACGTTTTACGAAAACATTATTTTAAGTACAGCTTATGCAATCAATTATACATTTGCGTATTAGTAATTTGGGTTGCCTTAGGTTTTTTAGTTTAAGGTAGCAGAATCCCTGGAACATTTTACTTTTTCATCAATAAATGAAAATTAAAGAAAAATCGACAACATGAAATGATATTTATTTTAAATTTAATCATTTCAGTAATATCTGTCACAAACGATAAAGAAGTTTTATTTCAGTCGCGCGTAAATATTACACGTTAAAAATATAATGAATATTAAATAAAAATTTTTAACGCTAAACATTGGCTATAACTCCAGAAAAATTGTGTTTTATAATACATACTTTCATTCTTATAAATAATTTAATGGAAATTTATACTAGTCTCAGTTTATTGATTTTATATTTAGTTTTGTACCAGTTATTGTTATTTTCAACAAAAGTGTAGTAACCTAACTTAATAACATAATTCCAAATATTCTGTATTTGCCCGTACTTTCCACAAAACTAAAAATATTTGAATTATTTGTGTAAGCTTTGAAAATGTATTTCTGTAGAACGACAGTAAAACTTGAAGTTGTCGTAGCGTTTACGGTTTGCAAGATAAGAAAGCTCAAATTTTTATCGCTTTTGTACAATATCAATTTATACGGTTTCTTACTTTAGAAATAATAAATGAACTGCCTAAAGCGCTTAGAACTATTTGCGCTACGTTTTTGTATCCTGTATTAGTCTTTTTTTGCGTTATAAACTACACAAAAGTTCTTAAAATTTTAAAAATTCACTATTGGCGATAATTGCCGTAAGTATACGTATTATTTTGAAAAACATACAAAAACATTAAATTGTTTTATATAAGAATAAGATAAAAAACACAATGAGGTTAAAGTTGTAAACAAGACTATTTAATCACAGCGCGACTTTATGTTGCCCGATTCTTCTAATTTGCTCAAACGGTAAAACAAATATTATATAACTCCCAATTCTCCAAATTAATACTAGTTTTTTATTACAATTTTATTATGTTTACATGTCATTATATAGATGTAACAGTCCGATTCTTTAGTAGAAAAGTTATATTTAAACATTCAGATAAAAATACGTCGATTGTTTTAATGTATATTACTTATAACTTACATTTATATTTTTCTTGTAAATAATTTATAATACCCCCGGTAACAAGTATTTGAAATTATATTATACTAAGTAGATTAGGATTACGTTAAATCTAACTTCTACACAAGAACTGGTAAACACTTTCTAATTGGGTATAATGGCATAATCCACTTTAACATATCTTGTTGACAATATCCCAGTTATTAAATAATTTGAATAATAATTAATTAAATATACTGACAGACATGTTATATTTGCAATTGGTATTATTGATAATAAAGAATTTTGAAATAATTAATAATAATTGATTTACTGTCAGTGTTCAATGAAATTCAGTTGAGTGGCATTGTATAAAATTTAACTAATTGATGTTTTTAGTAATATTAGCTATTTATTCAAAACTAAATTAAAAATATTTATAGAAAATTAACTAAACATTTTATTTACACTCATACTTTAAAATAATAAAATAAATTCGAATTTATTTTGAAGAAACGCAATTAAAAAAAAGTCTTTGGTAGTCGACTAGATGTTAGTTTACCATTAGATAATTTTTGTATATTTTGCAAAATTGGTTTTACATAAATACATTGCTAATAAAAAATCGTTATAAAAAATGCATCAAAAGGAAAATACTACTACTGAAAGTTTTTCCTGTTCTCAACGTTTTGATAATTTTTGTAAAGTTTTTTTTTATTACAAACAAATCAATTGACATTAAAAGTAATCGAAACGTTGGCAACTATAGTTTTAACATTAATAACATTGACACGGTCCAATCCGAAAATTTAATTAAGATTTAACTTTAATTTCTGATAAATGACTTCTGTTTTTGTACAATGATTTAATACAATTTTTTTCTTTTGTACTTAATTTTCTATAGAAGTTTTTTATGTAGAAACATAAAATTATATTTTCCGTCGATCGTTCATTAATACTTGTATTAACGTATAATAATGTATCAAAAGTAGTGCGGTAATAGCCCCTATTACCGCACTACTTTTAAACCAATGAAATCAACGAATTTCTATTAACGCTCGCTTTTTTTTAACCAATAAAATCGTAGAAGAGAATTAAGATTTTTATGAGGTTACGTATATTGTATTAGTTAGCGTTTTTAAACAAAAAATAAATTAAAAAATTCACCTGTGCATTATTATAATTAAACATTTCCAATAATTGTAGGTTAAGTAACCTGATCACTATAACGAAAACAAAATGATATACTTTGGAGTTACCAAGATGCTAAAAGAAGCTGATAAATAAAGTCCTTATTAACAATAATTGTGGTCTACATCATCTGACTATTTTATGAGCACACAAATTGTCAATTGGTTTTTATCGATGATTTTCAGTTGCTTTTGCGGAGCCTTCCTGATACCAAAGTTGTGATGTTTGTATGTTATATAAAATGGTATATAAACATAATTATAAACAGATTTTAGTTTATTACATAAATAACAACGTATATTTTGTATAAACCAATACTTATCATATAACTGTGTTGTAGTGATACACTCGTGTACTTCTTTTGCATACATACCGAAAACATTACGTATTTATAAGAATAAAAGAGCATTTAGTTATCGTTACTTTCTTCGACATTACCTTCTTCATCTAAGCAACTACTTCTCTGACATTTGCACTAATTTGTAAAACATTGCTCACTATGCTTTGCTAAACTACACATGAACTTTTATCAGATTCAAATTGTATCGATAAGTTAGTGAACAGCATTTTTTTTAGTAAATCATAAACTAAAAAGTTTTACTAAAGAATTGTGTTACTAAAAATCAGCTTTTTGCATGGTGTTCATTTAAAAACTACAATGTAGCACATTATGTTATGGTTAATATCACAAATCTAATACCAATAAACGATTATGAATTTCTCGTATGTACATACCAGATTCTTTTCTTTAAATTGCCATTACGTAAATATTCTTGTAAACAAAAGTAACACAACAATATGATAGAAAATATATATTTAATCTATAAGTAGGTGAACTAGTTTCTTCTCTCTAAAGCCATCATTCATTAGGGACAACACTAAACTATAATTCGTGGCATTCTTGTACTCAAACCCAATCTGTCGTAAGAATTTGTTTATAACATCTGGTTCACCGTGGTAGTTTAACATTCACTTACATTTTTCAAACTAAAATGTTTATTGTTAAAACTTTCTTATCTACAGAAGTAAATATGTATTAAAATTACCATTGTTTTTATCGTAGATTTTTAGTGTTTCCTGGTTAGCCTATGGTTTTATTCCTAATAACAATATTCGTCATTTATGAACCATTTTTAAATGTATAAACACTCTATTTGCTTTATAAATAATTTTGATTTGCTTTTTACATCTAGTTCAGCTTTTGTGTACAAAGAAAACAATCCCACGATTACCTTTCGGTTGATAAAGAGAACTTTTTAATGTTTCGAGATGTAATTTTCTTTGATTACCTAGCATACTTTTAATCGCATAAAACTAAAAAATTTTTGCAATCATTGATATTTTCAAAACTAATTATAATCAATCCGATTAAAATTTAATTGACGCGTTGAGGTTATATAGCATTCCCATTACTTAAAAATCCCACTACCGTTGATACAAAAATAAAACAATTGTTTAGTAGATAAAATTATAAAATTATAAGTAAATGCAAAAAATTAATAAGATACGATCGACGGAAAAACTTAAAAACCAACTTGTTTGATAATATGCAATTAATAATCTCGACAACATTAACGCCCTCGCTCGCTACGCTCGCTCGCGCGTGAAAATGTCTCGATTATTAATTGCCTTCATTACCAATCTTGTTGGTTAAATAACTATTAATTGACTATTATTTTTGTAACATCCCTGTTGCTGTCAAGCACAAGTTTATATAAAATTAAATCAGTCATTATTGTAAACGTTTTGTGTTTAAACGGGTTCTTTGTTTGCTTCAAACAAATAAATAAATACAGATCTTAAATTTTGTTTTTAAGAGCTTATTCATTTACACGTTTAATGCGACATCTTGGGATTGTATCCAAGTATGATGACTACACGTAATGAGTAAATCAATTTAAAAAATTCAAATTACTTTTGCGTTTGTTGATGTTTATTATCAAAATAAATTGCATTTGCACAGATACTACGGTGATGTTTCATAGATTTGCAAATTGAAAATAAATTGATTTCTGCACTTTTCATTAAAAACTAATTGAGTTTTACAGCAGTTGGAAAAGTACAATAACTTTTTTTTAAAACGTTTGATATTTAAGTATTTGAACACATGCACAATAATTTGAATTTTGTTTGCTTGCAAAACGATTACAAAGTAATTTAATATGTAAATTGTTTGGTTCTTGGCAGTTACGGAAACTGCATAGTTTTTGAGAATAAAAAATAATAATAATGTAATTCTCTATTTAACTAAACTGATGTTTAAATAAAAACGTTTGCTAAATTAAACTTAAAAAAAATTCATACATTTTTTATTATTTTGTTGTCTCCGCTTAAATACCAAACTTTGTTTGTAAAACACAATTTTTTGTATACAATAATTTACACATAGTGCAAGAGAAAGTTTAAACTTAGCGTGTAAGCTTACGATTACAAACATTTCAGTGCTTATTTAAATTTTTATTTTGTTATCTAACAGTTATCTAACAGTGAGTTTCTGCAGTTTGCAATCTAACGAAGTAGATTAGTAGAAACTCTATAGGTAATTAAATATACTGTTGCTACATTAAGGTAAATTCACTTTTACAGTTCTTGAGAAATATTAAAAATATTTATTATTATATTGTTATCTAGAAACAGTTTTAAAGATAATCACACACACTAAACTATTGATGATGCCATATAAATTACAATTACCTTAATAACAAAACATTCAAATTGAATCCAATCTTGTAATTTTAGTTTAGATTTGCAGGTTTTGTGGTATAGATTGCAAAAAATAGTTCTAAGTTTTAATAAGTTTTCTATACAATAAGTTAAAGTTTAATAACACAAAAATGTTTAAAAATACTTAAATTAAAGTTTATTTTTCTGAGACTGTTATCATGGATCAATTTTTTTAGTATAAGTTTATTGTACACCTAATAACACAAAGTATTTAACAAAGCTAAATCAGGGGCGGCAAGTACATGGGTGCATCGGGACCAATACACCTATAGAATTTTCCTAAATGAACCCATACGTATAAAATAAAGAAAATAAGAAATTCTAAGACAGAGATTTATATAATATGAATTTAAGAATAATCACTTAATTTAATTCCTTCCTGTGTGTCCAGCACTAAAGACGAACCGAGAAGACCCGCTTACTTACATCAAATTTAAGTAGAGGTAGATACGTGCGACGTATTGTTGCATTTACACGAGAACTAGTGCGCTCGACGGACCTTTCTAGTAGAAAAAGAAAATACGTTCCTTCATAGAATTTCCAATGGATTCTGTATAAATAGGATATACAGGATTTTCATGTAACCCGTTCGATAAAAGTTTTTATACTTCCAATCATAGTTTAATTTTTATTTTTTTAAATGTTAAGGAAATGCTTATTGGCTTTATAATTAAAATATATACCGGAAGTGACATCAGCTTTTTTATTTTATATGGAATGCTATGCTTTTTATTATTTTTTTCAAATTTTCGTGTAATTTTAAACTAATTTTGTTCATAGCTAATTATCCCAAAAGTCAACGGTTTTTGAAATATTTAGATGTTTTTGAGAATTCTTACATTTGTAACATCAACTTTAAAAATTCCTATCTTGTCAAATTATGTTTAGTTTAAGCTGCGATATCTGTATCACTATACATTCAAAGTATCATTTTTCAAACAACCTTTTGTAAAGAGTCAACACACATACAGAGTGTTCAAAATCTAATGCCAAAGTTAACAACTTTTACATGCGTAAAACTCAATTTTTTTTAAATGGAACGGCCTATACATGTTAAGATGGTTAAAAATACAATAAAATTCTGCATCAATTGATATAATGGTTTCCTATACCCATCTTTACCTGTTAATGAGTTATAAAAATTTTTTTGATATTGGTACAAATTTAAATTAAAAATTCATCTAGTGGCGAAATTCTAAATTATAATCACCACAATTTGTTTAGAGTTAGTTTTTTTCAACAATACTAACTTTATTGATATCGGTTGAATGGTTTTGAAGTTATAGACATTTCTTTGGAAAAACTTTTGAACACTTCTCACCACTTTATTTTCGAAGATACGGCGAAAAATATTTAACGAGAAACACATTTTATTTTAGCTTAAGAAAGCATATATCTTTTTGTTGCCTTAATAAGGCAAAATTTCGAGAAACTTCACTAATGTAATTCAAGCTAGCGTTTACACCCTATAGAGGTCATTTTACAAACTTAAAAATTATTTCCAGGACTTTCTCTTGGCTAATTTAGTTATACAATTTTTACCGCAAATCTCTACAATGAGCAATTTTAATTAAAATTTATACTAATGAAGAATAACAACAACTTTGGATTTTTGGGTAACCGTATTCTCTATTAAAAGTAAAAAATTTTGTGCAAACATTATTTTGATATGTGAAATAGTTTAAGAGATATCAAATTTACTAATGTAAGTGCGCCATGCGGTTTACACTCACTACGTGTGACGTCATACTACAACACTCGTGTAGACCGTTGCGCGTTCCTGTACGATAAATTTCAAGTTTACCCAATTTAAAAAAAATTTTTAGTCTGCAGACAACAAAACTATGCGTTGTGCCAAAGTGTATGAACACAACTAACAACGCACCAGAAAAATTCATTTTTGTTGTTTCATCCAATGCACAAATGCAAAAGAAATCGATACGAGTTATAAAAAGGTTGGATCCATTTAGAGCTAAAAGTTGTGTGTATTGTTGTAAAGATTACTTTTTCAGGTCAAATAACTATCTTCATCTCCGACATGTATTTGTTAGGTTATATTAATGTTAGACCAACAGAACTTTTAGTAACAATAAAAAAGATGCATACGCAGATTTGGTGTTTTTGTAATGTTGTCAAGCAAATTCGTATGCACCAAATTGACTTAGGTGTACTTATACCTACCTGCCTGGCCTACCAAGCCAGAACCTAAGATCTTCTTTTATAAAGAATAAAAATAACATAGGACAACTGCCTTTCTTCAAAATTACGCCTATAGGTATTGCTTATTTATTGAGTAATTATTAAATCAGAATTAGCTTATTAAATAGAGCATAGAGGAGGCAGAATCAAATTTAAAAAAGAAGTAGTTCCTCACAAATTTGAATGCCAGTAACAAAAAGATCTCCAGTACAAAAACGAAATCGCATAAAGTTTGCTGAGAAATTGTTAGTTAAAGATGCCCTTCTTTCAACATCAAATGCACCCGAAGAAGTCTATGTTGTGTATTGTGAAAACAAACATGTAGTTGAGGACCCATTAGCGACAGCAAATAATCGGTATTTGGAAAAAGTTCGTAGTTTTTCCGACTTTTATGTTATCTAATGATAGCAGATGCAAGGAAATTGCACTCCCATTTGACACAACTCTTTTACAAACTTAATTCTTACATTTTCATAGTTCGTGCAACTAAACAACAGATGGTTCAAGTCGCCTATATAATTCTTAAACCTATACGGTGCAGATGAGTGGGAAAGCGGCCATGTCCTAAACGTAATCTGGTTATTATTGATAATTCATATTTTGGTAGTGAAAAACAAAATATAGGAGGCGACTTAGGTAAATTAGACAGCTTTGTGAGTTTCTACGAACGTGTTGTGGCCAATGATTTTCCCAACTAGCTTTTGCTTTTATTTTAAACACTGATAATAAATCCGAGTAAATTATAACATTGGTGCACTCTGGTAGGTTTAGAGATGATTTTGCGAACTTGCCGACTATTTCATTTTCTATGATTCCTTGGTGCGCTTTGGCCCATACTAATGTGACTGTTACATTCAATTGATGATGCTCAAAAAGTTGTGACATTATGTTTGTAAGTAGATCATTTTTAAAATACTTATTTGAAAATTGAAATAATGCTGTTAGTACGAATTTAGAATCAGAAAAGATAACAACATTTGACGTATTATTTTTTTTAATCCAATCCAAGCTTTGATTAATAGCGTATGCTTCTGCAGTAAAAATTGAGCAAAAATTGTGAAGTACTGCAACTGTAAAAAGCGCAACCTGTTTTATTGTGAACCTTTGATCCATCCGTGGATATTAGTGATGGGTTATTGGATTTTGCAATTATAGACTTTGCTAAAGAGTTATTGTCTTGGCAATTATTATTAAAAACTGAAATAACGATTTTTGGTTTGAAAAAAATTAATGTGGTACGGTACAAGAAACATTGGGTAGGTGGTATTTTTTTTAGTTTGACAAAGATTAATAGTATCTGGATATGCAGATACTAAAGGGTGGTCATTTTTCAGCCTCCAGTAAGTATTTGTCAGGCAATGAATATGTAAAGAGTGCAACTTGTTTGTTAACTCATTATTAAATAATCGAATTTTTAGAGTTTTTTTTTTGATTGGCAGATATTGTCTCTTTGGGAATAGTGGTGGTTATTGAGTTTCTACTAAAACAGCCTGACATGGAGATGACGTCATAGCACCCACACAAATACGAAGAGATTTGTATTGTATTCTATCAAGTGTAGCTAAGTTGCTTTTAGATGCTGACCCGTACAGAATGCTACCATAATCTAGTAACTATCTTATGTATGCCTTGTATAGAAGGAGAGAGCTAATAGGATTTGCACACTATTTGATTCTAGTTGTGCATTTTAAAATATTGATCCTTTTTGCACACTTTTTTTGTATATAATCTATATACTTGATCCACAGTAATTTGGTGTCTAATATGACCCCTAGATATTTGTAAAAGTGGACCGATGAAATATTATATCCACCCAGATCAATAGTGTTATTTATTTTTAACCTATGTCTGGTAAAAACTTGGATTGCTGTTTTGGACGGTGACAGTTCAAAGCCATGTTCACTCATCCATTGCGATAATGGGCATATAGCGTGACTCAAATTTTCTATAGAGGCATCATAAGATCTATTTGAGTAATGTAGGCAAATGTCTTCCGCGTATTGTAAGCAAGTACTACGACGACCACTCCATAAGCTGTGTAAACTTGCTGTATAAATATTAAAAAGTAAAGGACTTAGTGATTTACTTTATTGTGATCTTTAATATATATTTTCCGGTTAACAAATAAGTTGCCAATGCTACTTTGTTAATAGTTTGGAGTTTGTTTTTAAGAATGCTAAGATCAAAAGCTTCGTATGCGCCTTTTAAATCTACATACAAACATGCTAAATATTCGTTTTTTGATAATGTAATTTGTATATCAGTCACTAATTGTATTAAGGCGTCAAGTGTACCACGACCTCGACGTAATCCAAATTGATTTGAAGGCAATATCGTATTGTGTTCACAAAACCACTCTAATCTTGATTTTATGATGCGTTTAAATGTTTTTGTTAAACATGACATAAGAGAGATAGGTCTGTATGAATCTGTTAAATTAGCGTCTTTATTAGGTTTTAATACAAATATAATAATAATTTCTTTTAATTCAGAAATTTATGTTCCGCTTAACCATCAATCATTGTAAACATCTAAAATTGTTTGCAAAGCCGTACAAGGAAGTTGTGGAATCATAGAGTAAGTGAGATTGTGTAATCCTGGAGCCGTGTTATGGTGTTGTTTTATTGCTCAAGATAATTCAGAGTAAGTAAATTTTTCGCTTAAAAAATTGTTTTGCGTAGAATTATCTGTATTACGTATAAAAAAAAGTGATGCATAGGAAGGTGTGTATTTATCTAATAATTTGTCTAAGAGTTTCAGATAAAATTGTAAGTTTTTTTTTGGTTGGGACAAGTTTTTCTTATTTTTTCCATATTTCAGAAGGTTAAGTGTTTTTGTTTATTGTACTTAAATATTTTTCAACTTTACCTACTTTTTTGCAAGAGCATTCGTTTACATTTTGCTTCGATTTTTCTATATGTCAAAGTTTTCAAAATTAGATAGTTTTTTGTACTCTTTAAACATTTTTTTTTGGTTAACCATTTTTATGAAATCTTGATCCCACCAAGTAGGTAACTGACATTTTAATTGAAATGATTTATTCGTTGTTAGTGCAATAGAAGATGCGTATTCTATGGCGTGAGAATTTTAAATTTTTGGGGAGTTGAACTACAAAGTGGATTTTAGTTAAGATAGGTTTCAATTTATGATTTATATCTAGGCAAATTAGCATTACGATCCGACCATTTGTTAGAAGGAATGAGGAACGTTTCTGGAATATTGAAATTAAGTTAAATGCAAATTGGAAAATGATCGGAATCCATGTGATCTTCTAAGACTTGCCAGGAAGTTTATCTTGCTAATGCAGATGATGTAAGGGTAACGTCCACCGTAGATGGATGATTAGGGGAACAATGAAAAATAGTGTGTTTTCCATTATTTAGTACTATAAGGTCTATGTTTTCTATTACATCTACAAATATATGTCCTTGTTTGTTATACTTCAATTTGACTGGAAAAGTTATTTTGGAGTTCAATCATATAAGCTTTTAAACAATCAAAGATTATAGTAGTGATTTCTTCAGCGATTTTTTCTTTAAATTGTATAATTTCGTTTTTATATGGATTAGGTATGATGGGTTTAGTAGGAATAATAAATGTAGATTTTTCTGTGATTAAAGGATTTTTATTAGAGGTTAAAGTGTGCTTATCTAATTCTGGTGAGTATGGAGCTTTACGTTTTTTTAGGTACCCAATAGCGGATGAGTTAGACGAGGTTTATTTATAAGTGTTGGATTCGGTGTAGCGCTTTGATTCAATAGTGGAGGAAATTTTTCGAGTGTTTTTAAAACTGAATATTGATTGTTAGTAGTAACTTTTGAGTAAGATGGATTATTTATACATAATTCTGCTTGTTTAAAAAAAATGTTGTCGGTCGCGATTAATTTTTTAATTTGTTGTTTAAAAAATATCGGACAGTTTTTGTTAGTCGAATTATGGAATTCACTTTTACAGTGTGCACAATAATTTTTATTTGTGCAATTGGTTTCATTAGTGATGGATTGGGTCGCGACAGCGCTGTGATTAAGTACGCAAGCGATTTGATTAGATGTTTTAATTCAAATAAAATAACGACGGTGACGATATTTTTAAGTTGATAGATTTTATGTTAGTTGTACTTATTGTTTTCTTTATTAATAAGTATTCAATCCTACATTATGGGTATTGCCACATGTTATACAACGAGTTTTGCTTTTAGATAGTCTGGAATTGTGTCCGTATCTTAAGCAATTACGACACTGAACTACTAGAAAAATGTAAAATTCCACCGTAAAGTTTACATGCGAATGTTTGACAGTAATGAATTTTCTAGAAAAAACTACGATATTTTGTATTTGTAGCGTTATTATGTTTCCGTCATTATCCGTCACCTGTTGATTACACTCAATAGCCATTTTTAAGTAGTCTTCATTAAAAAATGTATCTACCATACGCACTAACCCTTTCCTTTGAGTATAAAATCTAGATATGTATGCAATAAAATTTTTGTTAGTTACGCATTCGTGGTTAATTAACGTATTTGCAACATTCAAACAATTGAAAATTACTTTAACTTTTGATACGCCTAGTGATTTAATATCAACAATGTGTTTCTTAAGTGCATCGTGCGAATAAAGATAGTTCCCTATTCTGATAAGAAATAACCTTCCTACGTTTTTAATTTTAAGTTCGATATGAACAGAGAATGGGCCGGTATCACTGGATTGATATTTGTTATTTAACTTTCTATATGGATTTATAGTATTTACATCGGTGTTATTACCTTGTAAAACATTAGGTTTTTCTACGTCATCTACACTTACTATTTCAACCGGATCTAAATCATGTGCTGGTTTAGCTTCCATGTCCAAATCATTGTTAAAGGGCGATCTGCAGTGGTCGCCCTGATGTGTGATCATTGGTAGCACTAACTAAACACTTTTGTAATCTGTACTAAACAGTTATTACGTTTTAAGTACTTAAACTTAAAGATAAGCTTTAATTCGATTATAACACGCGTGAATTTAAAACGAAGCGCACTTGATACAGGGTCTACGTGAACTGTTGAAAATTGAGTTTTACCGAGTTTTACGCATGTAAAAGTTGTTAACTTTGGCATTATATTATGAACACTCTGTATGTGTAATGGACCTTTACTAAATGTTGTTCAAAAGATGATAAATTGAATACTTAGTGATAGAAATATCGCAGCTTAATCTTCATAATTTGACGTGATATGAATTTTTAAAGTTGATGTTACAAATGTGAAAATTTTCAAAAACATGTAAATATCTCAACAACCGTTGCCTTTTGGGATAATCAGCAACGAACAAAATCAGTTTAAAAGTACACGTAAAATTGAAAAAATTAATAAAAAGTATAGCATTCCATATAAAATAAAAAAGCTGTCGGTATAACCGGAAGTGATAGGTTCTTGAATATATTTTAATTATAAAGCCAATAACCATTTACTTAATATTTAAAAAAAATTAAAATTAAATTATGATTGAAAGTATAAAAACTTCTAATGAACAGGTTACGTGAAAAATCATGTATAGAAGGTGTTTTAAAGTACATGCAAAAAGCTACACATCACCCATTAGGAAAAAAAGGATTCGATTCTTCTGCGAAAATAGTTTTGACAACTGGGTCAAAGCTGTTAAAACTTTTATACCCAGGAAGGTTCACAATTAGATATAAATTCAGTACAGTTAATAACTGAAGTGAAGAAAGGTACAAATATTTTGGCAAGTTTGAATATAAAAAAACCAAAGAAACGCAAGAAGCAAGGAATCTCTACTTTGCATAAGAATTTCTTCATTTTATTATATGATGATTCAACAATTGGCAATTCGTGTCCATAACGAAAAAGCTTTCAGTTTTATGAACTTGGAGCAAATGATATACTATATAATTTTAGAAGAAACAGGACAAAGCGATTTTTCAATAATATTACATCAAACCACAGATTATAGCAATTTTGAGCAGACCTTATTTTGCATTTGAATAACTACAGTGGCTCCAGAGTCAAAAGAACATTTTTTTTTGTTCTATAATACATCTTCGACCACAACAGAAACTTTTCTGAAACTTGTACAAAATTGCTTAATTTGTTTCAACTTAAAGATTCATAACTATAGAAGCTAGTGATAGCATAGAGCTAGAAACGTTAGCGGCACTTGGACGGATTGCAAAAAAAATGAAGTTTGTACATTGTTTAGCACACGATCTAAATTTTTGTTGCACAAGATACGATGCGAATAACGCCACAAGTACAGGATTTTTTAGTAATGTCAAAAAGTTAATTACACTTAAAAGAAAACCTTCTAAAATTTTGTCTTTGAAAAACTCTAAAAAGACACAGTAGTAAATGAATTCGATACTTCAGTTTACCCAAAAGGTATAAAACCGTTCTGCCTAATAAGGTGAAGTCTGCGTCAAGTCTCTCAAACTCTTAATGGATAACTATAAAGTGTGGCTTTCATTATTTCAATAACTGAGTAACGATCTGAAAGATGAAGTTGGAGCAAAACCATCTGGACATCTGCAAAAACTCCTTCCATTCGAATAATTTTTTTTACTGAAAATTCTGTTAGAAAGTTTGAAAAACATAAAGTTACTAAATAAAGCATTACAAGACATTTAATTTAACTTCAAAAAGACTGAAAGTAACATAACAAATGTACTGACAACTTTGAGAGGAATCAGAAACGATAGTAAGTTTGAGATTTGGTGGAATAAAATCATTTTTCAAGCAAACAATCTTGAACTAAAAAAGCCCCACGTGTAAAATGAATAAATGGAAGTAAAGAATCTTTTTTCGAAAAATTTTTGACACGTGTATAAATGTAGATGTGCGGCATATACAAAATCGCATTTGAGAAAAATAGTATCATTCGCTTTGGGCAAAGATAACAATGTTATAAAACTGTTAAACAAAAAAAACGTTATTGTCAATAATCTGAATGACCTCTTTATAAGTTTCTAGTTTTTTGGTTGTTTTTATAGCTTTCTGTATTATTTTTTTTTATTTGTATATATATATGTATATACTGTATTTTTTATTTTTGATTGTTTTACATTTTTTCGATGTAATAAGACTTTGTCTCCAATTTTCAATTTTTTATACAAATAATAATACATACATATGAAATTTGAGTTTCTGTTAGCATTTATTGTTTAGTTGTTTTTCATTTCAACTGATAAAGGATTAAACTTCATACACTTAACGTGTTGCATTGACAAAAATAAAAGTTTAGCTGGGTACTTTTATTGATATTTATGGATAGATACACAAATATATTTTTTGGAATCCATTAACAAATTTACAACGCCTCCGAACTAAATGGATACAAATGTAGTACACTTTAGTTTACCCAAATAAAAAGCATTTCCAAAATGAACTGTGTAATGTTAAAAGCACTTTGATAGACTTTGTCTGCTGTATGAATTTTGTCCAGGACTGTCAATTTTTCAAATGAAACATATTAACTTTTACTTTTGTTTTGACGTTGACAGAAACCGCACGTGAAAACTAACGTTGCACCCAGTGAGATTTCCATTTTTAAATATTGAATTCTATTCTCGTTATAAATAGGTACATTAACTTGGATTCGTATGTGTTACCTGTGAAAGTTTTGTTGGGGTAAAAATTAACTTTTATTTTTACGACGCGATTTAATTTTCTCGTATTACCATAGCGAGTTAGGCCACGTGTTTACATCTTCGGAATTGTAAATGTTTTTTAAGTACATCTCTTTCGACTCGATAACTTGGAGTATGTGTGAATGCAATCATTGCATACAAACACCCATCTTAAGGATTCATTTGGGGGCAATAGGATATTTGTGAGATGGACGATTAATATAAAAAATTTAGTGGCACACCTGCTATCTTATCAGTGGACAAGTTAGTTGTTCGTTTGCTTATTAAATTATATTCTCATATTGTAATAGTATTAAGTCATGTAACTACGTGTATGAAGCGTTGCCTACTTATAACCATCTGCTGATAGTAAATTTATTTATCGTCTTATGGATAATTCGTTATTTTATACTTCTTAATTATTATTTAGATGTTTGGTTGCAAGGGATTAATAGTAGTGTAATGGAGATAGTAAGATTAAGGAAAAATGAAATTGAACCCGCAGAAGTTGCCAAAATAAATGAAAATAAACATAATTCATTATTAGAACCTTGCAAAACTAGTTTGGGACAAAACGAATCAGAACAAGCAAGAAATCGTTGTTATTATGAACAAAGCTGGTGTGGTCACCACACAACTTTCCTATAAGAAATGATAATGATATAAGGAATGCCTACATATTGTTTTAATGTTGTATTGTCATAAAACCAGTAATTTGATTGGATTGAAGTAATATATACACGTTTGTATTGACTTCCTAGCATGCTATAATTTTTTTGAAATTCTTATCCTCGATTTAATTAAATATATAACCGAAATATGGCAAATTAAGCTTACGTTCTCATATTGACTAACCCCTATATTTGTGCGCCTCGATATTGGTTTCTCTTTTAGTAAATCAGTAAAAATGATTATTTTTAACGTATCTTGTTTTCCATTCAAGATATGGAATTTTTTTCTAAAAAAAATCGTTGCACTCAGGACTCGAACCTAGATTATATTTGTGAATTCATTTTAAATTATAAATAAAATATCTAATAAACTGTTAATGTTAGAATTTTTTTTTATTTAAATAAATTGTTAGGAAGATTTATTTCTATAAGAAACTAAAAATAATTCGACTAATTTACATACGTACAAAATTATATAAGAAAAACTGTTTGAAATGGCGGATACACCTGCTTCCGGTTTCTTTATCAGACTCATCTTTTGATAGAACCGAGAGAATATGAAAAGCCATCTTTATATCAAATTTCAATTTATTCAATCCAAAGATGTCAGGAAGATGCAGCGCAGCATTCCGTGTATAAACAAGTCACAAGAATATAAAAAAAATATTTTTAACGTATTTTGCTTTACCTTCAAGATATGAAATTTAAAAAAATTGTCGCAGGCAGGATTCGAACCTAGATTATATATAGAACTCACTTCAAATTATAAATCAAATATCTCTATAAGAAACTAAAAATAATTCGAATAATTTACATACCTACAAAATTATATAAGAAAAACTGTTAAAAAAGACGGATACACCGACTTCAGGTTTTTTATCAGAACCATCTTTTGATAGAACCGAGATAATATAAAAAGCAAGCAAGCTACATAACAAATTTCAAGTTACTAGGACCTTTGGTTCGAGAGTTATCGTGGATACATCGTTACACACAGACACCAAAAATTTTTTTGTCAAAAATACATTTTTCTGATTTAAGAGACCTTGAAACGTAAAATTATGCAAACAAAAACTATTTGAAAAAAAGTTGCAATCGTTATACTTTCCTTACAGGAAAGCAAAAACTCGTAACTAGTTACAGCTTTTTCTACGTACCAACTTTTACTGCAATACGTAAAAATACCATGGTTACGTTAAGAACTACGAATAATACGATATGCTTTTCTGTACGTTTATGATCGTGCAAAATTTATGATGCGTACGTTACGTTTACAATTTATAAAGTATTGGTTATTGATAATCGATGTAATGTAAAAGGGATCAATCAAATAATTGTAGGAAATCAATAATCATTTACGAATTTCGAAGATTTCATATTATTGCATCATCCAATTAGGTCACGTTATGACTACGCCCGAGGTAGCAAAATTGCAAGGGAAGCGGTAACCAGCCTTCAATGACACGTTTATAATAACTTGTAATTAGTAGTTTTAAGGTTTATTTTTTATTTAGTTTCAATATTTACCCTTTTACAGTATAAAAAATATTGTGGCATCCAAATTATAAATTTAAGAGTTCTCAAATTGAAATCTGAAAGTTAATAGCTACGATAGAATACCTAGGACTTTAATATAATATTGTAAGTTTGTCTCATTGTTCTACATTTTATATTTTTGTGTTTTTCTTGTAAATAAATAAACGCATGTAAGCTAGCCTGGTGCATTATTTGAATTGATATGTTAAAATAAGTTACAAAATATCCCACGAGCCAACTTTTCAACGATTAAACAAGCGTCTTTCTGATTTTAATACCTGAATAACTTGCAAGTAATTCGAAAGCATTTTTGTAAATTATTATATCACTTTGCAAAATACGACGTTCTTTTGTTGCTGATGTCGTATTAACTGTATACATGTTTTTCTACAAAAACTGTAGGTAAAGTTGGGGTTAAAGCAGCCGCTTTCATTTAAAATTTTTTACCGTGTTTATTTTCAATATATTTCTGAAAATAATACGTGGGTTTTAAGTGTGTACTGTTATTATTGACTGACAATTTGTAAGTTACAATTACTGCCAAGAAATAAGATATATATATACAACATATTTTAGTCTAAACTGAAGTACGAAAGATTTTAAATAGGGGTTATGGAGCGAAAAATTGAAATTTGAAGTTTTCGGTACTCGACGACGAGTATTTGTCGGGAGATTTGCAGCAAAAAAATGCCCCGACTTATAATACCGACCGTGAAACATGTGGTAGGTTTTAGTGCTGTATCGACGCATACTGGAAGATAACGCAGTACCGTCCGGATTGCGATTAATTGGTCGTGGGTTTCAGTTTATGCACGATAATGATCGTAAGCACACCTCTTAAGTTGTGCAAGGAATATCTCCAATCCTAAGAAGTTCATCAAAACTTAAATGTTATGATGTAGCCATCTCAGTCCCCGTATATTAATCCCATAGAGCTCCTCTGGAATTAGTTTGACCGTAAAGTCTGCACATATTTCCGTACATCGAAAAACGAACTGAACGGTAGTTACGTAGTAGACGACACATAAGCACACGATTATAAAATCTATGGAAATAGAAATGCTTTTATGTAGTAACATACATTCTTCCCGTTCTTTAATAAAGTGATAAGATTACCCGACTGATAACATTTTCCGTGATTCCAATAAACGGCGCGCACTGTATCATAAAAAACTACATTGAGCATTACTTTTGGTATTTGAAACAAGATTGGGAAAAAGATTCAATTTCTTCTTACTTAAACTTAACCATAAGTTTCATTGCAAATAAAGGTAACATTTATCACGTTTGTGATACGATACCTAAAATTAATTACATTATGTTATAGACTTTCTAAAATTTAATTCTTTAATTATAAAAATAAAATTACTAATTCTTTTTGAAGGTTGTAAAACAAAATATATTCTGTTTACTGTAAAGCGGTTTTGGAAGAGTTGATTTTTTAAGTATTAGTATGGATTATAAAAATCCACTGTTATTTTTTGAACGTTGAAATAGAAACCTTGACAAATAAGAAGTAATTCTAAAGAATACATTTATGGTTTAACTAAAGGTGTTGTTATACTAAAAAACAAGTTAATTCCTCACACCAAAAGTTAAAATTGTTTAACTTAATCTAAATGAATGAATAAATACTTTTTATACATAAATAAAAATTTAAACATTAAATTTTGTTTAATACGTGCTATTTAAATTAAAATAATAATTTTAATCAAAACTGTCAAATTTTAAACTTCAATTCTGTTTCTTATCAGTATAATTCTAAACTTTGAGTTTACTCTAATTTTTGCGTGTTTAATTAGGGTACCAGTGTTTTTTTAAACAAACATAGAATTGATTATAAATTTTGTGAGTAGTTTGAAATGCTACTACACTGAATACAAAAAAACGGATATCTATTTTAAAGTAGAATAAAAACCAATTAAATTGTAATAAAAAGTGGTAAAATCAATTTATTTCAACGTGCTTTTAATGATTATCTTTTCACGTCAAGGATTGGGAGAAAAAGAAACCAAGAATTGCAGTTTTTGTTAAAATGTAAAAACGAAAAGTTATTCTCTAATTTTTTTTTATTTAACCACTTTATATTAGAAAAATGTATATTTTCTTAAAAGAATTATTCAGTTATTACAACGAATTAAAACGTTTTTAAAGATAAAATGTAAATTAAAATCACTGACGTGTAACAAACTTCTATGGAAGTAAAGCTTGTATTTACTTTTACTTAGTTTTTTGGTTTCATTTATGACGGTACGTTCACTTAGATAAAAGCACTTAATTTAAAATGCAGTTTTGTTTAATGTTTTCTAGTATAAATTACACAACTCCGACACGTATAAAGATTTTTACATTTAAACAATTTGCAATTTAAGTAAAAGAACTAACTTCGTTAAATTTATACACACTTCTTATGTTCATATTTATACAGTTTGAAGAAATATCATTAAAGAGTTATGCGCTTAGCTATTGTAATGCAAATTACCTTGTTTCGTTTAATAAAGTTTGAGCAAATTTAAATATTCTTACCTTCTTTGTTTAACCAAAATTTGTTTAGTTTAACAGTATTTATAAGTTCTTTATTCAGATTCTCTTGAGATTTTCAAATTTTATACAAATTCGAAATAAATTGAAGGAAATAAAAAGATTATAAGGCGGTGCTTTTAAAACTCAATGTTTATTTATACTTATAAAAGTATTTGTCGTTAATAAAGGCGTACAAATTTGTTTTTTAAAGTTTCAAGTTGATACGTATGTGAATCACAAATGTTTTTAATTTAGTTAGTTTAAAACATATAAAATATACTTTCCGCTTTTAATTTTAAACAGCAAACTAATCTATATAGTACGTACGGCACTTGTGTTCCCAATAACGTATTTTCTTCATTAAGTTCGAATTTAATTTGTAGTTTGTATTCCCATCGAATCCCTTTCCAATTTGTTGCGATCACAGACGTTATTCTTAACCTGTTTAATAGGTAACATTGGAAAAATTACGCCCTCTACAAAATTAAAAGGGAAACGAGATTTCTAGCTGTAACGTTGTATAAAAAAAGTAGTCGTTGTTTTTATGATCGCAAATATCGACTAAATCGGTCTATAAAAATTTAAAGTGGGAGTTTTATGTAACGAGGGTTCGTACTGTCATTTAACGGAAGATAAGAATTTTTAACACTGCTTATCCAGAAGCTTAAACAGTTTTTTTTTGGTTGTAGAAATCTAACAATAAAGTGTGTAAATTGATACGACGTAAAATCTATACAATGATATATAGGAATTTATTCTCATGTCGTGTATTTAATAATTATGTTTTATGAATATTGACGTTTTTATTAAAACACGTATTTGTTATTCTATTTGGTATCAATTTAATAAATCTGGTAATTAAAGCGCAGGATAATTTTTGTCAAATGTTACGTTTTATTTTCATATATATTTAATATTTTCACAGCGTGCGTGAAAATTATACACAACAGGAAAACTTTGCAATAAAATTTTTTTATGGGTGTTATTACGTGTGTGTCGTACGTAAAATTTCTAATTCTATATAATTGTATTATGTTATGTGTATAATATTTTGCAGGGAGTCTAGGTTCGTATTGCAAGTTAGTAACGTAGTAATAAAAAAACTGTTAATCTTTCACTAATTCTTTGTATTTATTTCCGATTAGTTTTTTATTTCATGTTTTCCGTTTTTTTTGGTTTGTTAGCGCCATAAATTTTATTTAAAGCTAACTTTGTTGAAATTGTTTTTTTAATGCAAATGAGTATTTGTTAAAACATATATAAATAGTTATAGTATAAGTAGGTACATTTTGCAGATTTGCAAACCTGATTTCAATATTACCAACAAAAGATTTGAATTTATCAACAGCACCTACGACACCGTCTAATAATGTATCATTTAAGCGTAGGCACGAACTCTTAGTCCGGTCAAACTAGACATTAGCCCTTGCATAAATTCCCAAGAAGCTGAAAATTTACATGAACGGTGGAGACACCATTATAACAAAATTGTGAAAAGTCCTCATCGCTCTCATCATTTTGTAAAATGTCAAAAGTTCACAAAAATGGCTTTTTTGTATTTTTTAGTCAAACGGTTAGTTTTATGATAAAAATAGCTAAGATCAAAATTTTAGATCATGCAATTACCTGTAAAAATTATTCTTACACTCTTTTCCTAAGATTCGCCATTTCTGAGAAAAAGCGAATGTAAAATTTACTAAAGTTGTATTCATATTATATGCACGTTTTCACGCCAACTATAAGGTAGTGTACTTGGTGCGTTTTTTAACGTGGTTTCCCTCGTAGTAGGTGTAGATTTTATGCTTCCGATACAAATTCTCAGACATTTGTATTGTATATGATCGATTTTCAAGAGATGTGTCTTACTTTCTGATCCATAGAGGCAGCAACTGTAATCCAAAGTAGAACTAACATAACTTTTGTCAAACATTAATGCAACTTTAGGGTCAGCGCCCCATTTTCTGTTGGTGAAGCATTTAAGAAGGTTCGTGTTCGACGTGTTTTGACCATAACAGTTTACCGTCAAGAAAAATCCAAGATATTTATATACTCTGACAAAGGGTATTACATATTCTGAAAGGTTTATATTTTCAGGCGTACGCAACCTATGTCTAGTAAATACCATAATGTTTGATTTTTCAGGAGACATTGTTAGTCCATGGTTTAGCGTCCATTTATTAACCAGCTGCATAATGTCTACAAGAGCCTTTAAGGAATCATCGTAAGACTTTTGTCTTGTATAAATACAAATCTCGTCGGCATACTGAATACACGTAATTGAGTTATCAAACGTACCGTACAATCTAGCTGAAAATATATTAAAAAGAATTGGACTTAATACAGAACCCTGTGGAATCCCTATATTGGATATTCGTGGACCATGTAGTTGATTGAGATGGTCTTTGATATAAATTGTTCGATTACTAAATAAGTTAATAATATTTTTAGACACTTTGCTTGAAATACCTAATTTACATTAGTATAAAGTATTGAAAGATCTACCGAGTCATATGCCCCTTTTAAATTTAAAAAAAGTTAAAGCTAAATGTCTGTAACTATGTGGGATACCGCGTCAAGTGTACCCATTCCTGTTGGAAATCTATACTGGGTGTTAGGTATTAATTGATAATATTTAAGAGATCAGTCGAGTCGTTTTTTGATTAACCTTTCAAATGTTTTAACTATACATGACATTAACGAAATTGGTCTGTAAGAGGATTGCAGTTGCTTATTTTTATTCGGTTTAAGGATGAGTCGGATCACTACGTCTTTAAGATTTTTTATGTATTTTTCGTTAAGAAACCAATCGTTAAATATGTTTAACAAATGTTTTTTTGCTACTTCGGGGAGTTGTTTAATAATTGTATAAGTTATCTGATCTTTTCCTGCTGCAGTAAATTTTGAAGTTTTTGTTGCTACGTCTAGTTCTTCTATGCTAAGGGTTCTTGAAATAATTTGGATTTATCTGTATTATTTAGAATTAATTGTAATGAGTTTAAGTCATTTTCTGCGTAAGATGGAGCAATTTGTTCTAATATGTGGTCCATTAGACCAAAAGGTAAAAGGTGCTTTTTTGTTATTTTACTTTTGTTTGATAATTTGTTGATATATTTCCATATTTTGCTGATAGAACTATTTTTAATTAGATTATTAACAAAACTTATCCAGGACCTTTTTTGTTTTTGTGCAAATAGTAGTTTACATTGTGCCCGGATGTTTTTGAGCTTAAGGCATGTCTCCAAATTTGATGTTAATTTATATTCTTGAATAATCTGTTTTCGTAGATTCACGAAGTTCTTACAGTCTTTATCCCACCATATAGGAAATGGTGAATCTGTTTTAAAAGATTTTTTAATCTACATACTACTAGAAGCAGCTGTGTTTATAGTCTCAATTACTGTTTCAAAGTATTCTACGGACGAATGATTTTCAAATGATAATTCATTCAATGAGGTTTCAATAAGTACTTTGAATGTATCCGAATCTGCAGTAGGTTCTTTCCATTTAGTTGACGGGAGAATTACGCATGGAGTGAAGTTCATATCTAACTTTATGTTAGTAGGAAAATGAGCTGAGTTACAAGTATCTGACATAAGATTTCAAGAGGCGTAGCTTGCGAGATTAGTAGATATAAGTGAAAGATCTATCATTGAAGGCCGTTCGTTGGGTCTTGTCATTTTAGTGGGACGACCATCATTTAACACAATTAAATTAGTACTGTCTAGTCCGTCAACTAATATATTTCCTTGTGCGTTATTTAGTACAGAACCAAAACGGTAATGATGCGCGTTAAAATCACCGCCGACAAATACCTTACCACTAAACTGAGAAAATAAGTTTTCCCAGTCTCTAGATGTCACATTGATTTTTGGTGGTTTATAGATACACAAAACATAATTTTTGTTGTTCAAGATATACTGCACTTGCTTCTAAGCCTTGGTTATAATTTTTAACAATTGTGATTTCATTAAATAATAGATTGTCAGCTACTAGGATAGCAACTTCTCCGTAGCCATCGATTCTCTCTCCACGAATATTGTTAAATCCTTTAATTTTAAACGGTTCATTTTTACAAAGCCAAGTTTCATTAAGTAAAATCACATCAATTTTGTTAGTTTCAAGGAAGTTTAGTAAGTTTGGTTTATGTTTCAAAATGGATTAGCAATTCTATTGTAAAATATTTAGGGTATTTTTAGTCGCCATCGTTGTCTGAATCTAATAGATGTTTCAAAACTGTTTTAATTTCTTTTTGAGCTTGACTGTAAAACTCCGAAGTTTGTACGCGATAAACTCGTCCCGATGAGGATTTGGACTAACTGGTTGTGTCAAAGAGTTTTTATCAGAAGAAGGTTTAAATGGTAAGTTAGCTATGAAGGTAGGTGCTTGTTTAATGGTAGTAGGTGAAATAGCTTTACGTTTATTACTGGTGTTAGATTTATAGAAGGTTTATTAGCTAGGATTTCTGCTTCTTTAAATGATATATTCTCGGTAGATATAATTTTTTTTAATTTCTTTTTGTTGTTTATGTACTGGACAGTCTCTCGAAAGTGAAGAATGGCTATAAGCTTTATACAGTGAATACAGAATTCGCTATTAATGCAATCTCCATCAATATTATGAGATTGCCACATTTTTTACATAACGTTGTTGTCGCTTTGCATTGTTTAAAAGTATTAAGCAAACCTTAAGAGATCTATTTTTACGTTATCTGGTACATAATTTCCTTCAAAAGTGACTACTATTAGAGCAAGATCACGTAAAGTGGACCCTCTATCTTGATCATAAAAATTAAGTCCATGTACTTTTAGCATAAGTAGTTGCCATGAAAAATCGATCCCCAAACGATTATTAAAAATTTTAATTCAAACAATAATTTTTTTACAATGAAAATTTTAGGTACTTTTAATTAAAACATAGATCTTAAATCAACTTGTGAAGAAATTGATTGGTACTGATATTAATCATAACAATCCAAATGAAGTTCTTTTGAATAATTTTAAGTCTGCCTTCAACCAAACAAATGGTAGATCCGAAAAAATTCAAGTGTTGACTACCCTTCCGTTGGACTGGCCAATAAATATGATACGACGTGAATTCAAAGTTTCGAAGAGAATATTACAAGCTGCTAAAAATACTAGAAAAAGATCAGGATTTGCGTCACAGCCTGATACTAAAAAAGGGAGAAGCCTGGACAATTCAACACTCGATCGCGTAAAAAATTTTTATTTGTCTGATGATGTTAGCCGTGTGATGCCTGGAATAAAAGATTATGTTACGGTTTTAAAAAATGGTAAAAAAATCCAGAAACAAAAAAGACTCTTACTATTCAACATTAATAATTTATATAAAAAATTTAAAGAAGCTTTTCCGGATGAGAAAATTGGGCAGACCAAATTTCAAACTTTACGACCACGGGAATGCATTTCAGCTGGAAAAAGCGGAACACACAATGTATGTGTATGCAAAATTCACCAAAATGTAAAATTACAACTACACGGACTGAAGATTTAACTAAAAAAAAAGGAATTGATTTCTCTGAAAGCTTAAATGACTTCATTCGAAGCTCTGTTTGCGTGCAACCTACATCATCATGTTTTTTTTTCGATGTGTAAGAAGTGTCCAGAAGTTGATTTCGTTATTGAAAAATTAAAATTATTGATTGATAGTCATGAGATTAAGGAAATATCTTTTAGCCAATGGAAAAGTACCGACAGGTAAGAAAAAATACTACATATAAACAAATTACTCATACAATTATTGATCTCAGTACACACTTTAAAAGGATAACTTCTTAATTAGATAATTGAAAAATTTCCATTTCTTTTTTAATTAATAAAAATAAACATTTATTACATTAACATGATTGGTACAAAATCACCGAATTGTATTTGATAAATTTGCCTAGTTATTATTCCATTTTTTACGCAGTTAATAATCTTAAACATTCGGTTTGAATTTTGCAAACCTGAAATCGTTGAAGCGACGTATACCAAAGAAGATTTTTTAAGAGAGCTTAAAAATAAATGGTCAGAACTATTGAAGCATGATTTCGTGGCAAAATCTCAAGTGTCTTATTTCTCTAAACAAAAAGAATCTGCCGAAGCTGGAGAGTTTATAGTATGTCTCGATTTTTCCGAAAATTATTTATTGTTTGTGCAAGACGCTATTCAATCGCATCATTGTTCTAATTGATCAGGCAACACTTCACCCGTACGTCGCGTATTTTAAAGAAAATGAAGAAATAAAGCATGAAAATTTTGTAGTGATTTCAGAGAAACTTAGTCACGACGCAAGTTCGGTACATCTCTTTAATGCAAAACTGATTGAATTTTTAAAAAATAAATTTGGCGCCAAAAATGTTAAATAATTTAAATACTTTTCCGAAGGAGCAGCTTCGCAATATAAAAATAAATATAACTTTGCCAACTTAATAAATCACACAAATGATTTTGGAGTTAAAGTAGAGTGGAATTTTTTCGCTACATCTCATGGCAAAGGAGCGTGTGACGGCTTAGCAGGAAGTGTCAAAATACAGGTTTATCGTGCTAGCCTTCAACGTGGCCATAATAATCACATAACGACACTACGTTCCTTTTTCCAGTGGGCGGAAAATTCATTTAAAAAAGTTAATTTTGCATTCTGTGACCAGAAAGATCATGATTTACATGAAGAAAAGTACAAACAACGATTCGAACGGACAGTGATAATAAAAAATACTCGTCAATTCCATTATTACAAACCGTTGGACGATGTCTCACTGATATGTAAGCTTGTGTCGGAAGATGCAAAAGTTTTTACAAATAGAGTTTTAAAAAAAAATAAAATAAAGGTAACGAGGGTTCACAAATTTTAATATATTTAATTACTATTTCGTTTTTCATGTTTTTGTTTAATAACAGAGAATTAGTTTATGTGTTTCAGTTATAATATTGATAATAATAATAATAAAATTTGCTCGAAGATTACATTCATGATTGTTATTTATAATAATTATAATTAACCGAAGCTGCAATGTAGTCTGACGCTCGGCCGCTCGGTGTTCTGACAGCGCTTGACGACCGGCGCGCTGTGACAAATAAATTTATATTGTTTAAACTATTAGCGAGCAGTGAAATTTTTTTCCGAAATCTTAAACTTGAATAACTTAAAAAATAAATATCGCATTTGACTGATAAAAAAAACTTCATATTTTTACCGAGAAATCAATGAAATTTTCATTTCTTTACTTAAAAGTTAATTAACAATATGATAATAAAGAAATTACTTTTAGTTGTTAATATTTTATTAATATATTAATATTTGATGATAAATCCTGAAAATTTCATAAATTTATGTTTAACGGTTGATTTAAAATCTATTTTTTAATTGAAAGTACCTAAAATTTTCATTGTAAAAAAAATTATTGTTTGAAATAAAATTTTTAAAAATCGTTTGGTGGATCAATTTTTCATGGCGACTACTTATGAAAAAAGTACATGGACTTAATTTTTATGATCAAGTGGAAAATAGAGGGTCCACTTGACGTGATCTTGCTCATTATTTGCTTAGGAACTAAGATTGTTTTATTTGCGTTTATTATTTTACGTTTCATTCTTTTAACTTTGATAGTTTTTCTATCACTAATTAAATGCTTTAGTATGTATTCTTCTTTTAAGAAAGTACTATCTACTTGTCTAATTATGCTTTTTTTATGATTAAAGTATTTGGGAATATATGCTAATTTATTATCTTTTATTACGTCATGATTAATAAAAGAGTTTGCACAATTATACGTTTTAAAGATGATTTTAACTTTAGCACGGCCGACGGGTTTGATATCAAGTATGTCATTCTTAAAGAATGAATTGTTAAACAGGCAATGACCTACGCGGACAGGTGATAATCGAGTAATGCTATTATCAGAACGTTCAACAATAACATAAAATAGGCCGTTATCCGCAATTTAATATGTATTATTTAGATCATAATTAATAATTACTCTATTTGACTTATTACATGCAGGCGGCAATTCGCCGCCTGAGTTGTCTTGCATTATATTTAATCAACTTCTACAAATTTAAACAAATTTATACTAAATCCAATAAATACCTGTTTACATAATCGCACAGAACATCAACGATCGACACTTCGCGTTTAACGTTGAAATTCGAATGCTTGGGAATTTAGGCAAGGGTACACTTTTTTTCAGGCTTTCAGGCAACTTATAACCAAAGTGAAATCCTTGCATCGTAATAACGTAAATGTACCAAACTTCGACTACTGAAACCTATTTTTGTGTTTAAATACAAATTTATAGGGACTAAGCCAAGTTTCTACTAGATAAAAAAAATTCTTATTATCATGAATTTCTAATGAATATTTCATTAGCAGTAAATTTTTTATTAATATACTTTTGTGTAAAATCAGCATTTTACAAGAAGCTTTCAAAAAATTAAAAATGTTCTTAATTTCGTCCAAAAATTAGGTTTGTCTTTAACATCGACCTGTTGTGTTCTAAATTTCGACCTTTGCTGAAATTAACAGATTTTTGTTTCCTGCAGGTGAACTAATAATATGCTTATGAATAAAAAGTAATAGCTGAAAAATATTTATTTGAAAAACAAACGACAAAATTAAAATTCAGAAAAGAAACAATCAAAAACAAAATTGTTAAGCCACCCTAGAAATAGTCAAGTATATCTTCTTTCTCAAGCCATTTAAATAAACATCCACTTCCAGCCATGGCTGTAACTTTTACCGATTCCTACGATGCTTCCAAAACTTTACCTGAATACAACTGATCATTGTAATTAACGATTACATATATATTAGGTATATCTTCTACGTTTTCTTTGTTCCCAACTACGTTCTGATTCAGCTTTTGATCCGTTTTATTGTCAGGTTCATGTTTATCTTTATCATTATTTTCTTCAATATTTCTTGTAGAGTTTTCCTCGCGTTGTTCCTGGTCGCTCTCTTCATGTTTTCTCTGAATGTCTGCTCTCTTTGGTAATTTCTTTTCTGTTTTTTTCTCTTCTTGGATTTTTTGTTTCTCCTCAATTTTTTCTTTCTTGCTTCTGTTCTTCTCTTTTTCTCTTTTTCTCTTCTTCCTTTTTTGTTTTTCCTCCTCAAGCGGTTTTTGGTACTCCATAAAATCGTCACTAATAGCTACTGTCGGTTGTAACTTTGGTAATTTTTCCTTTTCTTTTGACACGTTCTGTACGATTTGGCCAAAATAAAACTGATTTAAATAGCGTTGGATACTGAGTATTTGCGTTTTCAATTTATTTTATTGGAGTTTCAAGTTTGTTGCTTTGTACCTCTGTAAGTGAACTAGTTTCTTGAATCTCGTGATTTGTGCCAGGTTTTGCTTTTTCTTGATATTGGGTTGGGACGTTTTTGGGTGTACTTGAATTAGATATTACAAGAGCTCCATCCTGTTGTACTTTTGCGTCAATAATACCATTGTTTTCTAACTGTATTGTATCATCTAACCCAATTTCCATTGAAACAGGAACTACAAGTTCGCCATTGTCAGTGCAGACATCGTTATTTTCTAGTGTCTCATCATGTTTAGTAACAGAAAATGTAGATAGTTAAATTTTTTGCCAAAATTCAAAAAGTCCTCATATTTTAAATCCTCATTCCAATTTCCATGATAACTTTTAAATTTGTTTAGAAGTCTGAGACTTAATTTTGTTTCAAATTTTATCACGAACTCATTGTCTACTACTTCTGTGTTCACCTGCGGCTGTGGTATTTGTTCATTGACTTTGTGGGGATTTAGTTTAACCAATGACACGTCGTGACATGGCACAGCACACTCCAATCTTCTGCGGATAAAGTGGTGTTTCTACAAAAATATGACCTTATTTGACTATTCTGACAATTTACATATCCACTAAGATGAGACGATGTCTAACCTGTATGGGTGTAATTGCAAGACTTCTTTGCAAGGTTTCTGACATGTAGCAAGCGATAGATTTGTTTAACGTGACAATATTGTCATAGAGATTTCTTTGGAATCAGTTCTATTTTTTAGCGAATATCTCCTTCCGTTAAAACAGTAGGTCGACGGGAAAATTTTCTTTTTGAAATACTACCCGTATACGAAATGTTATGACTATATGATACATGTTGTGCAAAAGAATCATATCGAAATATTTCATTGGGAAATTGCTCCTAAAACTGATCGTAGGAATAATCCAAGGCTCCTTGTTCATTGCGGATTCCTTAACAAAAATAAGCCTGAATAATAAAGGTGTTGTATTGTTCGGTAAAAGCCATTTCTAATAATCTAAAAAGTTATGTTATACTCTTGTTAAGTAAGTTATTAATAACTTATATCAAGTAAAAACCGCACAGTCTAAAAAATGGCAATAAACAAACCTTTTGGTAATGAAAATTGTAAATACCAAAAAAAATCCTCCAAATTGCAATATAAACAAGCATACCACTGAAACATAAATAAATTGTCAAATTGAAAAATCCATCAACACTGAACCAACACTGTGAAATCAAAATTACTAGAATGACGGCGCGCCAATTTCAAAAATTTCTGGACACAGTGTATAATTCTTCATTTGTAAGAGCCATTTCTGGCTAAAGTTTATACTAAAATAAACAGATTAGTTGGATTGGCCGTTTGAACGTTAAAATTAGAATTCCTTACATTAACACGTTTACTGTCCGGGACATATGATCAGACAACAGTCACTTCTATCCGTGTATCTTTACTTTTCATTAAGATTTTGGCGAAACTTTCATACCAATAGTATGTTGAGTAACTATATCTATCCTCAAAGTCCCAACGTCCGTATATCCAATGCACACCATTAATCGTTTAAGTTACAATTAAATAAAGAACTTGCTTATTGCATTGAATCTATATGCATCATCGACGTGTGATCCTTCATCCTTGATAAGTCACATGTGTCTCACAGACAGTGAATGTGTAAGTCGTACGATCAAAACTGATTTAAGAATCTTGAAGTGTAAGTTTTAGTGTTTCTATATCTAGAAATATAATAATTGTAAAAGTGGAAATTGTAAGAACACATTTTGTGTGTAAATTTCCTAAAAATGTTAAAAATAAAGGTATCTAGTTGGTTGGTAGAAAACTACATTCAAGAAACAATTAGGCGCACAGGGTTAGTTCCATTTTATAACAAAAATAATGTTGTTAACTTTTTTTTCCTAGTAATAATTGTTAAGTGGCTCACTTAAAACCACTTACAAAATAATGTTAGAATTGTTTCGTCAATGCAAAATGAATATTAGCTTTTTTTTGTATTTATAGAATGAGCCAATGCAATTGATGGTTTTGAGTCACCATTATAAAATAACAAGACTGAGTCGATAAATAATCGCCATTTACATTAGTGTAGTAACAAAAATTCGTTTAAACTTAATAAGAAAACGGAATTTTTTGTGACGTTTTTTCAATACAGAAATTCTTGTAGTGGAATGTAAAAGATTCGATTCTTTTAATCCAAATCTCAAAATTTCTGATTTTTCTTTGGTTATATTAAAATTCCGTATTAAGATTAAGATCTGATTAAGTACTGAGATGTAGTTCGTTGGAAGAAACATACGGCAGATCGCTCGAAAATGCCATATTTTCCTCGTCCGTGGAATTTGCAAAAGAAATAGAGAATTTCCGTGGAACACTACTTTAAACTAAGTGACAGTTCAGTAACATTTCATTTGTTTTTTGCTACATGGCATCAACAGCTAAACAATAGCTAAATCACTCGGCCGGCTGCAACCTTATATCTAAACGTATCGATTCCAGAACTTGGTGAAAACAGATAAAATTATTGTTTTAAATATGTGGCATAACATCTTATGTTACACGTTTTATATTTAAAAAAATGCAAAATACTAAAATTTCCGATTGTTGAGTCAGTTATAAAAATCGTGTCGGCTAGTGTTATGTACCGAATATTTGCATCCGTTGTCATTATTGTAAGAGGTTTTACTCTCAAGTTTATATTAAAATAAACAGGTTTTTTGAGTTAAATTGTTTTTAAATTACTAGATTCTGTACTACAATGCTTTTAAATTGTGTTACTTTTAATTGTAATAATTTATAGGATGCAATATACGATTCACTTTGATACAAAATTTACTCTAGAATTAATTTAATTTAATTATTTTTGGATTTTTAAGTTAAATACAACGTACATAACTCAAAAGCAATAAAAACTGGGATGACAAAGTCTACAGTACTTACAAATTTAGAATAATAAATTCTTTTGATAATGAATTGTCTGTAGATATCTGCGCCCACCAATTTCATACGTGCAGAATGCGGAGATCGCGAATAAACAACAGTTTAAGAAATATTGTGTTTCTGTCACAAAGTACATGTGCGAAGGTGGCCTAGCATACATTGGTAGAAAGTTTAATATTGAAATATGTTTAAACTATAGAAGAAATCATCATTCTAAATCGATCAATTTGAAACTTAATGAAAAGGCTAGACAAAAATGTAAAAAACTGGTTGGAATTTAAAACTGTTAGTATCCATAATCACAGTTTTAAATAACAAAGCATTTTATACAGTTATTTGTTGTCTAACACCAATAATGGCATATGACAATCTGCAGTACAATAAATTGTAATTTACTACAAAACTCTACTTATGCTTATTATTTATTAAGAACACTATTTACTAGATATTAGTGCTAAAACAATGAATACCATTAATTTGTAGACTTGTTTCTAATATATTAAAATATGAACAACACCAACATATATTTTCATTATAATAAAATTAAAATTTATTACTATACGTACAAATACAATGTAAACAATTGTGACGCTACAACGTAAGCTTTACACTAGGTTGAACCGCGATCACTTGGCGAATACTTAATCACCACGAAAAAAGCAACGATAACTCAGAATTTTGCAGAGTTATGTGGGTATCTAATAGGATTCGGCCTGGTTTTTGATGTGTCGATTATAATTTAGTGAAAAACAGTACCTAAACGAGAAGAAATATAAACTACAGGTCCCGTTTTCACCTGACATCGCTAAAGGTAAGCAAATCGAACAATACAAATACAACGAGTATATTTATTGCAATGGCGAGATAAAAAGACAATAAAAAACAATCAGGAAACAAAGTGTTTAATAACTAATTGTTCGTAAGTAAAAAAAACATTAATGCTAGTATTAGCAGATCCTTAAATTAGGTAACGCTTCATACATGTAGGTACGTGAGTATCTACGTTTGACAACACAAATTATGGGACATTAGCAAAAGGTTACTTACGATATTTGTGAGATGCTAACATATCCAAAACATCACCTAAAATTGCTAAAAGTGTAACTAATAGATATATAATGCTACTATAAGTAAGTAGCAAATAGTTCATCCAGGATTATTAAAAACAGAATGACTTTTTCACTGATAAAAATTATGTGCCACCAAATCTTCAAGATTAATTGTCTCTCTATCTCTTTATTTCATTCATTTGTGTTATGTAATTTTGGAACCCGCAGAGCCAAAGTTTATACAGCACAGGAAACCGTAAGGTTTTTCAATAGAAAACAATGCAGAGTTTAACAATAAATAGACTGCTTTTTTTTTGGAATAATAATAATAAAACGTCGCATGACGAATTTCAACTTTTCTACCTTTTATACAAGTTTACTGTTATTTATTTGTTTTTCGTTGAACAGTTCAAGTTTCAATATATTTTAATACAAATCACTTTTAAATCAAAATATAGAGTACACACAAACCTTAAATAAACGAGACGACGTTTTTGTGTAAAATAAAGTTTTAATGGTGTAAGCCGGAATTGTTAATAAAGTCTGCTTTTTTTAACAGTATGTGAGCTTACCTGTCGTGATGGTAAAAACTAAATTTATAAAAATGCTTGTATTTATACTTAATTAAAATTACATATGTTTTAATAACTTAATATGCTATCGATAGTATTACCGAATTTAAAAGGAATTAAATGAGCAAATTTTTTATTTAGAAATTGTGGTATTTTTATGAGTAATTAACTATTTGACTACTTTATTTTTTACAAAATTAAAATTTAATAATAACGCGACCACCACAAGGATTTAAATGATATTTTACTTCTTTGCAACCATATAGTTCATGGAAATAAATTAAAAATGGCGCATTGCATTAACAACATTTTTAAAATTAAAGAGTAGCATTTTAACAACCGTGTGGCCGTCAAGCAAAAAAACCTTTAATTTAAAGTAAAGCCCAGATTTTTGGTAAACGAACAAAGCCATATAAATTTTTTTTGTAAAAATTTGCATTGGAATAGGGAAAATTATGTGACAAAAAAGTAAAAAACCGTGAAAATTGACTTTTTGTTTGTGAATTAAATCAATAAAACTGTTAAACCTCTAATCATAAACATATCTAAATTACAGTGAAACCTGTCAATGCGGTGTTACAACAAAAAAAAAATTTTGTGGTTTGTCTCGGATGCTGTGGCAGATGAGGTGGGATAAAGAAAATTGATCGCGACAATTAGAAAAATTACCCTAGTGTGGGCGCCAAGTAGTCAAACAAAAAAACGTTTCCGAGTGAAAGCAGGAGGCTACTATCCGCTTTCTCACAAAATTAACAGAGACAAGACGATAGGTACACAAAACATAAATTGCAACACATAATCATTATAATTAATCTTCGTAAGCAAATGAAATTAAAGTAATATTTTTTTAGAAAATACCTTATGGCCATGTAGCAATTTCCTTACATGAATCAGGTAACAGGTTTTTGTTATAGGATCGTTCGGGAGCCTATCTCGCCGGACCAGTAGCGTCTTACGTCAATCGTCCTTACTCCGGTTCCGAAACGACAAAAAGCTGGGAAATTTCTATTTTTCCTTACTTTTTTTTGCGTAATCCAAAACGTCTAAATACAAAACGGGTATTACAAAACTTTTAGATTTAATTATGAAAGAAATATACTGACCTCCAAATTACGAAGACGCCAAATTAAGCTTTGTTATTATTTTAAGCCGTAACAACGATTCACGATTGGCCTGCACACTCTGAAGGAAATTCTTCCAATAAACAGTTGCCAATCGCACTAATTAATAAGGAAACAATCCGCACAGCAGCGATAATTTTCCTCAAAATTATTTTTAACTTTTCCTATCGTTCCGACAGGCAGAATATGAATGCTACGCGTTATTTCGTGCCGTATAATCAAGGAATGTGTCTGCGACCCGCGATAGTTGTATACGGAAATTTTCAATGTTAAACCTAATCTTACAATTAATATTAACACTTAAGTAGACAATAGTTTATATACTATGAGGCAGTAGTTCGTAAATTAAATAACAATTATTTCAAAATAATATAAAAATTTTGCATGCTAACCTAATCTTACCAATTGATATTAACAGATAATTAAATAACCATTTATGTACCAATGAGGTACTAGTGCCGTAAATTAAATAACAATTAGTTCAAAATAATATAAAAATAAAAGAGAAAATGTATAAATAGTAACAACTCAACCTCTTTAAATCTGAAACTTGCAAGAAAAACGTTTTTTTGGACTATGGCAGGTATAGCGTGCTTGTAGTTGCATTGAAGCGGAAACCTCTAAGTAAATTGTTATCTTAAACTACAAAATACTAAACATTTTAACCTGTAATTGCAAAATGTCACAAAATTATCTTACAGCCATTTACAAGAAATTCATAAATCTACTACTGTAGTTTCTGCCGTTTTTAAGAAAAAAAATATGAGACAAGTTGTATTATAAATTAAATTCTTAGACAATTTCTAGCGGTAATTACGTGTGGTTTAATAATGCATTACTTATCAAAAAAAAACTACCTACTAAATTTTTTTTGTGTATAGGAATAATTCTCTCATTATTAGAATAAACTCTTAGTACGTCTATTAAAGTTGATCTTGCGGTTGATAATAAAATAATGTTCGACAGCTGGCTTAAAAATAGGATTTTGTTTTACAAAACAATCATGTTTAGAAATGAGTGTGAGACACTTTTATCAATGTAGACTAAAATTCAGACAAAAAAATTTGGACGATTATTTTGCACATACGGAGTCGCCGTTTGCTTTTTATGTATCGTTTTTAGAGTTTGAAATCTGGCTAGTTGACAATTCACTAATTCTTTAGAAATTTGTTGCTAAACTGTCATTTGTTTTCTAGTTAATTTTTGTGTTATTACTTTAGAGTTTCATACCTGACTTAGTTAAAAGGTTTTTTTAGAAGTTTATTTATTTTGTTGGTAATTTTGGTTTAACACTGACACGATCTAATTTTGGATAACGGTTTTGTGTTAGTATGTTTTTTTGTTTCGAAGTAATCATACATAGTTATACAGTTTCTTACTTGTTATCTTCTGGTATATATGCTTCTATGTATATAAGCTTTTATTTTACAAAAGCATTAAGTTTGAATTAACTTATAAGTTTTTACAGTGTTTTATATTTCAGATTCTTTTATCACTTTTTTTTGGTTAATTCCTTTTTTAAACTGTCTAGCATATTTACATAAGTTTTCTTTTTTTTTAACTTCAAGCATTTTTAGTCACATTCTGCATTTTGGTTTATCTTTTATAACTGAATTTTGAATTTATTTTTAAACTTTGAATATGTATTAGTGTTTTTTTGGTTCGTTTAACTTTTTTATATTTTATTATTTTGTTATTATGTAATTTTTGTTTTTTTTTAATTTTTTAATTGAAAGTATTGTTTTTAAGAGCTTTTTTGTTCAGTTACTTACTTGATTGATTATTTTTTAATGTATTCATATCTTCTTATTTATCCTGACGTTATTTCACGTACCTCGTATTATATTTACTATTACAAAATATGTACATTCGATAATTTATATATAGTAATTTTATGTATATAAATGTTTTTATTTAATTACTTTATATAAAATTTAAATAGAATAATATACTATATTTTCTACTTACGTAATCCTTATACTGTTCGTGGAATTTTTGCAAATGAATAAATTTTTAGCAAGCACGCAAACAAAAAAGGTTTGAATAGTTTGAACTATCTAAGCGCTGTAAAAGTGCAGAAATTCGTTTTACCTCTGCAATTTCTTTCACATTACTATTTATTTCTTCGCGTGCTTAGCATATTTTATCCGTAACTAGAATTTCTCATAATTGTAACTACTTTCATTGTACATGTATGTATTAGGAAAACATTTTACGGGCGACAACGATACACAAGAGTATACAAAAGTAATTAAAAGAAAGAATGTTAGTTTTGTTTTTAAATTTATGAAGTAATTACATCAATGGCATACAGAATTATTTCTAGGTGATTGAGAATTTTAAGTGTTTTGAGTTTTTTGTCTAAAGGGTTTCCAAGCGTTGTCAACGAAATTATAGTTCAACACATGACTTGTATTTAACTATTTATTTCTTCTATAAAAAATGCTATAATAGAAAATATAAATTTATCATAGAATTTTTTCTAATATACACTAAACTCATTCAAAATGTATTAAATTTTGATGTCGATTTTTTAGAATTCATCTAATTTAATAAATTTCAATTGATTCTTTTTATAAAAAAGTAGTGTATTAAAAATTATACAATTATTTTAAATTAAATAATAAATTTTTTTTTGTTTGGTTTTGAAAAAATTAGAAATACATGTGGGGTTATGTTTTCTTTGCTTTACAACTCTTCAGTCCTAATTTTTATTGTGGTTTACTTAAGTTTTTGAATGTATTTATTATTGTTTCTAATTAATGTAAATGATTTCTTTGTAAGTGTAGCTAAGATATATGTTGTATTATTATTAAATTCAAAATCTAACCATTTTGTTTCTGTTAACAAAACTGTACATTAACAAATATAATCAAAACAGTGGAATACGCTTCATTTTCTTTCAATTTGTCTTCCGTCATTTTACCTTAGGGACATATACTGGGGTATAATCTTTCGCTTACAACAAGAGGCATTTATAAAAAAGGTAAATTAAGTTATAAGGATGATTGTCATACAAACACAATTTTCTACTATTGACATCATTTTATCTACATTGTTTTGAAAGTTGATTATGCACTTTTCAAATAATCTAATTATCATCATTACGAAACTAAATTCAGATACATTAGACGTAATTACTGTAGACTAAACGAAATTAAAAATGATCCAAAGTTTTAGGTGCATAATTTATTTAGTTCGGCTGTAACTTTCATCATTTACTTTACAAGCATCACTGCTCTTTAATTGTATATATGGTTACAAAAGCGTTTACAATTGTTTGAGAAATAATTAAAAGAAAGTTCTAGTAGGTGTGACTAAAATAGTTGTATAAGGGTATATATACACAGAAACTGTAAAGTTTCTTTAACGTGTGATACATATAATGACATGCGATATAAATACTATTAAAAGTTAGTGTTCTAAAGGTTATAAAACAAATCTTTAGTTTAAGCCCAATTTAGTGAAAAAACCTGAATTACGTTGCAACTGATCGGTGTATGATTAATTAACGAATTGGACAAATTTAACGCAGAAAAAAATAAGGCGACAAAAAAACTTGTAAATTCAAACTTGCTGATTAATAGATTTTTTTTCTAATTAAGAACAAAGCGGCAATCATTGTTTGTTTAAAATTTCTAAAGTATATAATTAATTTTAGTAGTAATAAAGGAAAAATTGATCAAAATTTACAAAATGTTTTCGAAAACTGATAGAAGTTTTAAAAAATACGAACCATCATTGAAAACCAAATTAAAACTGGTTAACAAACTCAAGAAGGCATCAAATAAATGCAGAAAGTATTTTAATTATATATATATAATAAGAATTGTGTGAAATAAAAAGTACTTAGTAAATTGAGTAAAAATATAACTTTATCACTAGAAGTTGGCACTAATAATCATTAATTAATGAAACAACAACTGTCATTCTGTCAGATTTATTAACATACACCATTATTTGTGTTATTGTTTAAAATAACACTAACAAAATTTTTTTAAACAAATATGTATAATAAATTTGCTTGTTTCTTACAATTGCTAAAAATAATAATAGTTTTATTTTTATGTAAGTCAAATTGCAATAAAATTTTGTAATTGTCAAATTAATTATAAAAACAATTGAATTTTGTCATTACAGGTTTCAGTTTTATCAACATATCGCTGCTCTAATACAATACTGGTATATTAAATACACATGATTTTGAGAAATTTATGTTTCAGATTTTATTTTTGTAATTAAAATTTGGTGTTATATTGAATTTTAAATATATATTTTGTGTAATGCAGCGTTGAAGTTGATTAATTTCACCATGATAGTTATTTACTGGATTTCTACCTACCGTAAAACCGTGTAACTTGGAACACTTTTTTAGAATAAGCAGGTGCCATGTTTCCGAAAAGTAAATTATGGCAATTTTGACCAATCACTAGTTTGTATGAGAGGTCAACCTTTCAAGAAGTGAAGTCCGTTATGCTGAATTTCGTAATCATAAGTAATTATTTAAAAAAAAGTTTGGTGTTCCAAGTTACCCTCAAAAATGACAACTTGGAACGACTGTTTGAAATCAATGTTTGCTCCAAGTAAACGTATAGTAAGGTAACCTGGAACATTATAGACACATTTTACCGACGTCAGTGGTACATTATATCAAAAATCTAACAAGAAAACTCCATTTTAATGCTTTTTACTCAAAGTAGGTTATATAAGTAATGTTTAATAACAAAAATACACAAAAATAAAACTTGTACCTATTCTACAAATGCCTAATACTAACATAATAATATTTTGTTTAGACGGTAGGTATACATATCTGCGCGATTTAAACATTAACGGGTTTCTCCAAAACTATTTTTGCAGCACCAATTCTTTTGGCAACCGTTAACGTCTGGATTATTTGCTTTTTTTCTATTGTGCATACATCCTCTGCGTCGGGGTAGGTAAAAGTATCTTTCGATAATCTAAGACTTCGTAGAAATTTACATTCATAAGATTTGCCGTGTTCCGTTATTTTTAAAACTTCTCCCACATAATTTCGAAATTTATTGATTTTCCCTTCAAGCGGAAAACCAACCAGTACAAAACCGCCTTCTTCAATTTCATCGTTTTGTGGTGCTTGAATCCCATTTTTATCTTCTCGCACATTATCACCTAAGTCGTTATCATCACGTAGATCACTAAAATCTTCTTCTCCGGCCGATGAGTCTGTGTCGTGAAGGGAAATGTTGGTGGTATCGATGTTATCTGAAAAAGTACTATGCGTCTCAAGCCCAGAGATGCTTGCACCCGGCACAACATTAAGTCTCTTCTTCTTCCGCTCTGGGGCTTTTACCTTCCCATACCGCATTGTCTGGAG
Organism: Aquatica leii; assembly: GCA_035610365.1. Taxonomy (NCBI): domain Eukaryota; kingdom Metazoa; phylum Arthropoda; class Insecta; order Coleoptera; family Lampyridae; genus Aquatica; species Aquatica leii. The sequence goes on from CM069433.1 coordinate 134,171,731, forward strand.
GTGTGTCTGAAGTACAGAAGTAAGTGCAGTTTCATTTTGGCGTTCCTCCTCGATTACCCCAGGTATTCTTTTTAAAACTTGGTTTTTATTGATGGGATGAATCCCAGTTGCTCGGAAACCTGATTGTATTATGGCTGGCAAATTTTCTTTTATGGTGTCGAGAGTTTCACGCAACAAGGATGGAAATTGGCTTTTCGGAACACAACCCTTATTGGATAATTTCCACTGTAGAAGATTTTTACGCCATGCAGCTTTTAAACTTCTAAATACACTAACGTCTAGTGGCTGGCATAGGTGCGTACTATTTGCAGGTAAAAGAATAAATCTTATGTTATGTTTCTGGCATTCTTTTATCACAGTCTCGGATAAGCGACTGGATAAGTTGTCGCCAATTACAGCTTTCGGAACAGAGCCCAACTTTCTCATGTATGGCAAAAGCACTGATAGAAACCAGTCCTCAAATAACTTTCCATCTATCCAGTCAGATTTTGACCTGTTGTATCTTGCTCCTTTAGATGTGCTCCGCTTTATATATTATATACGGAGGCAGGAAAACACCACTGGCACTACATGCAAACATAATAGAGATACTCGATTTTGAACTATCTAAACAGCGCTCTGGATGCTTAGTGCCCTTTTTAACTAATACTTTCGATCGTCCTGGGTCATCCATTAGATTGCTTTCATCATAGTTGATGATGGCTTCTGAAGGCGCATCTGTTAACGAAGTTGTTAAATTTTCAAAATAAGTAGAAATCGTTTCGTGGGACACCTGCGCCCTATTTCTCTTTATATTTTCTGCAAATCTATTAGTGAGTTAGGGATGTCGGTTACGGAAATGCACAACCCAATCTTTTCCTGGTTTATTATCTTTAAAACGAGGCTCTGTTCATCCAATTTCTAGTATGTAAGACTGTACAAGATTATGTAGGTCGCGTATGGTAAAAGGAAACCCCCACTTCGCCGCTATTTGCAACCCCTCGACAATGCGATTTTCGTCCGCACTTGAAAGAACTGTTGGTCTTCCATACTTATTCATTTGCAATCCTCGGGATTTGCGAGATAATGTGCCAAGGGATATTGCATACTGTTTGGATGCCTCACGTAACGAATTTTTTTTCTTTTTAATTTCATCTAGGGCTCTTTCAAGAGCATCGATTGAATATCCCGCGTATTTCCGAGCCGCGGGTGTTTTTCTAGTTCGTGGCAAAGAAGATGCTAGGTTCTAAAAATAAAAGTAGGTATAAAATAAGGTAGATATCTAGGGAGTATCTAAGATTAAGAAGCAGTTACACAAATTTGACCATTTTTGTATATGGGTCAAAAACTTGGTACAATGCCTGAAAACGCCGTTCCAAGTTTTCATACTTAAAAAAAATATGTACCAACATCTTATTACATCTGGCAACGCCGCTGAGTTTCAATATCAAAACATATACTAGCCTTCAGCTATACATTTATAGAATATAACCTCAATTTACTAACTATTTTGTTTTATATTTACTTACTTGTATCGGAGAAGTTTTTTCGTGCTTATTTTTTACGTTTTTCAACAATAATTTTAAAATCGCATTAAAATAATCTCTTGGGCACTGATCAAAACGCTTTTATTTTTTCCCGGCACAAACGGAATGACTAATAACTGGCGTAATGCTTTTGAACTACTATAAAAGCATTATTGCCAGTTTTTATATTAAATTTTACATAACAAAGTTTCGTTCCAAGTTGTACTCCGGTCCCAAGTTACACGGTTTTACGGTACTGCTAACATTATTACATTTAATTGTACATTGCTAATTTTCTAAGATGCTTTAATTTATCAACAAAAATAAATTTTTTTTGTCCAATCACTTAAATAAAACATTACTTTTTATTATGTATTTATTGAATTTAGAAAAAGAGTTAAAAAGAAGTTATTAGGTACAGAAGCGTTCTTCAAAGGTATTGAGTTTCAGTTGACAACAGACTTTACCTTCGTTATTGGAACTGCAGCATCAGTCTACCTTTTGAAATTGAAATTTTTGTATCTCTTTCCAGTCTATGATGTCTTTTGTATTTATTGCTTTAACACCAAATAGCTTACCATTTTTCTTAGCCAGTTCCAATAACATAATCGCCTTAGATGGCAAAAGATGCAGCTGTTTCGAAGAGCTCTCTTTATTTCTCTTTCTATTATTGAGTGCATATTATCTTCTTCATTTTCTGTATGGCCGGTAACCAAATATTTAAGAGTTATATATTTGATTGAAAAATGCTCAACAGCATAAAGATACGTTGTGGCAACACATTTATTCTTTTGCTGACCCACACAATTGTCAGAATAAAATATTACGTCAGTTTTTTCACCAATGCTTTTCAAAAATAAATGTACAATCGCCTTCAACCAAAATGACCGCTTAAGATCGCACCTACTCACATTCTAATAGTATAGTGTTTCTCATTAGAGGTTTGAAGCAAATAAAGCATTGCAATTTTATTACTTGCATAGTTAAATAATAGAATAATAGAAATTTAAGCTTACTGATCTGTAAATAACAATAAGTACGGTACGCCAGATTGGTATTTATTTCAAATTTTAAATGTATCTAATGCTTAAAATGTATTTTTAGAGAATTGATATCTTATGCAAGCTAATAATTCTAGAATTTTTATTTATTATATCAAATATTGCCTCTACTAATACTACTATCATTAATGGCATATTAATTCACATTGGAAATTACAATGCATGATTAATATCATAATTTTAATATTGTGCTAATGCATTTATACATACTTGAAATTACTGTTCTATGTTTAACTAAATACTTCGGAATTTACGCTTCCTTTTATTATATTATAGGAGATAATTATCCTGTAGAAAATTTTTAAGGCCTTAGACAATGAGTAACGTCAAAGTTGGACTTTCCAAAGATTTTAGTTTCCAGTTGTTGATAAATAACTTCAGTATTTGATGATATCGCAAAATAAGTTGATTTTCTTTTGGTTTCCAAGTTTAATAATTTTTATTGCATTAGACTTAAGACACAAATGCAAAAATTTTAATTTGTTTGGTTTTGTGTTTTTGAATCCGATTGCATAATAGTTACCTTTATTTTGAGATTTAGCATTTCCTAATAGATTATAACTCTATCTACGTACTATATTAAGTATAGCACTTAGCTACATATATGGGTTCTCTCTTATTTTATTTTCAGTGACAAAAAAAATTGTTTGTTACATTATTTACAGTTTCTGCTCGCTAATTCATAAGAGAAGAATAGTAAAATAGTAGTTTAAGAACAAAAACGGCGTAATTTCTTTAGATTTTACAATGACCAACAAAATCTTTTGACTTAAACCCCATTGGGAATATGTGGGTAGTTATGAGCAGGACATAGACAAACAATCGCCTTGACATACTGGCAAGCAATTTAAATAATGTAGCGTAAACTGCAAATTAACTTTGGTAAGTTTTCCGAAGATCCGACTACTGCAAAAAATTAAGTGTATGCCGAACAGATTCGCAAAAGTTTGGAAAATAACGGCTTATATACGAAATATTAATTATAACGTTTTATGTATTTAATAAACGTATTCCTATAATAAAACAACTAACTAATAAGACAAACGATTAGGTATTTATTAATCTATTTAAAACTTTTGCTGAAATGTAGTTTAGTTCAAAACGATGATTTAAATTAGTCGACAGTACTAAAAAAACCATTTTTTGAGTTTGCATAATGATAAAGTAAATCGTTAAAAATGTAAATAATATTCATTTTAGAATCTGAAGGTCGTTTTGTACTAAAGAACGGAACGATATGGTTTTTTATTTAATTGATCATTTGACGTATTTTCAATCAGTCCACTATTAAAATGATTTAATTAATTATCCATGGTAACTGCCAATATGTTATTAATACACTAGTAATGATAATAATATTAGTAGACGCAATATCCTATATAAATATCTGATGTAAATGAAAATTCTAGAATTAATTTTTAAATATTAAATACATATAAAATTTGATAATAATTACCAATCTAGTATTTCTATTATTTCTTTAGCTGTATAGGTAATAAAATCACAATGGTTTATTTGCTTTAAGCTACTAATGGAAAACACCATAAACCATTAGAATGTGAATAGGTACGATCTTAAGCGGTCATTTTGGTTGAAGGCGATTGTACACAACTGGGTGTTTCAGTTGCGCCCTTCTTAACAGTAACCTCATGCAGGAGGTAGCAGAAACCCTATCTGTTTGACACAAAAAATCGTAAAATTCATAATTTTTATTTTACTCTTATAATAAAAATCTGAAACCTCTCCATAAGGCAACAGAATTACTACCTCTAAATCGTAACAAACGATAATCATCGCATTGTTGTTTTTTTTCTTCCTTCACTTTGCATGCCATTTCGTAAAAACTATTACAAATTGCCAATTTCTGATCGTGTTAAATTTTCTGCGATCATTTAAATCTGCGTTTTTTAGGATCATATTCGCAAAATAGCACTTTCTGGACTAGTGATACAAATAACTATTACGAGAGCAATTTGATAAACTGGGAAAATGGTTTACCTCAGGTGAAACTAATGTATGTCGCCCTTAATAAGACAAATTAAAAATTTTAACCATCGAAATTTGACGGAAAAGCACCATGGTCTACTTATTTACGACAAGTTGGTATACAGCACAAGTAAAGAAGTTATTAAAATGGATAAAACTAAAGCGTTAATAACAGCGCTGCGCAGTGACTCCATTCTACAAATTCCCAAGAGTTTGCAAAAATACGTCATGGGAACACTTCTCAACAGAAAATACACGGTGTACTCATCACCACACCAGATCTAAACTTTGTAGTAAAACACGCCTAGTAATTAAATTTACTATTAATTTATAGTTATTTTCCCGCGACTACTAAGGACTTTTTGTTTTAGTTAAACGCATTTTCGATGCGAAGTTCTAGTCTACTGAATATTCGTTGCGAACTAACTAACTCCAAACATTTTGTATTCCATCAGACCTTTTTGAAATTAATTATAGGTATTTTTCTTGTATGCAATTTTTATGATTACATGTATAAAATGTAATGCAATTATTAATAATGCATAATAAAAAAAAATTAGGGCGTGTACTAGTGTACACATGTAAGAAGTGAAACTTCTTTATGGCCTTATTTTTCGCAAAATGATCTACATGCAACTTTTCAGAAATTGGTTAAATAAAGTTAAATTAGATAAATTTTAAACAAAAGGATTTTATTATCATAGACATGAATACAAATTTTTGTAAATCAATTAACTAATTTTTGTAGATTCAATTTCATATTTCAGTTACCATAAGCCATTAATTACAAAAATATATAATAACGATGACAATGATAGTAGTAATTCTATTACAATTAATGAAATGCTGTAATAATCTTAGTAGCAAAAAGTTAAAGTTAATAAAGTTAAATAATTGTATTATTTGTATTCATATCTATGATAATAAAATCCTTTTGTTTAAAATTTATCTAATTTAACTTTATTTAACCAATTTCTGAAAAGTTGCATGTATATCAATTAATTGATGTTCATTAAATTAGCAGTCTTATTAATTAATAAATAATATTTTAATGAAATCTTATACATTGACCGATAGTTACAATAAGAAACTGAGGTTAACCTTAAATATTTTAAATTTAAAATTAGATAAATTTTAAACAAAAGGATTTTATTATAATAGACATGAATACAAATAATACAATTATTTCACTTTAACTTTTTGCTACTAAGATTATTACAGCATTTCATTAATTGAAATAGAATTATTACTATCATTGTCATCGTTCAAACAGAAACTGCGGTTAACCTTAAATATATTAAATTTAAAATGTCATCGTTCAATCAGAAACTGAGGTTAACCTTAAATATATTAAATTTAAAATGTCATCGTTCAATCAGAAACTGAAGTTAACCTTAAATATTTTAAATTTAAATTAATAACATATTTCAGAATTTATACTCTATGTCAATTAATTCCACCCAAGTATTAGAAAAATAGATATAATTACTTACTTTTGTTAAAAATCCACTGGAATTAGAATTAAAATAAAGCCTATGATTTTGTTGATCACTTTAGTATTGATATATTATTTATCACGTCGCTATTGCGTTTCAGAAAAAAAGATGGCGCGTAACGGAAAAAATGTGAGGGTAAATTTTTTTCCAACGCCGATAAAGAAGTTTCACTTCAAAAAAATTGAAAACAACAAAATTTTATCTAAAAACATCAGTAATGTCAGTAAACCAAAACCTATTGTCTAGTGGTGGCTCATAAGGTCGGACTTAGGGTGGGTTACGTTTTTCAAAATGCTTGTAATTTAAACGTTTTCAGATATTATTAAAGCATTACGTAGGTAACTACCAAAATGTCTTGGAGTTAACAAATAAATTCCGTTGAGCAACGTATATGGCGTTCAGAAACTTTATGTAATATAATTTTCTTATTTAAATGTTTTAAGTTTGTACCTACATGTTAACCTCGTCCGTTTTATCGGTATCATCGGAACTAAACAAACATGGGAAAGAAAACAAGGCATTTATCGTATCACATCTACATGTCCACTTGTTCTAATTATAAACTGAAATTAAAAAATATCGTGTAAAAAATTACGTGTTGCAGTTTTATCTGCTTGATTTAGTTCCAAACTTGGACTTAGCTTTCCGAGAGATTTTATTTCAAGCTTTTTTTGGCTTAGTCCTTAGTGATTTATAGAGAGAATACTAATGCTAATTATTATTTTTTCTTGACATTAAAGAAGCTTCAAAAATAATAATAAGATAATTTTGTTGTAACTAAAGAATCATAATAATTATGTGTGTTTACTTTTACAATTAATATAGAAAATCGTTTCTAGAAAGGTTTCTGGTTTAGAATTTAATTATTGTTTTGAATGGATTAACTTTCTTTTTTTAAAACTATCTTTAGGTTACTTACAATATATGTAGGTAGGTACATTTTTGTATTGTTAATATTGAATTCAAAAATAATAAACGCACACATTTTAACTGCTTGTTTAAGAAGATTTTTTGGCGTAGGTATAATAGTACATTTTACTAAATTATTTAAATTTGCCACGATTGAATTTACATTATAATAATTTGTCCGGATTCGCAGTTTAAAAATTCAGAATTTGATACATATTTGTCCCGGAAAAATGCATTTTACATTGAAAAATTTTACATTTTGTTAATAAAGCAATAATAATTGCGTATTTCTTCAATTTACTACTTTTAATCGGAAAGCACGGATTATTGTTTTGTGTGAATTGAAATTTGATATTAATAAAGCTACTAAAGAGACGATTTTTTCGGGCACAAACAATAAATGTAAAATAATGTTATTTGAATATGTTCAAAAATACTAGTTTTATCTAATATGATTCAACGGATATGTTACGATCAACTTCATTTTTTTCTGTTTTCGATAAAACTGTAATGCGGTGTTTTTATAGCCTTTTGAGAGATTTTATTTTAACCTTCAATGGCAGCCTTACTAATTCATTAAAAAAAAATGTTCAGTACTTTTTTGTATTATTGGAAAATTACGTACGACAAATATACCATTTCACTTAGAACAAGTCGTGCAATTCCTACCGCTTCATGATTACTGAATTGAAACCATCGCGGGCTACAAACGCGACAGCACTTTTGCATGTTAAAACTGCATATGAAATCCCGAAGTGTGGGTCGCGACGTCACGTGAGAATGCTCTGCTATCTATACCCCCATGGGCTCAAATAATTATAGCCCGAACATAAAGGAATACTTATTTAATCTACGTTGCTTTGAATGACGATCATATTGCATTAGAGTTTTAGAGCAATAACAAGTATATGATACTTATATTGTATAAATATGTTTAAATATTCTAATTCATAATAATTTGTACTGGTTTTTTTTTGTTTTAACAAATGTCTGGGTGACTCGCGCCGTAGAAGCCTTATGGACCAGCCGCCACTGTCATTGTCTAAATGTTGCCCAGTCTATTTATAAAACTTTAACTGCGTTTGAGAATTGAGAAATAATCAAAGAGCTTTCGTCATACGTTGTGGAGGACATCTTCAGAGTCTGGAATGAAATATAATACATTGTTAAACACAATTTCAGTAATTTTTTGGTTTTATGTCTATTTCATATCACAATAATTTTGTAATATAAAAATTTTAGTTTTGTTTTTGGTTTTGATGTTTTTTATATTTTGTTACGATTATTTTAATTTATTAATTATATAAGTACCACAATATTCTTGCTTTTTATTTCGGTTATTTGTAAAGGTACGTAAAATGTATATATTTTTTTGTAATTTGTAAGTTGTTAAGTTATTAAATTTTAGAAAAAAATTAATTGAAAGATATATAATTTATCATAATTGAAAAATATAATTTGAATATTTTGTTTATCGTTTTTGCATTTCAACAGTTACAACGTAGATAAAAATATTTTTCTAACCAATTCAAACACGCTTCAATCGGTGCTAACAATTTTTAATTAAATTTATTTTTTGTGTTTGATTTAGTAATGCTATTCAAAATGTAAATGAGTTTTTGTACCAATCATTTTTACTTAATCTATAAACTATTTTTTATTTATCGTTTACTTTAATCATGTTACATAATAAATAACTTTCCGTTAGCAAAATGCAACTAATTTAATATTCTATTATTTTTAACAGACTAGCTATTACCAACAAACTTTTTAGAATAGAATTTTTTAATTCGTTTCTATAGCAATTGTTGCTTTGTATGAACTGTGAGCCATCAAAATGTTTGATTTTGTAATTACTCTAATGCTTTTTTTAAAATGATTTGACGTTTTACAAATAAAATATGCATTGTGAAAAGTTACATCTATTTTCCGACGATGTTTTTGTAAGCTGGGTTTGGATTATACAAGTTCGACTTGTAACATGAACTTCCGACTTAAGGAAATCTTTCGTATATAAACTTCAATAAATCAAACCTTTTGTTTTGTTACATTCCATGGTTCTGTTTCACTTGAAAAAAGATCGTAGAAAATTGTAAATTTAGTTAGACATGTTGATGTGTGAGTAAAAATAATTTATTCAAGCGAGTTTAAATAACTGTCAAGTAAAGTACATACTATTATTAATCTTTTCTGTAATTTTTAATTATAATTACTGCATTCTTTCAGCACACTAAGCCGAATTATCAAGGATTTGAATGGCAACTGAGAAAAATAAATTTTACAAGACTGCTAATAATTTTGTGAACAACTTTTTATACTGAAGAAATTTAATGTCAACATACTAATATAATAAAAACATTGATAATTTATTATTTAAATGCAGTTCAAATCTCTTGAAAAGAAACTTAAAAACCAAATATCAACATATAATAAATATATGAATATACAAGTTTTAAATTTTTCTAACTAAATTACTTGTTTCATTCTAGAATGTAAATAAATCAGACGTGCTCAAATCGATAACTTACACGCCGAAAAGTAAATTGCGACACCTTATAAATGTTTATTTATAGTTTACTTACAAACGCTCCGTCTTTCAAGCTAATACCAAGACGTCTGGCAAACTTGATGTTTTTAATGTCAAGTTCTTTATTAGCAATGCTATAGTTATGGGACACTTAGTAAATAAGACTATACACAAAAGAGTATTTCAAAAATTCTTGATTATGTAAGATCTTAAATTTTCCCGGTTTTCTTTGTGTAGATTATAAGAGACTAGAAAAACAAATGGAAATAAAGAAACATAACATTAAAACCAAATATACTTCGAACAATAGATCTGCAAAGACTTAAAACATGCCGGTGTCTATAAAATTCTTTGTTCGGTGGATCAAATTATATAGTACAAATAAAACGCTCAATCAAAGTTAGAGTTAAAGAACATATAGCTGACTGCAAACACCGCACAGTAACAAAATTGGCAGTGGCCAAACACGTGTGGGACCAAGTATACATGCCAAACTTTGATTGTAACGAATAAAAAATTTAAAACACAAATAGCAATAAGACATAAGACAATTAATTACAAATTTATAAATAGGACTGTAGGAATTCTATCGTACTTTAACATTTTATTTTAATTTAAAAACATTTAAATTTACAATTTGGACGCCACAATATTTTTTTAATAAATATAATTATTGAAACAAAAAAAAATACTTAAAACATGGACATTGTTAGTTATTCAGCTATTTCAGTAAACCATTTATTATAAATTTCATATTGTATCCCCACTTAAGGGTTGTTCATTGTTAGCGCGTCATGCACATAAGGTATGAGGTTATATAAAGATGAACCATGTGAAATTAAAGATATAGTCAACAATAGTAACTATAGCAAGTAATATTAATTTTATGATTGTAAATTTTGTATATAAAAGATATTTAGAAACAAATTCAAACAAATAAAATGATAGAAATGTGCTCTATCCTCAACAGGCATCATAATAAAATTTAAATAAAAAACATCAAATTATTAAACGTATTCACAACTTCAAGTACCGAAGATCAAGTACATAAAGTTAATTTTCAAGTTTATCGTTTTCTTTCTTACCTTTTCTGAGTTTAGAATCTGGCTTGGTTCACAAGTTGATTACCTAACTTTTGAAAAGTGTTTAGTTCTTACTGGGCTTAGTGAAAAGATATCTTTTTGTTATTTTAATTTTTTGTACGCACATTTCTGGAAATGTACAAGAACAAACGGTATGAAAACCATTGGAAAACACGTTACAAGGTTTTTGCACGGTTGACCTTTGTGCGGCTGTTTGTCACAAATACATATTTGGTCGTTTTTGCAGCTAACAGCTGCGTGCCCAAAATTTTAACATCTAAAACAATTTATCCGTGAATGTATGTATACCCTTACATTTAAAAATTTAGACAATGCTTATTTATTGGTGAGGGAATATTTGGAGTGTTAAATGTTAACGAAGGATCTATAATGTGCTATATTTTAGTTGAAGAGGAGAAGAAATACATAGTGACCATTACCTAGTAGTCGCAAAAATAGTTAAGGAAACAAATAATCTAAATGGGGTAATCAATATGAATTTAAAAATAAAAAATATAAACAAATTTTTGCATACGTAGAATAGATGAAAACGTGTAGGAAGCCAACATAGGACAACTGTGGAAACTATTAAAAAAGATTTTATTAAATGCAGTCAAAGAAACGTGTGGGATAGTTAAGCAATAAATACTACAAAACATAGAAAAAGAAGTAAAAATTAAGAAAGTAAGATGGAAGGAATACCTTAGCAATAAAAATGAAAATAACTACAGTAGATACGAAGAACAAAGAATAAAAGTTAGAGTGTTAAAATCGATAAAAAACAACAGATAATAATAGCATAGGAAACAAAACTATTAATAACGAAAAGCACTATTAATAAAAAATCAAGAAGTTATGTAAAGATAGAGAGAATATTTTAAAGAATAACAAAGGAAAAAGGAACAAAACTTGAGAATGAAAACAATGAAGAGAATGCGGACGAGGATAATATAGAGAAAATAGAGATTAATGAAATGAGATAAGCTATTTAAAATATAAAAAACGGGAAAGCACCTGGACATGACCAAATAAAGCCAGAAATGATTAAACATATAGGAGAAGGCGAAAAAAAAATATTACTAAAGATCAAAAGTGGGGATTTGGAATAATCGTACATATCCACAAAAAAAGGAGATCAGACAGACTGTAATAATTATAGAGAAATCCCATTGCTAAGTGTAGCTTTAAAGATATGCGAACGAATACTAGAAAAAAGAATAAAAGAAAAAATAAGAAAAACACTGTCAGAAGCACAAAATGGTTTTAGAAAAGGACGTTGTGAACAGTATCTTATATTTACCATTAAAGAAATTAAAAATAAAACTGTACATTATGATAAAAAATGTTTTGTGCATTTATTGACTTAAACAATGCTATTAATCGAGTGAATAGAAAAACAGTGTGTGAAAATTTGGCCAGAAGAAGAGTACAATTAATAATTGCTATTCAAAATTTATACCAGGGCTATTTTTTCAACCTCCGTTAGGTTATAAAGAAAAGACCGGTTAATATACAGAAAAGATTTCACTACCAAAGTAATGTATAAAAAAAACAACCCTCGTATAAAGATAACATTGACCTTGTGACGGATGTCAGAAAGTTTTAAGACAATAGGAGGGTTAAAGCAAGGGGGGGTTGTGAGTCCAGTGCTGTTCACTATATTTGTGGATGATATTATAAACGAGTGCAATAAGAAAATGAAAAAAATAGAAGCTGGAATTCAAAAACCTAAATGTAGTTGAAATAACGGAGTGCGTATTTGGGGAATCAAGTTTCAAAAAAAAATTGGCATGTAATTAAATACCGACAAGGCAAAGGTGATGGTAATGTCAAAGGAGCCGTATACAGTAAACATACGATTAGAAGGAAAAAACAGAACAAGTCAATTATTTTGAATATCTAGGAGTGACGATGGAACAGTCAGGAACATAGGAATTAGACCTGGTCAAACGAATAAAAAAACTAACAAACTATTTTATGCCATGAAAGATAAATTTATTAACAAAAAAGAAGTAACCAAACAAACCCATCTGAGTGTCTATAAAACAATACTATATCGTCCAATACTAACTTATTGCTGCGAATCTTAGGTAGTATCAAGAAAAATGAAAAGTAAAACACAAACAACAGAAAGACCGAATAAGAAATGATGCAGTGCAAGGAGAACTACAGACTGCAACTATATCAATTTATAGAGAAAAGGCAGCTAAGCTGGCGGGGACATTGACAGCGTATGGAAAATTACATACCAGTAAAACAAAAGTGGGAAGCAAAAATGACATCAAAAAGAAATCGTGTAAGACCTTAAGAAATATGGGACAACGTTTTAAACAAACTTTTGATACACGGAGGAACATCATGGCAAAAAGCAAATAACCTAATAAAAAAAAATTGAGTGGAAAAACTTTGTGGACCAATATAAAACAAAACAGTTGAGCATTGAATAGTGATTGGAAAAAATAAAAACTAATAATTTAATTATAAAAAAAATAAGAATTTATTAATAAATCTGAGGCTAAACGCCATCTCGTAGGAACGGGGCTACGTACGAGTTAATCCACATGTAGGAAACCATGAAGTTGTTAGTTAGATAGTAAATCTTACAACCGCAAAATTCAAAAAATGTATTTGAATTATACGCGGTGTAATATTCCTAACCGTAATAGTTTCCTACTAAAGTTTAATTTCTTTAATATAATTCATTGATTGAAATTTTGTATTGTTTCTTGGAAATGTTTTTGATTTAAAATTTGTAATACTTTGGTTTTGTGGTCATGTGACGAATGTTTTGAAACTAATTTTCGCAGACTTTCGGAAGAAACCTGTACAATTTACTATCTTTTGATCAAAATATGTCTAAAATTTAAATTAAATTTGTAGATATTTAATAATACTCACATGTAAAAAATACCATCACACAAAGTTAATTTTAAATTAAAATGCCATCTCAAAAAACGCTTACTTTAAAAATACGGTTCAAATTTATAAATTTTCTTATTTAAAGTCATTGCATAATATCGCTTTAAAAAAAATTAAACTTTCATTTAATTTTAATTAGTTTTTTCAATAATATTTAGTTTAATTTTCTACCTAAATAACAAGCCGTCACAATTTCAAATATTTTTTAAGTTTATGAACTAATTAAAAGTACGTATTGACTAATATTACTTTTTCCTAACCCACACTTTTTACAATGAAATTTAACAATTAACCTAAATTGGCTCAATATTAAATAGGTTTTGTTGATGAAACATATTTTTGCAATTCAAAGTCTAAGTAAATCGTATGCTTATGCATAACCATTAATGTTAACAATGATTAAATTAACCTAAAATAAAATATGTCTTTATTAAAAGAACTAAAAAAATTTCAATCATCAGTAAATTTTGTAATTTCACAAATGTATATCTTAAGCAAACTAGAAAACACTTTTACAACGTTGTTATTGATTTTAACTTTCCGAATAACACTAAAGTTATTTGTACGTTAGAGAATCTAAAAATACTTGTAGTTAAGCCAATTCTGTTATTTCTATCTTGGTTAAGTAGCCAAGGGATTAACACACAATTGTTTTATAAAACATTACAGCGCTTGAAACTTTTATAAATTTAAATTAGTTCTGCAGTGTAATTGTTCTTTACAACTAAAGATACTTATACAAAAACGTATACAACAGTCGAGTACAATTGTGCAATAACTGTAGTTACATTTAACCAAACAAACAGTCTAAGATGGCAGCTTAAAACAAGGACCCTAAGTAAACTAATTACGTCTGATAATTCTAAACTACATTTGAATTCTCAGCACAAATAGTTGTGTTACTGTTGTCTGAAACTTGTGTCCGTAATAGACGTAAATTTGCAATGCTTCGGTTTGAACAAAAAGGTCTTTTACACCCCTATAGGCTTCTAAATAATTTAACGAATGTATTAAAGTTATACATTTAGATCTAAGAAAAACAATTTATAGTGCGTTAGAAAAGCGAATCTTTATAAATGTTTAAATATTCTTATATTTAAATCATAGATGACGTATACGTTTTTAGTTTTTTAACAAAAAAAATAAATAAGAAAAGTACACGTACTTTAAAATTAGATTATTTAATAAAACCTTAATCATAAAAATCTATTCAATTTTACAAGGATTTTGTCAAGTTTAAAAAAAAAAGTACGCGGATAAGATTTATGGTGAAATAAAACCGAACGTTTTATCGTCTCCCCAAATTATACAGCTAATTGTCTAAGTGGAAGTTTCTGCGCAAATTGAAAAATTAGTTACTTTTGAAAATTATTTTCTTAAGTAATAAATGCGGTCGTTTTCTACAGTTTTAGAACTACACTAAAAAAATATATTAACCCTTAGTCCCATGTTTTTATGATCTTTCCCTAAGGGGAACTATTCTTTGAAAAGAACAAATAGCTTTTTTATTATCTTTATATATTTTTTTGTAACGTAATAAAATATTTTGTAAAAGCAGTTTAAAACAAGGCATAATTAAACAGATTATAAAAACATCGATTTTAATTTATAATTCATTTATTCACTAATTTTGTGTTTTAATTAAAAGTGGTTCATGTATCGTTTTTTGGTTAACTTTAAGTTTTTATATATACTGCACAATTAGAAAGTAGCGCCATGTACTGACAATTTAGAAATGTAATTTAAAAGTAGAAGTCACTAAAACTTTGCAGACGTTACAAAGACAGTTTTTTGTATTTATGTACTTAAAACATTTCAAGTACACAATAAACTTTATTTATATTGGTGAATAGGAGTAAGTACAAATTATTTTACAAAGTTATCAGTACACCTTCATTATTAACATTTATAAAATTATTAAAAATTTACATTTTTAGCTGTTCAAACACCGTTGAAATACGCAGTGAGCCAAAATGATTGGGACCAAGTTGAATTTCCCGCCACAAAATATATTAAATTTTTGTTATCTGAAGTTGGTAGCAGTGTATTTACGAGTAAATAAATAACTAATTGTGTAATCGTACCTTTTGAGATTCAGTTTACGACTAATGACATTTATATTGTGAGTAAGAGGTTTTAACAAATAAACAAAATTTTTAAATAACGAGAAATTTAACTAAACTCCATTCTTTTCAGTTCACCCAGTAAAGTCGTAATTAAAAGAGGTCTTTATGACTCAAAAAATTAAAATAACATACTTATTTCACCTATTTTTTGCAGTTAAAGAAAGGTAGCTAATTTTTAGAAAATCTGTAATGCTAATCTTTATTACACAGATTATTTATAACGCCAATATACGCCGATAATGTTCTGTCAGTTTATGTGTTAGTTTAATTTACCTTCAATTAAATTAACTGTTAATCAAACATAAACTGTTTTTAAACCAAAGAATTTTAATATTATGTGTTGTAATTGTTCATAACAATAAATACATTTTGAATATTAAATTATTTTTTAATTTTATTCCGCAATACATATAGTAGTATAATTATCTACATTTCAATTTTAGCTTTAGACTTAAAAAGTACACAGGATAGGATCGCAGTACACTAATATCAGATCATCCATTCAAGAGCCATGGTCTTTCATTGGGTCAAATCACGTACTTACAAAATACATGAAAGTTGCGATATTCGGATTAAAACAATTATCCTATTTCATCTTAAAAGTTTGTTTTTAATTCACTGAACTATTCTTGCTACATAATGACAGCTATTTTCAAAATCTCAATATTTTATTTTATCGGTATTACAGATTACACTTACACATATGTTTCAAAAATCTTAAACCTTACCTTGCCTATTGAAGAGTCATGACACCTTTCCTCTCGCGATTACGACTAAACATGTAGATTTTTTGTAACGTTTTCATTGTTAGTTGTACCTAAAAAGATATTGCGATATTGCAGTATTGTCAAGCTTAAAAAAAATTAATGAAGTTGTTTATTTATTATTTAGATTTTGTTTTATTTTTTCAATATTATTTAAACAATTTTAAACGCTTTATTCTTAAAATGGTTTATCGTTTAGTTAATTCCTTATATTGTCTAAAAATAAACACATTGAACGTGATGGATATTGTGAAAAACGTGTACTGAATATGTGAGAAGAATCTCTGAAACAAGGCTCCAGAAGTATGGTGGTATCGAGAGTACCTGCTCGATGTACTTGTGCATCCACTTATAATTTCTATTAATGGCAATGAGAGTTGTGATGATTCTGATTTTGAGTTTTAAATACTAAAAAAAGTAAAGTTGTAAAAAATTTTCAAATTTCCGATTTAAGTAGGTACCTACATATACAGACTGTGTATAAATTGACGAAAAAACTACACGCTATAATATTCTTCGTTCAATTCTGAATCAAAAACCTTAATGTTAAATTTGTATTATGCTTCGTATGTCTTCAGGAACCACAACATACCATTGGCAGCACTGTAAACTAGTATACGACTGTAATACTTGCCGTTTAAATTCTATACATTACGCAATATATGATTTGCTTTTCAATCGATTTGTTGTCAGAATAAAACCTAGATACATACAAATAATAATGTTAATTTAGAATATATGTTCCAAAAGGTTTTGTTTTTAAGTTTTAATGATAGAATTGAAATTCATCTGTTTCTACGCATAGTTGCAACATTCAAGGTATCGTGTGGATTGGATGGTTTTTGTAACTTGGTCAGCGTCTTGAGGAGGCGTTGCATACATTCTCTCTTTAATGAAACCCCAAACAAAAAATTCTAGAGGATTGATATCGGGAGATCTCGCAGGTCATCGGATGGAACCACCGAAATCAATCCATTTATTCGGAATGTGTTTATCCAACTACTCTTTTACATTACGAGCAAAGTGAGCAGGAGCTTCATCGTACATTTAAATCATGTTATGGCGTATTTTCAACGGCATCTCGTCAATAATTTGTTCCAATACATTGAGGTACCTATTGACATTAAGACGATTTGGTAGATAAATTGGCCCAACGATCCTGAGATTTATTATGCCCAGCCAAACGTTAATAGAAAACATTCTGCGGTAACCATATTCTATAAATTCATGTGGATTTTTATCTGCCCAATGGTAAAGATTATGAGTATTAAATACACCATGTCAGGTAAACATAGATTCATCGTTTCAATGAGCGCCGGAGAAAGTCGCTCCTTGAATGGAAATTAAGATTACAAAAATTTAAAATCGTAATATGTTGTCGCTATCATAGAGAGGCTGAAATTTAGAAACGTGATATGGATGAAGCAGGTTTTCTTGTAAAACCAAGTAAACGGTTCTGTTATTGGGGATATTTAATGTTGAAGCTAACTGTCGGGTACTAAACGAAGGATCTTTGTTTACATCGTCTAGAATTTGTTCTTTTAGTTATATTGTACGCCTTTGACTTGGCCAACCAGTATGAGCGTTTCTCGTTATAAACGAACCAGTTTTTGCAAGTCCTTGATCCAGTCTTTGAAATGTATTTCCTCTAGGTTGTCTTTGGTCTGGAAAACGTATCCCATACTCGTTTGCGGCCGCGTTAGCATTTCCATTACAGGAACCATATATTGTGAACATATCGGAATATTCATTGAATGTAAAAGCTATTATGGGCGAACAAAACAAAAACAAAGAATGCAAAAAACACAGAACTAGAAGAAGGAATCAAAACTACACAAAAAATTACGAGAAAAGCAAAGGTTATACAAAAATGAAATAAGAAAGTGGAATTGCATACATAAATGTCCAAACTTGACAGATGATGCTTATGATTGAAATCTGTTCAATAGCATTAGAATGGAAAGTTCGGTTTACAACATCTCTACCAACAAATATTGAATCTAACACTTATTTATAAACTGTTATGTTAAAATTGTCTTGGTGTGATTTTCGTATCGTATAAAGCATGTTCTACATTATACATTTTGCGTCCAAATTTAAATCTAAGCTTCTATGGACTAGAAAACAAAGTTTAGTAAAAACAGAAAAAGATAGGTGATTATCTGTCTCTTTTCTGCGCGTGAACTATTATACAAACTTTACCAGAAACCTGAACCGCTTTAAGTTTTAAAAAAAAGTTTAGACGCGATAAGTTTTTTGTTTCACACTATTTTTTTTTCTTTGACAAGTTCTAGTTCATAGAAACTTGAATGTAAACTTAGACGCAAAGAGGTTTCCGGTGGTTGTGGTACACTTCGCGATTTAACGTATCCATTACCCTCCGCTGGAAACTATAACTAGAAGCACGTACTATTGGTTAATTAAACCACTTCCGAAACATAATCTGGGGACAAGTCGTTGTTAGATAGAAATAGTGAAAACCACTCAGACGCTTGGCGCCTTTGATTACGACGATTCATTGTTTGTCGACAAGCAACTTACTTGTGATACGATTCTTTATTTAATTATTACTTTATTTTTTTAGCGAATTTAGGAGATGATTGAAGCATGCAGATAGTTATTCTCATGCTTGGAAAAATCGTGAATACCTTTTTTCTTGCTATTAATTTGTGTATTTGTCGAACTTAAAATAGGTGCGACTTACATATAGATATTATCACAATTAGGCACGCAGATTTTTGTTTGTACGGTTTCAATTTACGCTAAATGCGATTTGCTTTGGGTTGTAAATTCGACGTTTAACTCTGAGATTGCATATCACCTGATTATGTTATATTGCACTACGATAACTGTATGTGTGGAGTGTTGCCTACCTACCAGGACTTCTATCAACGCCGTAACTGTGATATTTATGGAATTATGCATTGTTTACTATACATATATGTAATTCTGCCTGCTTACATTTTCTCAACCTCTTTTTCTCTCGTTAAAAATAAATATATTTGTGGTTATAACCAGTGCTTTGCCATATGTTCTATTTCAGTGTTAGATAGACTTAAACGGTGTCTTCCATTATAGCTCTATCTAATTATTACTATAATTCCTAAACATTATTTGCTTAGTTCCGAAATAAATAGATTAAAAAGGTGAAACCATTTTATTCCAGTTTTTTCAAAAGTTTTTAATGGATGCATTAATGCTAACTAGATAACAAAATAATTATTTGTTGTATTATGTGCACATACAAAAATAATTCCTTAAAAATGTTGATTTTTTCTGGAATACCTTTAAACAGTTACCATTTATGGTTTGAAGTGGGTGTAAAAAAACTTATGTAATTGAGAGTTTTTTTTATTTTATATCTTAAAATACGTTTCGGTTTATTGCTCAATTGTAGCAAAATTTAATGACACCTTATCATGTGACAGGTAGGTGTTTATGCTTCGGACTTATTCTATATGTAGATTTTGTTCGACAAGTGAAAAAAACACAAGTAATAATTTTAGATCAACTTTCATTTAGAGTAAATATAATATGCCAAGTTAGGCAAAAAAATTGTTTACTATTTCTACACACGTTCTGTGCAGCGCCGGAGCCATTTAACAATGATCACCTCAGATTACTTCTTCGAATAATTTGGAAAAATCGCAAGTACCACTTCTAGAAAGAGTAATAGTAGTAGGTATTGTATAAATTTGTAGATGAAAACTTCGTTACTTAATCACATTCTATTCAGTTTCAACAAAGAAAATTTCTTTTTCGTCTGTCCAAAATAGTTGTAGCTTGCAACAAATTTGTTTGTTATAAGTTTTTGAGTGGGCCTGTACACTAACTCGTATACGTTTTTCCCTCTTGTTATGGCAATATTTTTCATAGTGCAATCCTGCATCCAAATATTCTTCTAATTTCTGTAAAGCTGTCGCAGAATCTATCGGTACACTGAAAATTGACTCGATATTTTCAACAGAATTTGAATTCAATTTATTTCTTCTTTCATTTCTATCTTCGACTAGTTCTGCTCAGGTGCTTTGAATAATATTTTGTTTTTTCACAATTTTTTTAAAATAATCTGTACCGAAATAAATTTTATTATTCATATGAATACCTTCAGTATACCATACCATATATTTGCCGCAGTTCTGAAAGATGCTGTCCAGATGGAACATTTATTCTAGCCTGAGTAATTGCAGGATTAACGATTGAAGTATTATTGTCATGATAATAATGATTAGTGTTATTCTTCCTAATCGAGGCATCATCATTTTCCTTTATGAAAGCATCATTTTCTGTTATCAAAGCATCAACATTTTTTCTTATAACGGCGTTTATTGTATTTTTTTTATCGAATAACGTCTGTTAAGAACAAATTGAGCATTATAATACATTGAAAATAGTATTTGTTAAAACTTACTTTAAATTAGAAGGCTCAAGTAGAATAGCATAAAGTCTCACATAATGTATCAAACGACGCATACCTTGTGAGTATATGTAGTTTTCTTTTTTTGCGATGTGGCTGAGTCAGTCAGTTCTGATTAAAATATGACAAGGGATTCTAAATCTAAATTTTGTATTTAGTGGGATTAGATATTACCTTTTTAAAATAATATGTGGTCACGTCTTTAGGAAAAACTTTCTTTAGTATACAAATTAAAACGCATGCAATACAACAAATATTTGAAAGTTATCTAACAACATCGCGATTTGCAACGTTTCTTCCAGTCACCCTTCAATGATTTATATTTTGACAAAGGGCGGGCATTTTGAAATACAGCGAGCTTCTTCGGGCACGGCGTTTTACAGTTATTAATTACTGGTATAGAATTAGCTAGAATGAATTCGCATAAGTTTTTAACAATTTTTCGATTTATTAGGCAACCCCATATTGATAAAGAATCTTACCTAACATATTTAAGGAAACATCATAGTAGCTAGAAGACTTTCACGATCTTGCGCTGTAATCAGTTTGTCTCAAAATGTTGCTATTATCCGTTTTACAAACATTCGGCGGCACAACAACGTTTTATAACTACTATTTTTTATTTTATAAATATCTGGATATTATTTCATTATTGTGATTTTTTTTGACGTGTTTGTCGTTTAAATAGATTAAGGTTTTGAGGCTTGCAAAATTTAAAATTTTTATTTTGTTATTCCGGTTTTGAACTCAATGTCACTTTTCGCGACATAATAAAACTCCTCTAATATCAGAAATTTTTATTTTAGATAGAAATTTTTATAACTCAAAAATAATTCAAGTCCGATGAATTCAGAGAATAAGATATCAACGTGAATATATTTATAGTACGTCCACTCTTGAACTTTTTACATATTACAAATTATTTAACTGACGAACCTTTCAAATAAACATTTTTAAAACGTATTTTTTACAAGATTAATCTAAGAACAACATTGTGCTTGATTTTCACAATCTACGACTTTCAATAGACTTTAGGCGTTTTTTACATGCTCATTTCAACCCGATGGTAATTCAATAACAGTACTTTAATTGATATATAATTGATCTATGTTGCAGTCACCTTTTAGATAACTGTAATCACAAATGAGAAAAGTTGCTTTAATTTCATGTTAAGCAATGTGTTGTGGTAAACAGTGAAGTGCAAAAGTCGAACTATGGTGTAATTTTTTGTATCTACTACATCGCAAAAGATTTTCAATTATTTTACAGAATTGTTTGAATATTTAAAATTGCAATTGAACAGCATAGATGCAACTGTGTTGTTTTTTTTTGCTGCGGTGTTGGTGTAGATATTGTAACTAAACGGTCGAAGCGGCCGTAATTGTTTTTAAAATTGAGTATAAATTTTCTTCAATTACGCGAGAGTTTTGGGCTACTGCTCAACAAGCATTCAAACTTAACCAGGAACGCTGATAAAAACAGACGCTTAACTCTAGAAGAGAAACTTTTCTTTGAGATCCGCTTTTGGTAGAACCTTTTTTCCGATACCCACACTTACAATAGCGTTTGATAACCACCGCTATACACCTGCTATTAGTCTGTGTTGTTCTCCGTTTAAATTAACCAACGACTATCCGCTGTGTCCCGTATATTATATCGTGTTTCAATCCAACCTGCCGTGTTAAAGTTTTTCGTAACTTGAAAATATTATTTTTTGGTATTGACTACCAGCTTCCAAATGCTCTTGTGCTATTCGCGCCGCCCACACATAAATAAATTAACGTACTAATATATTGCTAGAGCCAAGGTGGCTTAGAATTCATTAAGATGTTTGACACCTCTATTATTTGAATTTCTTTCTAAACGTGTCCTTTATGAGTAATAATTCACTAACACAATTCACTTTTAGCATCACACACTTAAATTCAATCAGCTTGATTTGTTTTTAGACATAGTTTTGTAACACTTCGTATATTGCAGCCACCGCAATTAAAATTCCACCGTGACTTTTTTGAAAACGTAGTCATTGGAAATAAATACAAGTGGTCAACACCCGCAGTAAGTTCAATTAATTGAAAATATCACGTGGTTTAAGTTATCGACTTTAGCAATCACAACAAAAACTTACCTGAGTGAGGTCCTAATTAATAATCTACCTGTTAAACTTATGTTAATTATTATTAGTTGTTCAACGCTTTAAATCCGACATCTGCTGATCTGAGCTACCGGGAACGTTACAGTATTAAAAAAATTCTTTTGTATAAAATGCCAAAATAAGAAGGGCAATTTTTTTGTAAGAATCATTTTAAATATTTTTTTTTGGTTTATGCTGATTGCAAGTGCCAATTGCGTTTATTTTTGTTTTATTCAAATGAGTTTTGGTAAAGATTACGTGCACTTTCTTGGCATTTTGGGCTTGCGGAGGCTACAATAGGAATTTCTGTCTTGAAGTTATTTGATATGCTTGACAAAAGCAGTTGTGGTATCATCGGAAGACCAACTGTAGTATTGTCACTCACAACGCCAACGTTTCCATTATTTGTTTGTGTGTTTTAATGTTTTTATGCGGGATGATGCGAAACTTAACCTGCCAGGAACATATTTTGTTCATTGTGAGTTTATATATTATTGAAGTTATTGATCATATCACATTGCTTCTGCTGAGTAATGAATTTTAAAGCATTGAAGTACTGCACATTTACAACTGACATCAGATTCGTAACTATAACTCATGTAACTTCGTTTAGTTGTTTTACCGATACTAAATTTAAGACAAAACACACGACTAGGTACAAAACATTAAAAATTTATAATAATACTAATAATCAACACTGTGTACTCGCTGGTCGAGCTATTACATTACATAAAGTAGAATTTTCAATCTGGACCATCTTTGTGATACGTAGTACATTCTGTAAACCTAGATTACAGTTAAGAATTTGATCTTACTTTAATATGCTAATTGCATTTATCTTAATATGTTGAGAAATACTGTAAGTTTTTAATAAATACAAAAATAAACCAAAAGATCTATATGTAAGTCATTGCCACAAAAAAAACATTGTCGTTAAAAATCAATTTTTTTCTGTTTTTTTTGTAGTAAAAAATTTTAACCAGTAATATTCTACATCTATTTAAAAAAAACTGTTGTGGTCAGCACACGAATTTTCTATAAGGAATATTTTTTAAGGTTATCTTGTCATAAAACCAAGTGATGTATATACACGTTTATAATGGTTTTCTAGCAGGCTATAATTTTTTTGAAATTTTTTTATTCGATTTCATTAAGATCATATCGACTACCCCTTATGTTTGTGCGCCTTGATATTACTTACCCCTTTAGTAAATCAGTAAAAAAAAATCGTCGCAGGCAGGATTCGAAACTACATGATATTTGTGAATTAATTTTAAATCACAAATTAAATATCTGATAAACTGTTAATGTTAGATTTTTTTTTATTTGAATAAATTGTTAGGAAGACTTATTTCTATAAGAAACTGTAAAAATAATTCGAATAATTTACATACGTACAGAATTATATAAGAAAAATTGTTAAAATGGCGGTTATACCCATTTCCGGTTTCTTTATCAAACCCATCTTTTGAGACAGAGCAGAGAGAATATAAAAAGCCAGGTCCATGCCAAATTTCAGGTTACTAGGACTTTTGGTTCGAGAGTTATCGTGGGTACATCCAAAGATAATTTAAATAAGATGCAGCACTCCGTATATAAACAAGTCAAAAGAATATAGATAAAAATTGTTATTTTTTAACATATCTTGCTTTCTCTTCAAGATATGGAACTTTTTTCTAAAAAAATCGTCGCAGACAGGATTCGAACCTAGGACTATATGGAATTCACTTTAAATTAGAAATCAAATATGTAATAAACTTTTAATGGTAGAAAAAAATGTATTGGAATAAATTGTTAGGAAGAATTTAACTCTATAAGAAACTGTAAAAATAATTCGAATAATTTACATACGTACAAAATTATATAAGAAAAACTGTTAAAAATGACGGATACGCCCACTTCCGGTTTTTTTATCAGACCCATCTTTTGATACAACCGAGACAATATGTAAAGCCAGCTCCATACCAAATTTCAAGTTATTAGGACTATTGGTTCGAGAGTTATCGTGGGTACATCGTTACACACAGACAACCAAATTTTTTTTTGTCAAAAATTTATTTTTCTGATTCAATAGACTTTAAAACGTAAAATTATGCAATAAAATTTTGTTGAAAAAAATTTGCGATCGCTATACTTTCCTTATAGGAAAGTAAAAACTGTAATTGAATGAAGATTGTGATTCATTGTAGAAATTTGAAAATCTATAATTCAAATTACATTAACACACGTTTGTTTACCTGGAATTAGTATAAAATTTATGTGGGTCAAAGCCCATAATGGTTTTTTTTAAACATAGAAGTGGATAAATTAGCAAAAGAAAGCGCTATCAATGGAAGAACAGTGCCGTTATACCTAAACCTAGAAGACTGCATAAATTTAAGAAAATCCGCAACAAGAAAGAATTGGGAAGATTATTACAAACGTTACTGTATGGAACATCCTACGCAGTATACTTTAATACAATCAAAAATACTTATTAATAATTGGCATAATTTTACTAATATCTCTAAAAAAATACACAACGATAATCAACATTTTGAAGTTTGGACACCGCTGTTTTCCATCTTATTTAGCACGATTAAAAATTATTCTATCTAGTCTCTGTGAAAACTGCAAACTGGAAGGAGATTTAAATCATTTATTGTTTAACTGCAAAAAACATAATAGCATGTGATCGACTGTACCAGAATCTAACAAACGTTGAAGGTGTTTATGCCCCAATAAATTTAAAATATGTGTTAAGTGTTAACAACAAGAAGATTTACTAGTGTATAATTTATTTTATATCAGAAACTAACTTTATAATATAAAAATAAGTGAAAAAGTGTAGTGACTGCATAGTGTAATACCAGAAGTCAAAAAAAAGTTTGTTTACAAATATAGAATTTTTTTTTACTAATTTTAGGAGTTCGTTCACTCGTGTCAAACAAAAAATTAGTACACAATATTTTAATAAATTCAGTAAATAAACGCTTGTTACAGTAAAGATTCTTTTAACACAATTACTAGTTGATATATGTTCGGTAAGAATGAAAAAATTGCGGAAATGTTCTTTTTCAAAATTAAAAAAGTAGTAGGTTTTACTACAGTTGCTGTATTATAAATAGTAGTAAATACAAATAAATGTTTCCTCAATGTGGAGGTAGGAATTTGATATTAGTACGACGTCGATAATCAGGCGTCGCGCCAGTTGGCAAAATGCCGGCACAGTTTGTTTCTTTTCTTATCTTTAATCGGTGTTGGACCCCTACGTTTATTACAACCTCATTTGTTATTGTACTCGCGGTTGAATAATTAAATTTTTTATTACTAATAAATTAATTTTGGCGTTATGCTGTAGTTAAATACATTCTTTTGCCTTAAAAGTAATTTGTACGAATCATTTTATCCTTTTTTTTTGTAATATAATTAGGTCACTGACGTTTACAAATTTACTTAAAAGCTTTGAAAGTTTTTAAGCAAACAATCGTATGATGACAGACGACTCTTATTATTCTTTAATAATCAACAGTAATTTAAGTTATTAAAAAGCCATAAAAACTTTTTAAGTTATGTAAAGTTAGTTATCGTTGTTAGATGTTTAACAAATAATAAAAACTTTTACAAATGTAATAAAACATAGTGCTTTTATGTAAAACGACCAAAGTGTTACTTTATTTGTTTGTAGCTTGTCGGCTTATTTATTTATTTGTTTTGTAGTTTGTAGGCTTAACAGCTTTTATTTACTAAATACAAAATCTAATTAATTATCGATAATGTTTACAATATCGTTCAAATATTATATTTACTGAAATCATTCTTTACACGAATGTCAACATAAAATTACATAGTTTATGATTTTTATGTAAAATAAAATCGTAGTTACGTGTATTCTACACGTTCTAGACATTTGACAGTAAAAACAGTTTAATTGATTATATTACGCAATGAATGCAGCTGAAGAATTATTGTAAAGAATAAAAAAATTGTTCGTTATCAGATTTTATAATCTCAACAACCACAGTGCAAAAACATAATGCAAACATTTTTTGCAATAACTTCATTGTTTGTTAACTAGTGCACTACGCTGTTGTGGTAACGTAGATAATTTTCATGCTACGACATCTAAAATTGTTTTTATTAACTTCTTTATCTATTACTTAGTTGCTTTGTTTACGGCGCTACATATAGTGTAATGTTGCGATTGCTAACTCAGGAAATATACAAACACAGTTTTTTTATGAACACAAACTTCTTTAGCTACGTATAAATTTAAAATTCACGCTTAAAAGGAAACATTTACACTAAGGAGGAATAAGAGACAAGTCAATATGAAACAAGCCTTGAATGCAAGAAAGAAACGGGCAACATATTGGGCCTTAAGAAATTAAAATAGGCGAAGGCGCCGGTGCCGGTTCGACGGACCGAGAGATAGGTGTATCTTGCATTACTTTATACATATGTATAAGGCTTGTGGAAAACAATCAATACTGTAATGCAATGCAATAAAGATAAAACTGTTATGATAAATTATCAAAAAATTTTATTTTTTTACTTTTTCTATTTTAGAAATTTGTTCCTTGTCGATGGTTCTTTGAAAAGGCAGTAGATGAAATACGGTTCTGGGGTTGTTGACAAAATTACCGCCTCTTTTTCTATTTGTTCTTGTGATCCATCTTGTCTTTTTTGGTAGGTATAGGATGCGGCTAACATTTAATGCTTTCGTTTGTTGTCTGTTTCACTGTAGCACTCCGATACTTTTGGAAAAAGTCGTTTTGGCTTTAGTTCTAAGTCGTTTTTTTGTCTGATGGGTAATGCGTAGATTGTCAAACTCTTTTCAATTATCTCACTCAGCAATTTTAATTATAAGAAGTAACTTTTAATTTGTTTTCTTAACAGGTATTTCAGGGGTTGTTCTACAAACTGCTTCTTGTATTAGTCATTGCCAATTCTCTGTTTTCTATAGTTTTAAAATCTAGTTCGTTACTTAACATTGTTGTTATATTAGTAAGTATCCTCCGTCGGTCAGTCAGTATGTTGGTATGTTAATAAATGAGTTGAAGTTTTTGAACCACTTAATATAGAATTTTTCGTTTACCTGGAAGTGATAGTGCAGAGCCCCATCGTGTATGCTTCAAATTGTAGTCTTCACCAGCCAGAAATCTGCTTCCAAGTGAGTGAAAAAAATGTATAAAATATTCTTTGTTAAATAATTTAGTGAGCGATATACGGCTAAAATCGTTAGTATGTCAATCTTTTTGTTGATAGTGTTTATTTTATTTTCTTATGATGATTGTTGATACGCCTTTTGCGAATCTATCTACGCCCGGACTATTTATTGTATGAATGAAATAGTTTCAAGGATGGTTTTGTTTGAACAGTGCAAGAGCATATCTCAATTATTGTGTTGAAGGAATACTTTGATTTTCAGTTTGTGATTGAGGATTTTGTTTGCGTTGCTTAACATTATTTTAAACATTTGCGCCATTGTACAAGTTTATTCCACGCTCTGAAAAAGTCCACTGTGACTACACCGAAGTTATTCAAAATGAAAAACTGTAATTTTTGCCATTGTTTTCTAGCTAGTTTAACTTTCTGTGTAATCAGCCATTTTCACATGGTGGAAACCATTCTGAAGATATAAACAAGTGAAATATTTTTTGTCCTTTAAAGATTCTAGATGATGATCAACTAAGGGAATCGGATAATTATCCCTTACTGTAGTTTTATTTAATTCACGGTAATCACAACACATTCTTAATTGACCATTTTTCTTTTTTGTGAGAACAATAAACGAAGCATATGAAGATTTACTTTCTCGAATAATGTGTTAATGTGTATTAATAAATTATCTAATATGAGTTGTAATTGTTTTTTTTTTCATAAGGTAAGAGCCTACGTGGTCGAAATGATATTTTTTTCAAAACGTTGATTTGATTCCACAAATGAATCAAATCCTTTTACATAATCATTTGTAAAACTGTTACATAATTTTTCCTTCACCTCAAAACTCAAGTTTCACTAGATTACTAGTACATATGAAGACGCATTTGAAACTAACATAAAGGACGATAAACAAATATTACGAATCAAGTAACAACCTAAAATACAAAGTAAAATTTAGTAGACACGCAATTAGATAATTAAACAAGAAATAAAATAAAGGTCCGCAATTTTAGAAACCGTCTGCAGCTTAACGGGAAATAGAACCGTCAACGTTACGATATCCAAATGATAAGGGATCAGCAGTTTTAAAAAGAAGGGACGACATGCAACATCTAAAAAATCGAAACGGCTCTAAGTGGTTTTTGTCTGAATGTGCTATAAAAAAATAGTTTGTTAAACCAATTAAAAAATTTTTGAGAACTTAGTATCATGAAGAGATAATTAAATGGTTAAATTCGCGAGTTTAAAATTATAAAGCACAACTTACTTTGGTCTTGAATCATTATCATTTATCCTTTTAATTTGCTACTTTGGCGTAGCTTTTCAAATCCCAATTGAATGAATCTAAACCTCGACTTTCTGTCTCTATAAAACGGAGTTAAAGGAATCACCGTCTGCGATTTCTACAGTAGCGTAATGTAGATAGTAATTTAAATCGCATATTGTTCGAATGCAAGAAGTATACCGAAAGTTGGGTAGGTTAAATCACCGAGTCGTCAATTGGATATAAATTACAGTTTGCATTTCAAACGAAATAAAGTTATTTTAAATGATACTTTTACGATTTTATATACAAGTTGAGATGTTTACATTAAAACCAAAAAAAAAATTAATTTGAAAGTAATTTGGTTTAATTACACAAATTAATTGTCTTTAATAAACGTAAACACGTAATATAATTTTGTTTCTGATTTATTTGTCTGAGATGTAATTGAGATTAATATTTACAGACAATTTTTGAATACTTTGTTGTATTCCATTTTTATAAAGTTTTCGTAACAAAATTTGCTTGTTTTATTATAACTTTTTAATAGTTCAAAGACTTTACACTACATGATTTAAATTAAGGTTAATTCTTATAATGAAAAGTAATTTAAATGTATTCTAACAAATTACAGTAATTTTTAATTAACATTTATCTGGATACACACAACACAACAATATTTAAGATGAAGTTTCAGAAATTGCTAACATATACGATAGCCAGCTACCACACTATGTCCTTACGAGGACGGCAACAGCAATGCCATTAGTTTTCGTTTGTCTTTGTGTTCACTATCTGTCTTTACACATTTTCTCTCTAGGGTAAATCGCCCTTTGAAACACGCATCCAGACATTACACACCCACAACGTTTCTCTAGATATTTTACTTTCTTAGATAATTGGCCTGTGGATATTTTACTCACATATTTAAAAACAGAATGAAGTACTTATATGAATGAAGCTTTGTACAAAATTACTTATGTAAAAAACGTTTGTCAAATTATTTATTATAATTCTCAAATTTTAATGTAATTTTTCTTAACTGCGTGTACACTTTTTTTTATAAAGAATCGTATAAGTAGGTATAAGTATGTAAAATTCAGTACTTCACCAAAATTCCTGATAAAATTATTTTATAGGTTTAAAGTTAATTTTCAGTATACATACACATTTTTGAGAAAACTATGTATTTTAGTTGATTAGAAACTATTTGTGGTAATGAGGAAAATACATAGGCTTGGAAATATGCATGAATTCCGATTAATTAAATTTTTGCATAAAAACTAGAAATATAAAAAATTTTAATTAAAAGCAAAAGCAATCGAGATGTTGGTTAATTCCCATTTTTTGTATAGGTTAAATAATATCAGATAGGCAGATTTTTCTCGTTTCATGTAAACACTTAATTCTGTTTAAAGAGGCAATCCAATCTCTATTTAATTAACTGTAATTTTTGTTACATATTTTTTGTAAAAGAGTATAAAATTTCAAACGCACATAGTTTAAGTATATTTTTTATTTGATATCTACTTGCTTTGATTAAAATTTGGAAAACTTGAACATTTTGATAATAATTTCAGTTAGAAAACCTGTAATATTTCTTAACATCCGCGTAAGTAATATTATAGCGCCTCAAGGTGATAATTTGATTTATTTAAATTGTACATACTGTTTTTGGTATTAACAGTAACATTTTTACAATTTGAGAACAAAACTAAAAAAATAGTCTTTACTAACATCAATATAATTGCATTGCTACTTAAAGCTTTCATTATCAACTTCTGACAGATTTGATGATTTGCATCCACCAAATCTCTAAAGAGTGATCACGTTTGCTTCTATATTAGCTAGCACTAAACAGGCGTGTCTTTTAAGCAATGTCTCACATAAAGTTCATTCAAATCATTCAAAAGAGACAGAATGTTCTATTCCAAGATAAGGTGAGAATATAAAAGATAATCAAGAAAAGTAATCAAAAAAAGCTACAGTAAACAAAAATAAATAAATGTGAACTTTGATCGTGATTTTTAGCGATTCAGATGGGTGTCGAATGAAGATTCTCTTTATTGAAGTATTTAGATCGTTTGTTATCGAATACAGAACGACTAGCAGATATGGCGGACGCTACCATTGTTATATTTTGCTAATTTAAAGTAATTTCAGCAAGTTGACGGAGGTTGGAAGTCTTTCCTTCACACCTAGTTACGGGAAGTTAAATAATTATTCCATTGTAGTGGCAGTTAAAAATTATTTAACCAACTCAATTACGGTGGGTTGATCGACTCAAGGGCTATGTAGGTTCAAAAAGAAAATGTCGTTAACTTGTATAGTTTTTGTTTATTGTTTACTTACGTTCTACCTATCATTTTGTTAATTCTATTAATCTTTTAGCTTTGCTACTTGCTTATCCACATGTTTCAGCTAATTTAAGTGTGTTTACGATCATTATTAATATTTTATTTTTAGTCGAGTATAATTATGTAGTCTTCTGCTTATATCGAATTTAAGTATTACTGTTTGCAAATTGTTAAGGGGGTTCGTTGTTGTTGGTTATTTAAATTATTATAATTATTATTATGTCAACCAATATAAGTTAATCAACTTTTTTTATATATATATTTAAATTAACATGTTTCGAAGCTTGGTAACAAATTAAGCTCATCTAATTTTAAGTTAAATTTTTTAAATTTAACATTAAATAACAATTTAATTTTTACTTATACATTTTTATGTTCTTACTGAATAAAGGAGCAGCCTGATGAAGTGTTAGTTAACACGAAACGTCGCAAGTAAACTGTTCCTGTACTGAAAAACTGT
Organism: Aquatica leii; assembly: GCA_035610365.1. Lineage (NCBI taxonomy): Eukaryota > Metazoa > Arthropoda > Insecta > Coleoptera > Lampyridae > Aquatica > Aquatica leii. Next base: position 134,203,883 of record CM069433.1, read on the forward strand.
TAATTTTAAATTATAAAATATGTACAAGGCCTTACATGTTTTTGGTATAATTTTTCCAAGTGCCTGAGAAGATATTCTAGTAGAAAATTTGAGAGATTCATACGACCGCCTTGTTGCTAGAAATCTCAAGGTAGGGGTTAATCTTTCGTATGGAGATAATGTTGTTCTCATTACTGTATTTTTCTTCATAATCAAAAGGTAAACTGTTTGAGTCGTGCGCAAATAGGATAAATTTTGTTTTTATAACTACTTCTTGCACCACTGTTTCTTTTTTTTAATTATACAAAAAGCAAACAAAAAGCGACTAAACCGTCCCGCTGCTTCAAATCCATGGAAAAAAACCTGAAGAATTGAACTATACGTTAGTTAGTTAGTTTACAGTTAAACCTGATAGTTATAAATGCACAGTTAACCCTACGTTAGTCACCTATTAGTATGTGACGTACATAGGCGCGTGTTTTACAATTGTTGACCATTTTAGTTTTTAGAAATTATATTATTTAAAAACAAATAAACGAATTAATTGAACATAATATGTGTATATTGTATATTCTCTATACTATTTTGAATGAAATAAAATGTTTTTGATATTTAACTAGTTTTATTTGGCACAGAGAAAATAAAAACCCACCTGCATGTTTTTTAAAGGATTTATTGAACATTAATATGAGGTATTTGATTAAACAACAACTTTGGTGCAACGTTGGTAAAAAAACACTTGTATTATTTAGAACAAAACATAAACGACATTCATTCAAAGTAACAAAATTTAAAGTTCATTAAAAAAATTAAAGTTTTAGAGAACACTGAAAATATCAAATTTTTAATGGCTCAAACAATCAGTACAAGTGTCTTTCATATGATTTTTGCAAGCAAACCTCCCGCACTTCACACAGGATCTTCTAGATAATTTGTTTACATTTCGAGGACAAACATGGCAACGTCCGACATAATCATGAGCTCGCTGATGAAGTGGAGGGGGAATATTTGTGGTGCCCAGCAGGCATTGAGCACGTTGCCGTATTGCTTTTGGTAATTGGATGATTCTTGATCTGACTTCAATTTGCCGTCTGATTAGTTCCCAAGCACACTTCTCAAGAAATTTGCTGCGCTTAAATATGTCACGGGGATGGTTTGCCTTATGGGCGGAAAGCGCATTTATGCCAGAAATATTTAGTAGATTAAGAAACACCACCATTGGCCATCGACGTGTATTCTTTGCTACATCATAATTCTGGGATAACTGATCCAACCAGATCTACACCAATTTTGGTGCGGTTGTAGTCAGTGATCATTTCTGGCTTCATGGCATCTCCTGTTGTTTCATCTATTGCATCATCATGATGCATCGAAGATATCAATACCACTGACTTGTTTTTCTTCGGACACCAGGGTTTGGAAACAAAAAAGGGAAGACCTCTCTTCGAGAGTCTTATGAGGTAAAAATCTTGAAGGACCTCACGTCTGTTTTTCCCCTTACAGTACCTAAATGTGTAGGTTTTTTCTTTAGAAAATTTTTGACGAGCGATTGACTACTAAACCAATTGTCCCCAGTAATATTGCAATTGGTACCTGCAACTGGCTCTACCAATCGAAGAGTTAATTCTTCGTCTGATAATGCTTCTTGATCCGAGACTTCTAGTTCAGATTCTGTGTCGTGGTCACTTCTTTGAATTGCATCGACTTCATCTTCATCCGACTCGCCAATAATAGAGCTGTCTTCATCACTAGACATGTCGTCGAACCATCTCAACCATACTTCCGAATCCTTTGATCTTTCGACGCGTCTTTTTTTAGGGTCAGACATCGTTTTTCCAAAAGTATAATTGTATTTACACACACTTGTATTAAAATAAAATCAGTAATACTAACTTAGAGGCACCAAAATAATAATAATAACGGCAGTACTTAAGTGAGAAAAGTTTACGTCAATGGTCACGTGGTCTACGTACGTAGACCAGACCTGTTGAAGCGTCAATAAAACTCACGACCGCACAAGCGGAGCAAAAACGAAACACTATTGAGATGCGCGTGCAATTTCAACAAAAAACCGAAGCGCTTCCACTGTTGTAAGAGAGGCGGTGTACGATCGTAGACCAGGTGACTAACGTAGGGTTAAAACTGACAGTTAAACCTGTACCTGTGTGGCCGGTTTAAATCTTGGCTACAGTTGTTTTAGATATCTTTTTGTTGTATGCAATTAATGAAGTAGACGTCTTTCAAGATCTCGTGAACTGTGGCGCTGTAGTCTGTATATGTCAAAATATTGTTAATATCCGTCTTACAAACATTCACCGGTACATTTTTTCTAATCTATGTTTGCTTTTATTGTTGTATTTGTTGTTAATAAGTCTTTAGGTATTATGATAAATAAATTAATTTTTATTTAATAAATAAATATCTGATTGTATTTAATTTTTATTGACGTGAGTGCCTTTTAAATAAACTAACGTTTTTGGAATTCAAATAGAATTGTCAAATTTTTGACTTTTAGTATATTAATTCCAATTTTCGACTCAAGGTCACAGTTCACGACATAGTGAAATGCCTCTACATATTTTTCAATTTGTAATTGTTTTGATATATTCAAACATGGTTCTGCAAGCGTCAGTAATAAATCTTCTAAAAATCGTTTTAAACAAAAAATTGAAAATTAAGTAATATAGAAAAAAATTTAGATGTACAAAATTAATTATTTTTATGTAGATCAAAGTTTAAAACAAATAGTGCAAGAAATTCATCCACACATTTTAAAGAAATAGTAAAAACGCTTTTCGATAAAAAATGAAACGTTCTGCTATGTATACCTAATATTCTTTTGGAAATGAGACCACTATATATAGAAATAAAATTGCATTTTGTAAGATACGAAGTGACAAGCGAAAAACATTTGATCATGCACTTATTAAAAAACTTAACGGTTATCATTTTTTATGAAGAAAGATTAGATCAAAACGCTTATAGTAATAAAAGTGAAATTGAATGTTAAAACACGCAGGTTACACAATGATCCGTGTACATGCACAAGTAAATATTGTTGAAACGTTTTTAATAAAAGTTAAATCAATCATAACTGCTTTAGAAAAATTATTCAAACTTAATTTGTAGTTATAAAGTGATCATTAAAATTTGTTCTTTTTAATTAGTTTTATATCGATGTCACGATCTCACGTTAACATTTAGTACAGTATTAATACAAATTTATTTAAATTTGAGCAGCTTTTGTTAAACATTCTTAATCCTTGAATTTAATATTTTTTATTAGGTATATGATATAAAGTGTAACATATAATTTTAAAGCTATTTACAATAGTACATATTTACTCTATTGCTTTTTCTAAATTTGAAGAAAAGTCACAAATGATATAAAAATTGTAAGAAATTTAAAATATATTGTTTAATTTTTTTCAAATTCAAGTACAACAAATTATATTTGAAGAAAAAAAATTTACTGTACAGTAAATTTAATTAGAGTTGTAATGCACAGACTGGACTTACTTTAATCATTTCTTATTTCTATCAATAAGTGTAGGTAGTAAATTAAATTAAATCTATATTTTGTTACAACTTCAACACATATTTATTAAATTGTTTAAATTTTGTTTTACATTCTTAAAGGAAAATTTAGCAAGCGTATAAGTCTATCGCTGTAGTAATGTTTTGTGGCGTCTAAAATAATTAACCTTTTAACAGCAAGTCGATCGCCCTCTAATGCTTTCTAACAAAGTTAAAAGTAGCAAAAGTAAACTACTACTGTTAATAACAATAAATCTTCTAGTGTCAAAGAGTAAAAGTAAAGTTTTCTTTGTACCCTAGTTAACTTGGTACTTTATCTTAAAACTTCTTGTAATCAAGCAGAGGTTTCAATCGTTTGCAAACACATCTTTCATTAATTTCACCTTATGACTTACACACAATGTATTTGACTCTTAATTAATTGTGTTAACTTTATTTTTTCTTTCTTTTATAGGTAAGGATTCGTTTTTTCACTTAGACTACTAAGAAACGTGTAAGTATTTAGTTTTAATTAAATTTAAAACCTTTAAGATAGATAAGTTCTCATATATGTTTGTATTTGTATTTTTTCTTTGATAATCATCATACGCATCTTACTCGCAACACTTTCAAATCGTGGTGTATACATTGTTATATTACAAAAAAGGATTAAATTGGTATATTTGATCAATTTAGTTTATTAAATTCATTTATAAAGTTACCGTGGAATTAATTCCTTAGCAAAGAATAAAAATGAACTTATTATACAATTGGTTAAACTTACTTTAATCATATTTTTTTATTGAGCTCTCGGATCCTCTCATAAAACTCAAAAACAAAACACAATAAAACACAAATCTTTTAGATAAAAGTTGACTGTTTCTAAAAGTTGCGTCGGTATTGTAGCCAACTGTCTGTAGTTACTAGAGTTACCATTGAATTTATTTAAGAGTTTTATGACGAAAGTGATGCAAGCCACAAATTACTTTTTCTAAATTTTAAACTAAAGAACTTTGTTAAACATTTTAAAGTTTTGAAAAAATACTGATATTACTATTAGAGGTGTAGTAAACGTTTTTTTTTTGACGTATTGTCTATTTGTTTTATATTTTATTTCGAATTAATAATTACGTTGAGAATAGTAATTTATTATATTGAAAAAAAATTGTTAAGTATTAGTTATAAATGTCATAATTAACGGATTCCTGCACTTCAACTTTTTCATGTAAATTCTGCGTGTACAGTTTTTACCTGTAACCAATCTTGTTGTTACGTTTAAGTGTGTGTTATGACTAATACCACCTAATACTTACAAGAAATCACAGTAGTTTAAAAAGCTTTGAACCTCTAAAGAGTTTGTTACCTAATCAACTTATGAACTAAATGATCTAAACTCTATAAAGGTAAGAAAGATAACAACGAACTTAATAAAGCAAACGACAATCTAACAAAGAACTACTAGAGTTATGTAATTAACCTGTGAACTAAGCCAGATTCTAAACTCTATAGAATATATAGCAGAAGTATTGTTACGGTTAGTTGAGCGCAACACTGATTAGGTTGATAATCGGAGATATTTGGCTGTCGAGATGAATATGGGTTTAATACCATTCTTACGAAGAAATTGCCTTATTCAATCTATCCCGTTTCATATAGCTATTGTTCAATAAGGTTCTAGTTAGACGACGGAGTTCTGAATCTATATTCTTAGGTTGGCAAATAGAAAAGGCGCTATAAACCAAAGATTCAATAACAGAACGTTTCTGTGCAGGACGATGCCGAAACAAAGCATGAAGGTATCTGTCCGTATGGGTAGGTTTGCGATAAACAGAATGGCTTAGAAGTCCGCAGGGTTTACGCGTCACAAGAACGTCGAGAAATGAGTGAGAACCATTAGTTTCGATTTCCATGGTAAATTTAATATTTGGATGTTGGTTGTTTAGGTGATTAAGAAACCTAGACAATTTGAGATGACCACGAGACCAAAGAATAAACGTGTCGTCGACATACCTAAACCAGATAAGTTTTAATATCTATGATTTCAAAGCAATCGTTTCAAAAGCAATTAAAGAGGAAACGAAATAGGAGCATCAGAAACTTGTTCCTACAACGTGTTATCAAATTATAAGTAAGTGGACGATAAATATAAAAAAGAAGAACCAAACTCAAATCTTTGTCATGGTGAGACAGAATTTGTTTAATGATAGTAAGAGAATTTTTAATAGAAACGTTGGTAAAAAGTGAAGTGAATCTTGCGGTTCATAATAGAGGATGTGAGAAAAATTTTTACCTGTAAATTCGAAAATAATGTTAAACATGAACTTGGCTAACTTGTAGGTAGGAGATTTGATAGTAATGATGATAGGTCAAAGAGGTATACCCTGTTTGTGAACTTTGAGCAGTCCGTATAGACGTGGTGGTTTTGAATTTGAATGGATAAGTCGACGTATGGTTTCAAGAAGTAAATTAGAAGATCTGATGATTTGGTTGACCTCACATTCAATCCTCGAAGTGGGATTACGAGTCAAAGGATCATACGTTCCTCTGACAGAATAAAATACATTTCTGTAGCGTAATGAGCTTGGTTCAAAACGACGGTAATGATGATTGTCGTTTGAAAGAACGGTGAAATCGACGTTTCTATGAAGACTTTTCAAGGCTAAGTCTACGATTTAGAAACTATAGACGAGTCAAGAATTTTGCCAGTGTGAATGCGAATGGGATCTGAAATGTGGCGAAGAAGATATCATATAAAAAACTCAACAGCACATAAAATCTCTTCTATGTTCACAACTTCAGTTGTGTATTCCAAATTTTAAAACTAAAACTTTGTGATTTTTTCCTTTAGTGTTATAGCGATGCAACATTCCACGTTGTACACACTTTTTTCATAGTATTATTGGTTTTGCACTGCAGCTTCAATACATGCAGTTTTCAGTACGACAGTATGCCAATTCTAAAACATGTAGATTTCTTTACTTTAGTTTGTCTGACAACACGCCCTAGCAATAACCAGATGAGACTTAAATACGAAAAAAATGTTGGCGACCTGGTTTATGTCAATGGAGTATAGTGTTAAAATATAATTGAATTAGTATCAAAACGCTGAATATTTAATACTGTAACGATTATTAAAACTAATTTATTTATACTAAAAATATGTACACGTTTAAACTAACCGAACTAATTAAATCTAAGGATAGTTAATAAAAACACTTACACTAATTCATATAGCACCTACACGAAAGATAAAGTCCGTGGATAACTTCAGTTTAACGAAACCTAACACTTTAAATTAAAGTCACGTACAAGGTTATACTTCGCTATTTATCTCGACACGCGTTAATCACGTATTTATTTAAACTTGAATAATCTTCTTAACACTGCTGACTTTGAATTAGTGAAATAACTGACTTATGATTCGTTTGTTCCGCATTTATACATTTTGGCAACTCTTCGCGAATGTTCTATATCTTTCGTGAACGTTCTGGAAAATGGATAAGAACTTTGTGAAGGCTCTTGAACTTGAGAATAATTTCTCAAACGTTTCAATACAAATTATAAGGAAGCAATTACTACTCCGGGTCTGATTTATTTAAAACTATGATTATGTATGTATACTAAGATTTGTTAATGGAATCAGTTTTTACATGTTTTTAAGAGTAACATTCTTTTCATTAAGTTCCAAATAAACCAATTTTAAATGGTGATTTTTTTGCACCTAAAAAACAATATCTTAAACTAATATATAGGAAAATCCACACATGTATTGTAACACAAACACAATATTTCTCAGTTTGTTGTGGTTTTCTTACGGTCACTGAATTTAACAAGACTAAAATATTGTAGTACCTAAATATTTCCAAAAAATTCATTCATTGTGTATTATAGAAATTATTTTAAAATTACTTATTTTATTACTTTAAATTTGTAAAGACTGTTTCAGCAGTTTTTGTCGCGTGTTTTGAGTATCGCATAAAGACAAATTATGGCACATAAGTAACATAATTGACAACTATTGTAGTTTGTAAGTTTAGAGCTTTCAAAAAATGTGGAAATCTCTTATTTTGTTTTTATGTTAAATGCTAAACATTTTAAACCCTAAATAGTTATATGATTTTATTATTCTTTCTTATTTTACGTATGATTTTTCTCAAAAAAGCTTTCTTTTAATTAAATTGAACGGTTAAAAACTTGTTTACAACTGGTATTTTGAACGACAATACAACAACATCAAATACGCTTACCTGTCATCTATCATTTATGTCAGATTTCTTGTTACGGAGGTAAACCAAAAAAAAATAATAAGAACGAATAATATCAACGTGTATTAGAAAAAAAATGGTTTTTTAATAATTTATATCAAGGATGAATGAAAAACCTTGTGTATCACACGTCCTGAGATTTTTTGTGGTTTTACTTAGGCTTACAAATTTGTTCACAGTTAGTAAAATAGCACATTTATTAAATGAAAGTCTTTTACCTGCCTAGTAAATATTCGTATTGTTAATCGTTGTTTGTAACAAAAATATGTTGATATTAACCTTGAAATTAATTTTTTGGTTGAAGATTAATTAGTCTTTGTAACTGTAAAACTTTGATAAAATAATGAATGATATGAAATGTTTATAACAAATTTAAGTATAAGCAGAATTCCATAAATATATATTTTAATTTCAGTTAATTTAATTGTACAATTAGTTAACAAAAGCAATTTTATTTCTTAGGTTATTTTAATTTTGGCATATCAGGTAAATTAACAGTTTATTATTATGATTTTGTTACTCAATTTACTGATTTTGGTTTTGCAGTCTTTTGAGAAACAAGTATACTACTTTTTTATATTTTGTTAAGTTACGGTAGCTAACAGTAAAACAAATTTTTTATTGATCGATGTTGTATGTATGTTTGGATTCCGCTGATAGAAGCAGGATTTTAAATGACAGTAAAATTAAGTTTTAATTTTCTTCCTGTAGGTATAAGTAGGTATTTAAAAAGAAATTTTTTTCGCATGTACTCAACATAATTATAGATTTAACTAGTAAAACCAATTTCTTAAAACAAACATTTGTATGGTTTAAAACTTTGGAAAACCTATTCGTGAAGTAACAACTAAAAATTAAAATTTATTCAAGCAATTTATTAAATGTATTTTTGTACTCTTTTCTAATGTAGACTCTAAGAAACAACATTTTAAATTAATTAAAACAAGATTAAAAGTTATGTTTATTTTTACGATGATGTACAAGTTATGTATTAAATTGCAAACATATTTTTAAAAATTACAAAAAACTATTGTGGTAGTGAAAATAGTTTGTGTTGTCAGAGTATAATGAAATAATACTGTTGTAGAATACAAAATTGTGTTATTACAACACCCAATTCGTAACAAGGATGTCTTTCGGGATTTGCTGTGTTATTATTCTAATCATAGTTGCCAATGTTTGGCCTACTTTTATAATATATTTCACCACAGCGTAGGGTAATTGTACAGAAAAACTGAACCCAAAATTCTCTGTTTTACAAACTTTTGTTATACATCTGTTTTATTTGCGCATTTGCTTTAGTTATTTAATTTATATACTATTTTGTTTAAATTTTCTATTCTAATAAAATAACAACTAAAAAGATTTTTGTATTGCTTTTTTTATTTAATTAGTTGAGCTGCACAAAACACAATTTTTTAGTTGCAAAAGTGATAGTAAATAATATGTTGTAACAGATTACAAATTTTAAATTAACAAAAATATAAGACTGCGTTTTGAAGTTAAAAATTTAATTTTTTTTAACAATTGCTTATTTGTGAAAATAGTAAACATACAAAGATTTTATGTTTTTTGTTTATAATTATATAAGAATCTTAAAAACATTTAGTATACTCCAGATATTTAGTAAGATTTATTTTGCAACTGGCACCTAACTTGCGGTCTTGAAAATGTTAAAAAGGTTAAAAAACGACTGATTTAAATTTTGACTTTTTGTGGAAGTGATTTTAATGTTAAAGTGTTGAAAGATCAAAATTAGCGAATAGTTATTATCGATAAGAATTGGAATCCGACCCTTGACGTTGCCAGGTAGAATTAAAAGTTCTTAAAAGAAATTTCTCGTAACTTAAATGATGGCGGCTAGTTCAATAAAATTCGACAAGCGGGTCGCAAGTCTCGGTGTGCTAATCCTACAATAAATTAAAAAGGCACCAAAACAAATAAATAACACCCAATACAGACCTTGTTTAAATCTTTCAATCAATGGAAGAAACAATTTGCAACACACAGATTCTAACAAAAATATATTTATTTTTAACAAGAGAGAGTAAGAGTTAAAAAAGAGACAGAGGTGAAAATAGCTATAATATCAATGTGTGCCCTTTTGATGAGGTAAAACTTCATACAACCAATTAGATTCAATTGCTAAAAAGCACCCACGCGGTATCGAACCAAGATTATAGACTCAAGATTTTAGAATATATTTACATTGAATCCTTACCCAAAGTTGATCTTATTAATGATGAAATTAATTTCGTTCGCCTGAAATTTAACTATTCTTGATCAAATTTGGGATTACCTGCTCCATCTAGTATTTATTTTGTTAACATTGAATTTTACAATTTTCTATAACGCCCACCATGTTTGTTAATAGTTATAAGTATTTAAAAATTTTCCATTGCTTTCAACATGTCCGCATCGGACACGTGTTATAAAAATTTTATCAAAAAAATTTTTCAATTTGTAACTTAATTTCATATTAATTTATTAGAATTTCATAGTATGGTTGAATATTAATTGGTAAGTTTATTTATAATTTATAATTCTTATCTGTTTCATACGATTGTTAAAAAATAATTTTCTTTTTTTTCTTTCATGCAGTCGCGAAACGAGTTGACAATCGACAATTATAATAATGAATTGCAAAAAAGGAAGGTAAAAGTATCAGCACAAAAGTTACCTAACCGACAATTCTTTGTAACAAGTACGGTTTTGTTATGTGCTTAATTGTGGCTTTGACTGCGTTCAAATGAAGAATAATATACATTAAATTAAAGATGATTCAAAGTTTGCGATTGAATGGTAAATTGATTCAGTATGATCTACGTTGTGATTACATATAATACATGTTTTGTTTAACAGGTTAAGCGGCATGGCGAACATGGGTGTCTACTGCTAAAACTTCTGAGCAAGCCGTGGCGGACACCCGTGTACACCAGAAATATCCAAGTTTATAATTATGCCCAAGCCAGACGGTCACAATTACGTTGTATTTGTTGTAAGATTGTGTCCGCTGGGCCCTGGCGCATCGATCGCTGCAACCAGGTTCTTAGTATCAATTATACTTTCAAAATAAGACGCAATTTTGCTTCATAGTGTTTATTTGTTGGCACAAATATTAGATAGAAGAGTATATTAATGATTGATTGATTTTTGAATTGCCAAAAAACCAAAAAAGCGTATTAGTAGATACTATACTACTTCTTGGATAGTAAATTGCAAAAAATACTATTGGCCTCAGAGAAAAAATAATAAATATGCCATAGCGCTTAACCTGTTAAGGCTGACGGTTAACCGATAAAATTGAATACAATTGTAAAAGCAGAATTATACGATACTATTAAGTAGTACGCACAAAGCTGACATAATTAATTAGAGGATGAAATATAATCACGAAAACAATATACGTTATGCTAAGTAAGGTGCATAAAGCTGATTGACTAATTATAGAAGTAACAAAACAAAAAACAATTTATACAAACAAAGAACAGAAAACTTCGGAAATAACCGGTAAAGACTCAAATGCAGATAAAGTAAGTGATCACTCCACCGATAAATGCAGAAAAATTGATTTTAAGTTGACCTATAAAAATAAAATATCTGCTCCAGTTAAAACGGAATCATCTTCCCAAAATGGAAGTACTGCGCTTTCTTTAACAATTTCGTGTTTTGGTTGTGGAACACACAAATGTTTAAAGTGCAACTCATCTATTTCGGCGTCAATAAATTTTAGTGAGTAATATAAACGCAATATCTTCTCGTCCTAAACTGACGGTGTTTATTGACATTCTTAATTCTCATGGTTTTGGAATTTTAGACACAGGAGCCAAAGGAGTGTTGCCAATCAGTCATTATTAAAAGAAAACATTCACATTTTTGTGCGCCATCGAGTTATGGAAATACCACCGAACAAAACGTTATGGTAACAACAATAAATGTGCGTATAAAGAATTGCGTCACACCTACAAAAAATATTATTTAATCCGGCGCGCAAGTTCACTCGACTATTTGGAATTGAATTTACGCAAAATGCAGAAACGGTTAAATTTTGATCAAGAATAAATGAAATTTTTCAACTGATCTAACAAAAAATGTTGTGTTTGATTTTAAAACCTCTGTGGAAAATATCATATTATTTTGGTTCGTACGTCTAATTCGCTCCGTGCCGATGAAACTATGTTAAATTGACAAAAAATAATTTAACTGATCGCTTTATTAAATTTGATCGACCACGTGTTTATACAAGGAGGAGGTACGACAGAATTTGGTGAGCATCGAATTGACACTGGAGCTCATCTTCGCATATCTACGTCACCTTATCGAATCATCGTTAACAATAAGGAAATATTTCGTATATGGTAGAAGTTCTGAAAATATTGGAGTATAACGTGATAGAAGATCGAATCGCCTTGGGCTTTTCTTCTAGTGCTAGTACTTAAGAAATACGGAGAAGTAAGAGTGTGTGTTGATTACTGGAATTTTTCGTTATTGTGTAATGACATTTGGTTTACAAAACGCACGTGGTCTTGCTGACCTACTAATATTAGCATATTTAGATGATATTATTGTTTTGTCCGCGAATTTTGAATACCACCTAATTAGATAGTCAAAATGTTTGATAGATTTAAAAAATGTGACTTAAAATTGCTTTGCTTTAATAACCGGATTTTTAACCGATTTAACAAAAAAAATGCGGTTTGGTTTTGGTAGTTTTGATTTTTCCAAAATTTTTCAACAAAACCATAGGTTCTCAGAACGCATCAGCCTATCCTGTAGGTATTGTACAAGGAGTGTAACGCGAACTTGGCTGAAGTCTTCGATTAGCATCGAACTTAACCCAAAATAAAGTGAAGGCAGCGACAGTTGTGATATCGGAGAATTGCGTAGTAAAGCAGTTAATACAAATCAGTTTATCTTCAATGTGCAGATTATAACCTATTAAAAAAATGTCAGAACAAGAATACTTACAGGTGCTGGTTCACACATATACACAACTAAAGAAATAAAAGTAGAACACATAGGACAACAAGAAGTAAATTTATTTTTGAATCGATGTCTATAAAATATGAGCTTAACAATATTTATAAATGCAATATCAGCGTAAAAGTAAATAAAAAAGTAATTCTATATATAATAAACCCTTATTAGTTTCCCCATTGTAACAATACTCATGACATATTGAATGTTGAAAACGGTTAGAAACTGGACAATACCCAACAGTTTAAGAAACGCGTTTCCAAAAGAACAGCGAGATTTAATAGATACGGTAATCAATGCTACAAACGGCGGAAGATAATTAAATTTAACCGCAAAATGTACAGGTGCATCAGACCTCAGCGACTCTTTCCATAAGCATCGGTTGATTTCACTTTCGAATTTTAATATAAACGGACTGGATGATTGATTCAGAAAGATCCGGAGAGCATTATGTTGTATGGGTTTATCTACCTCTAAATGCTTTACTACCGCAAAGATATATTAGTTTAGATATTTTGCTTCTTTAATTATAAATAATGCCTTTAAAATTAATTTGAAGTCAAAAGTATGTATTTTAATAAAAGAACAGTATGTTTTAAAATAAAATAAAAACAGTTAAATACTATGCAATTGACCTTAAAAACCGTTTCCCATCATTTTCTTTTGACCTTTATTTTGTTTACGTTGTCATCCTTTTCGGTTTCTGTGAGTGTATATGCTTGTTTCGAATTTTCTTTACCGTCCTACTTCTGAGTTATTACAGAAATTGGTTGTAGTTTTATTCTCTTTTTTTTCTAGCAAAATCATGATAATTTTTACATTCAGTGTATTCGTCTGTTTGACAGGCTTTATTAACAAATACATTTTTTTTTAATTTTTAATTCTAAATAAATTCTAGTTTAGAAGTTTACTTTTGGAAAATATCGCAAGGGTTTTGTCCAATTTATTGATGTTAACAATACTTTTATTTATAGCACTGATACATCCGTAACTTTATGAAACAAGACTTCGCCATTTAAAATCTTTTGTGAGGCAACGTTCTTCTAAGAAATATTTAATAACTGCTCCACTGTTTTTAAATTTTAGTTTTAAAGGTTTTTTGTCAGAAATTTTTTTTTTACAAGCGGTTTCTACTACTACTACTATTTTACCAACTAGCAAAACGGGAATTTATACAACAACTAGGGAAGTTAAAGGTGTCTTTGTCTGCTTGTAATCGTTGTAATGTAACGTCCATGTTTTGTAAAATATATATTAGTTCGACGAAAAATAGAAATAAATTTATGTTGAAAAATCAAGGCTGAAATCAACATTTGTGCAACCACGAAGCATTTCTACAATGAATCCGCATTTGGAGGGAAATTTTTAGGTGCTAATTTTTTGGGATTCATAAAAACATGGCAATTATTTTAGAAACTATGTCAGAATACAAAGCTTCGGACGATTTTACCATGTACAAAGAAAGATTGGAACAGTTTTTTTTATAGCTAATTCAGTGGCAAACAATAAAAAGGTAGCCATGTTAAGTGTATATGCAGTACTACGAGACTTATATCACCCAGAGTTACTAGCAGCTTACGATGATTTATGTAAAATTTTATTGGATCAGTTTTTAAAAAAAAATGTCTACATTTAATGAAAGGATAATTTTTCCTAATCTCCAGAAAAAATTGGGAGAGAATATTAACAATTGGTATGCTAGAGTTAAGAAACTTTAGGTAAATTGTAAATTTGGTGCCATATTGAACAACGATTTAATAGACAAATTTGTAACGGGAATATGTCAAGGAAAAAGCCTCAATAGAATGTGTTAAAAAGACAACACAGGAAAAACCTTAGACGTCGTTGAAGACACCGAGTGGTAATGGTACAGCGTCTGTTCTCAGCCATTTAAGTAAGAATCACGGAAATTTAAATAAGAAAGTTTGAAAAATTAGAAAGACAAATGGGAGTGAAAGCTAAAATGAGACAAAAGGTTGTGGTAGGTATCAATGCAAAATTGAATGATGCGTGTTATGCATGTGGAAAGGATAGCCCTGATTTCAGTAGTTTATTATTAACGTCTGTAAATTTAAGACTAACAATTTTTTACAATGTTCTTCGAGTAATGTTGATTTATCAACTATTAATGATTTTGTTTTAGACTCTACTAATCAGAGTTTTTCAGAGACAAAATTATATACGTTGTGAAAATGTACATGTTTGCAAAGCTTTAGCAATTTTGAATTGAAGCTTATAGACATTTTACTAAAAAGTGATGATGGAATTGACTTCTAGCTCTTGAGCGAAATTAAAGTAAATGTTTTAATAAACTACTTGTCAAAACTATCAAATCCGCTGGTTATTGAAAAAAATGATTTGCGAATTGTGCAATTTTTAAAAACAATGTCATTGAACACAAAAGTAAATTCGATTGTCCAATGAACGAATATAAAGATTTGTTTAAAAAAGAAGAGGGTTGTTATAAATATAAAAAAAAAATTGTGTGTCAGCTCCGACGCACGACTGGAGTTTACTCCTTAAGTTCGATAGTCTAACCAGACGCAAAAAGGGTTTATTTAACTTAAAAAAGATTGATACTGTATGAACGTAAAAAATAACTTTTCGAAAGAAAATTTTATGAAAACATTATTATAATGAAAAAATATTGTCGATTTTTCTGATAATATTATCGAATTATTGACTAGAATTGTTAATATTTAAAAATTATTTATAAAATAAATCATAATAACCTGGTAGAATTTATAGACATCGAATTTTTGGTTAGGTTAGAAATTTTCTATTTTATGTGGATGCGCTCGATAATTCATATTGGGTTAATTATTATCTAATTTTATGTGTTGTTCTCAAATATATATTTATATGAACTACATCGATAATTATTAAAATATTTAATAAATACAAATTGCACATGCTCATACATATAATACATGAATTATAACGCAGCCACGTGTTTGTTAGATGTTCCCGCAATATCATCTACACCTCTTTCTGCCATAGTTATTTGAAAATACTTTCAGTTCACTTTAGCGGAACACAATGATAAAGATTAAAACTTCACAATAACAATATTAATTATTGATATTTATAATAAAAACAGCAGTATAAGTAAAATTAGAAAGTTGCGCGACATAGGATGCGCACCAAAAACGTAACGAGGTCATTCATCGATAGATTTTACGCCTCAGATTTTTCTCATACCGAGTCCCTTATATATGCAAATCGATTCTTAAGGAGTAAACTCCAAAAATTAAACTTAAATTGAAAGAAGGTGCAACACTTAAATTTTGTAAACCAAGGAATTTACCTTTAACTTATAGAGATTTAGTTGACAGTGAACTTTCAAGACTTGTTTATAAAGGGGTAATTTTTGAAATTTCGATTGTGGTACTTAATTAGTCCCTATTTTTAAAAGCAATGGAACTTTGCGCCTATATGCAGATTATAAAACTACGATAAATTAATTTTTAGAATATTTTACGTATCTTTTACCAACAATAGAACAGTTATTCTCAATTCTACAGGGGGGAGAGACATTTAGTAACTTCAACCTATGGCATGCTTACAACCAGCTCGAATTAGAGGAACAGTCTTAATACTTGTTAGTCTGGAGTACGCACAAAGGTATTTTTAGAGCTGAACTGATATGGTTCATTTGCAAAACTAAAAAACAGTTTTTCAAAGGCTGTGTCGTGCAGGATTTAGATTATGGGAAGCAAAATGTTGTTTTTTTTTCAGAAAGAAATCGGTTATCTTGATCACATTATTGATAAAAATAGTCTTCGAAAGGATCCGGAGAAAGTTAAAGCATTTGTCACAGCTCTTAAGCCAGAAAAGGTAACGCAGTTAAAATCTTTTATAGGCTTGTTAACATATTATGTTGAATTCATACAAAATATTTCAAAATTGCCCATTTTATAAGCTTTCAAATAAATACGTTCCCTTTGTTTGGAATTCAACTTTTGCTACAGCTTTTGATAGGGCAAAGCGAGTAATATCTTTCCATTTGGTTTTAGTATATTTTAATCCAAATTTAGAAATTAAGCTAACATGTGACTCCAGTTGTTATGGAATAGAAAGAGTATTTTTTAAATGTAGCATGATCGACAAGACAGCTTTAGCTTTCTATTTTTTTTTGTAAAAAAAAGTCAGATTATTTGATAAGACACAAGTTCATTTTAGCTATAAACCATAAAATTTTTAATTATATTTTTGGCAAAAAAGGGAATTCCGACGGTGGCCGCTAGTCCTGTCCAGAGATGGGCATTATTTTTAAATACTTTAAAATAATTCATATTAAAATAAACGAAAATGTTAGTGCAGAATTAATGTATGGTAGGAAAATAGTAACTATAGTCTGTACCATACTTCAAATTCAGCATTGCTCTTACGGGCTGCTATATTGCCAAACCTACGCCTCAACCGGATTCTATTTAAACACAAAGCTTTCACTTTTATTACATATAATCATCTTAGCGGTGTTTACCATCCTCTTGCCAGCGGTACTTCAACTGCAGGTTAAAAACGGATATTTTTTTTCAATTTAGTTATGTACACTATACTTATTATTATTATTAATTATAATAATTAAAATCATAATTACCAAAATTCTCAAATAAGTTAGTTATTTTATTATATCACGTTTGAGAACCTCTGAAATTCAGTACTTAAAAGTTCCTTTCAGAATACCACTTTAGGTAAAAGAAAAGTGACAACGCTGTGCAAAATTTCCCCATAAAAAATACATTTCCCTATGCTGGCCGTGCTTAATTTTAAGTATGGTACAGACTATAGGTTAGACAGGATTAAACCCCTAAATCTAAAGCCGGTAATAAGAGAACCTTTAAAAACTTCTAATAAAAAAGGTAGGGTTGTCAAATTTGTTATTGGGAAGGAGGTTTATATACGAGCTTATAGAGACACAAAATCTTGGAATAAAGCATATATTTATAAAGTTTTAGGACCTCGAATTTACTTATGTATATTAGCAAAAATAAACAGATTTGGAAAACGCATGCAAATCAGATTATTAAAACGCGATTCTCCGCGATTAGTACTATAAATTTACATGATTGGTCTGAAAGAAAAGAAATATAAAAGCTTCTGTTAAACTTAGCTTATTTGGTTATTTTGATATAGTTACTTTGTATTATTAGCGAAAAAACTTATCAGGGAGGATTGTAGTGTATAAAGAACTTTAGGAATGCAGAGGAAACTATTTTACCGACTAGAAAAACGAGAATGTATGTAACAACGATGGAAGTAAAAGGTGTCTTTGTCTGGTTGTTATCGTTGTAAGTTAACGTCCATGTTTTCTAAAATATATTATATTAGTTCGACAGCACACGATTAAGCAATACTGTCTTCTTATTCGACGACTACCTTGATACATAATATACAGTTACTTTTGAAGAAAAAAATATTGTATCAAAATTGTACAACTTTTTATAAATTGTGAGGTGATATATTGTTACTTGAACAACATTGCTCCAATCTCTCTTCAAATTAATGCAAATTAAAAGACCCATAAATATATTTTACTTGTTTTTCTTTCTCGGACTTTGGAAATGTTTTTTGTACAGTACAGACTCACAAGAATGTTTAAAGAAAACATTCTTAAAACCTGTGAATTTTCTCAAATATGGTCCACTCCTCAAATTAAGAGTCACAAAGGGAGGAGAAGCTATTAAAAAACATTTAGACCATAAAAAACAACGATTTATTTTTCTTAGTTTAATTTTTATCAAAGTTTGGTTAAACAAAATGCAATGGATTTTACATCTTTACGTGTTTGTGTAAATTTGCATTTTTGTAACTTTTTGATATCAGTGCCCAGCAATAAAATCATTTTTAAATGTTTTGGGCCAAGTTTTCATTCTTCTCTTCAGAGTAAGAGCCGAGATGCCTAAATTTTAAGCATTTTGACGGCGACTGAAAGTAGTTCTTGTGCTATTGAAACTTATTTATTTTTCTAGGTATATTTTTTGGTATGCTTTTACGACATGGACATGTTAGGGATTCAATTTAAAAAAAAAAACTTAGATATTACTATTTGTTGCTGTTGATACTAGTAAACTTTCAAATGATCTTATTTAAAATTTTTATTATTTATAAATATGTTTCATTTAACTAATTTTGAAAATATTAAGTTATTCATAAATTTTGTTGGATTGTAGATTATAATTATACCGCAATATGCACGTATAACAACTAACACAAAATTTAATATGTAGACGTAAATTTTATTAAAACGACTATCTAATATTTTTTAATTACAGTTACAAACTTTAGGTGTTTTCTCGGATATAATTACATAAAGAAGTTTATTTCCTACAGCACTGTACTGTACAGTACATAGATGTTGGTTGCAATCATTTATATTAATATAATATTCTTTGTATCAAAAACGTTGCTATCTGAAAAAGAACCGAATACAATTTTTCATTTTTATCTGTCATTTTTTATGAGTCTCCCGTTTTACAAAACGACTTTTGTATATTTGTTTATTTTATGTTAGTTTTAAGAGTAAATTTGTCTACACTTAATTTTATTTTAAAATATTTTCAAAAAACGTTTATAATGTAAAACAAATAGATATAAGATTAAAGATTGTCGTATCCAGGATATAAAAATGTTTTTCAATAAATTTTTTCAAGATATGTTTTAAAATTAATTTTTGTTCAAATTACTTATTGAAACTGCTGTTAAGGTTGGTGTAGACCATAAACTGTTGTTGTTTTTGATTTTAAATACTACAGAGCTATAAATTATTGACAAAACTATGAAAGGTCGAATGTTGTTATTTTTATTTTGCATTAAATTAAACAATGTTGCTAAAGCTGTAGACAAAATTGAAACCGGTACTGTATTCTATGATATATAAACCACTTTGTTAGTTTAATTGCTGTACTAAGCGAAAAATAAAAATAATTGGTTTTTAAACACGTCTTCTTCGGAAACGTATTGTTTAAATGATAAAAAAGTTTTTGTAATAAATGTTAAATTGAGTTTCTTTTTAAATAATAGTTTTCTGTTGCAATTTATTCTTGAGGCAAATTAAATTTAATAAAAAATTAAAAAAACACATTCACTTTTACTTGTCATTTGGACGTTTTTATAATTAAAACCCACATAACACAAAAATGTCCATTACATATGCAATGAATGTGATGTTCATGGATTATGGAGGTTTAATGTACATCTACAATCAACATTATGGATCTTATATGGAGTTACAATGGATGTGACATTTCGTCAAATATGACCTCCACTGTATAGATTATGGAGTTGCAATGGACGTGTTATTTTATCAGATATAACCTTCATTGCAAATCCACTGTCCTCCAAATATACTCTTGTATGTAGGTTGAAATATTTATTTTAGATATTGGTACTTAGGTTAAAATAAACTAAAAAAAACATTATTATATTTACTGTCTGTCTTGAAGTTTCTCTAAATTGATCGTTTCCTGAAAAAAATCAAAAATGTACAATTACTATTCCAGAAAGCAATTATATAATCACAAAGGGCGCTCACAGTGAAAATAATGCATAAACTTTAATACCTCTGTAGTACTTTGTATATAAATCATAGATAACCTTATTCGTTTTGTTATACATACATTCCTGCATTTTTCTCCGTTTCCTTTCCATTTTAATTAGGTAAGATATTAATATATTGTTACTTACTTGTTCTATAAACAGAAATCACCAAAAACTAAAAATAATTTGTAAAACAGTTTTGTTTTATAATAATGACAGTATATTGCAGTATATATTTCACGAAAAACGCTAAATCACTAACCTCGCAAACTACCATTAACAATGGTTGATGGGTAAGAAATGGCGGCGTTGCCGATAATATTCAAATTTCCTATATAATCATGAATTGAAACTTGTCTGTAATGTTGGTGATATAAAGGTAGTTACATAACTAGTAGTAAACGTATGTATGGAATGTTACACATATTATGTAATTAAAGCGGAAACATTTACTATAATGAACCAATAAGAAGAAACTGATTTTTTCGGTACCAAATCATAAATTCGAATTAGAAAACAAGTAATTTGATCTTCAAATCCACTTTTTTTAGTCATCAACAAAAAATTCCTTAATATGAATCATCTAAAACAAAATATCCTTTTTTATTTAAGATTATTCGTGAAAATTCAGATGAAAAAATGTTTTTCATCACACATTCATAAACTGTTTTCCGAGTCTTCGCAAACCTCTACAGGTTCTTGGTGGGTCTCCTACTGACGTCTCGTTTTATAATTCTTACTCGGATTATATTGTTTAAAAGATCCATGTAAATACATTCTGATGTATATACGTTCATAGATGTGCACGTACGTATATACTGTGGAGCTGTAAGGTACATTACTTGATGGATATTCATCAATGTATGAATCGACAATATTTATTTACTCTTAAATATATTGCTACCAACTTAAGATAAAGTTTAACAAACTTTGTAGCGTAAAGTTTAACTTGACCACAATCAAGTTGAGTTACCTCATATGTGAAATTCAATGATTACCCAACATGAAAAATTATTTACTTTTAACTGTTTTGCTACGGCCAGCATGCTCAAACTGAGATTTTGCACAGTTCTTTATCTATTAAATTTCTTTAACAAACTTGTTAGTTTACTTAAAATTAATTAGTAGGATAATAAGAAGATTTTAAAATAATAAATTAAAATAAATATTATGAACGAAAGCGAGTTAAATTAAAAATATACAATTTACATTTCTAAACGAGATTGCTTCAACCGTTGAGACTATAAACATTGGAGTACCTCAAGGTTCTGTTTTAGGGCCTACGTTATTTTTAATATATGTACATTAACGACTTGGCATATTATATAAAAAATACGGAAGTAGTACTTTTTGCCGATGACAAAACTCTACTTATGTCACATTCTAATTTAAGTGAACTACAATTCAAATTATCAGAAGTACAGTCACAGGTACTACATTGGTTTAGAAATAATAAATTACAACTGAACGAAGCAAAAACTGTTAGTATGATTTTTAGTCATAAATCTCTAAACGACTTCAATAACCGAAGCTCAGTAAAGTACTTAGGTTTTCATCTAGATCCAAAATTACAGTGGAACAAATCTATTGATGAACTTTCGAATAAACTAACACAAACTATGTTTGTCATACGTAACCTAGTAAATGTACTACCACTAAACATTGCTTTAACTGTGTATCAATCGCTTTTTCTATCTCGTGTCTGTTATGGATTGATAGGTTGGGGTCATGCAACAAATTCATGTAGAATATTTGGCCTTCAGAGAAAAATAATTTGCATTATTATAATAATGAAATATCAGTCTGATGTTAAACCTGTGTTTGTAAAGTTAGGCTTATTAACCTTACCTTGTTTATACATATATTCATGTCTGGTCTATGTTAAAACAAATATTAAACAATTTGTTAAAAATGAAAGTATTCACCATTACAACACCAGAGATGCTTCTAGCTTACGAATACCTTACTATAGGCTATTATCAAACCAATGTGGTTTTAATTATTTAGGGCCAAAGTTGTTTAACCATTTGCCTGAAGCACTTAAAAGTCTTTCAGATACAAATTTTAAAAAAGAAAAGAAAAGTATTAATCAAAAATACGTTTTATAGCATAGACGACTTTTTGCTATACAAATTTAATTAGTAGATAGAAACTAATAGAATTCAGCCTGTCCTCGATGGGCCGATTATAATTCAATTAAAAAAGCGCCAACGCGGGAAAAATGAGATTTCAGATGTCAGTTTTCATCTGACAACGCTTAAAGTAGTCAAATCAAACAACACAAGTCTAACAATGAGTATATATATATATTGCAATAGCAGCATAAAAAGAATAAAATACAATCAAGAAAAGAAATACACAATAAATAATTGTTTGCAAGTAATCACACAATAATGCCAGTATAAGCCGCAAACTAAATTAAGTAATGAGTTTGTTAACGTTTAAATTACTGAATTTAATTTGGTGAATACAAAGAAGAATAATCGAATTACTACAAATACAAAATGTCAGAAGCAAAACGCACCGGAAGTAATTTTAACAGGTAATTACAAAAAAAATCTGCATTTGTTAATCGTGATAACATGCATATGTCTAGGTCGTTCGTATCTACGATCAACACCAAAACAAATTACGAAATACAAAAAGAGGTTACTTATGATTTTCCTGACATGCGATTAACGCTAATGGAATATCCAAAATATCCCTCTAAAACCACTGAAAGTTTAACTAATAAATATACAATGGTATCACAAGTAAGCTGCGAATAGTTCATCCGATGATTAATATACACAAAATTCGCTAAGTTTCCACGCATCTTTTATATGATAAATTACAGGTGTGCCACCGAGTCTTCGGGATTAGTTGCGCATCTAACGAATATGACCTGATTTATTTAATTTAACAAGTAAGATTTAATTATTTAATTTCGGCGTCCGTGCATGTTCTAATTACCAACATAAGGAAGAACTAAATGAGTAATAGTTAACAATTTCCTGAGGTAATACGTAGAGGTGACCAAATTTGCTGTTACAATAAAAGAAAAATAAATCTCTACGTAAAATAGAAATGCATTCTTACCCCAGCGATTTTTTCATATGCAAAAGATCAACACCTGAATTGATTTACACATCAATAACGTAGATGTTTCAAAGCTTTTAAATGTGGATATCACTGGGCATTACATTAACATACTTGCTGTTTCCTGAGCGTGAGCAAAACGGAAAATGAAATATAAACAAATCAACCTCCTAAAACGTATTTTGACAATGGGCGAAATTCATACAGCGCGATAAACCATACCAAAGTTTTTTAACATAACAAATATAAATCTAACTGTTTCTCAGTACATTTGCGGAAGTACATTAGAGTGATTTTCTACTACTAAAAAACCCCAAAAGTGGGAAACGGCCGTCCATTGGTTCATTTTTTTGCATTTTTACATTTGCATCAACATTGTTACCTTACAATGTTATACGTTGTGGTTTTAGGCCGCGATTTATTCAAAACTTATTTGAACTACGTGGGTATAAAATCAGCTTTCAACGTTTCCATCTTTATAGCCATTTACATACTAGTAGCCAACGTGGTTCATAATGTTGGTGCGACAGCTAAAGAATCCGTTTTAAAAGCGATCTAAAATCACTTATACATGAAACTGAATTTCCACAATATAATAACACGGGAACACCTGTATTTGATAAACGAGTAAAACAGTTATTTATAACAAAACGAAAATTAACTTCTTACATAAAGTTTCTCAAATTTATTGTACTCCCGGTACAATCACATTTTATTGCCGAATTTGATTAAGAACCTCCGTTCCGAAACAAATTTCTTTGATATAATAGTTCGGTCCTTTTTTAAAAATCCAAAAACCCTGACGTAAAATTTTTAAGAAAGATTCCCAAAAACAATTGCAATGAAAAAAGATGTAAAAAAACCATGACGCAATTAAGCACGAGAGAATAGTGCTCGTCCAAAAAGTTCATATAAAAAAAAATTAAATGACAATCCACACGACTGAATATTTATGACCAAGAGAACTAATAAATTGTACTGCAATTGTGATTTCTGACAATAGGCCTAAATGAACTCAAGTGCATTTTTTTAAAATATAGTCAAATTATTTATTTTTGTGTATAGATGGTTAATACAAACAACACTAAAATTTAAAAATGTCAGTCGTTTGTACCGGTATATCTGTCATTTGTAAGACTTCTGTCATGGTCTTATGCATTTCTAAAGATACAGTTTTTTTTGTGTTAAAAGGTGCCCTTGCTGCCCAAGTTCTTGCATCGTAACTATTTTTTATAGAAATTTATCTTTTGTTTCTAATAAACTTCTAAACTAAAATTATACGTTTCTAATGGCTAATGCTGTTTTCGCAGCTGCTTATACGTTTTTCTTAAATTTGGCACAAAAATTATTATTATTCTAATGATTGTTTTATTGAAATTTTGCACTTTTAGCTTTCTAAGTCAAGAAAGTACGAAGAACTTGTTATTTAAATAATTTAAATTTAAAACCAGAATTCGCAAATATTTAAACTAATTCATACGGATTATAATAAAGAAATTACAGCTATTTAAACAATATACTCGTAAAATTTGAATAGCGTTTTTTGTTCTTATTTAAAAAAAAAGTTGAAAGAATTTTAAAATTCCTCTAAATGTCTTAACGTACAAACATTTTTTTTTCTATAAAGGAAATATTTAGTAATGAATAATAAATTAGGTCTTAAAAGAACATATAAATGATATTAGTAGTACAGATTAAACACAAACCCAGCCTAACGTTAACCTCTAACGCTAAAGAACTTCTGAATTTACGTGTTTTAGCTTATTACTTTAACTCTTAGCTTTATTGTTCTGACGTGAACTTATTAAATTGGTAAAGTTTTTGTTTTAGGTTAGAGCTTTTGTTGCCCTCTAACTTTGACACTTCTTGTGGTGGTTAAACTGCACAAACTTTTTTCTTTAAATTATTTTGTTATGCTATTAATTTTTCCGTAAAAAATGTAAAATATTTAAATTAATATTTGTGTGAAATTTGTAAGTTTAGAAATTAAAAAAATAAACATTAAAAGTTCAAAGTTATCAATTACCTATAATGCGTCTATTATAGTAGAAAAACGCATATTTCCTCATTTGGAATGATTAAGTGCGATAAATACACGTATTTTGCTGTGACATACAACACTTGCAAAAATTGTTTTTACAAATCATTTAGTTCATTGCACAACATATTGTTGACAGATAAGCATTTACAAGTATGTTGTTTATATAGAAAATGAAATTTTGCCAAAGTTAAAAAACGTATGAAATATTTTTCTTTTTATACCTGCAATCGGTAATAAATTAAAGTTTTTAAAAAGTTTGGTATATACAACAATTAATAGATATTTAACTGTAACTGAACAAAGCTTTTAAAATAACAAACAACAGATCTAACCGTTATAACAAGAAAGTTTTGTAACTCACTACAAAGGTGCTCGCGGGTTAGTTGTTTCTTCATATTACATTTGTTTAAATGTCACCTAATATCTGTTGCAATATTTTAGGTAGTTTAGATTTAAGTAAATTTAATTCTTTTGCATATAGTATGTGTATAACCAAAGTTGTACTGTTGTTTGTTAATAATCATTGTCATATTAGAAGTATAATTTTCTGTGATTAATTAAGGGTTAACGATGATTGAGTAAATGACAATGAACAGATCAGCAATGCATAAACACTTACCTTTGAAAATATGTTTATGTAAAAATACCTTTTAAATTTCAATACGTATTGAATAAGTTGAATGATTAATAACTAAATTGTACTTGCAATTCTTCAATTGGTTAGCAGCTATGTCATTCGCGTTACCATCTTATAAAATAACAAAAGAGATAAGACGTATATCTGGCGTCCGAAAACTGTACCGTCCTTTAGCTTTCAGA
This sequence comes from Aquatica leii, assembly GCA_035610365.1. Lineage (NCBI taxonomy): Eukaryota > Metazoa > Arthropoda > Insecta > Coleoptera > Lampyridae > Aquatica > Aquatica leii. The sequence continues at coordinate 134,230,100 of CM069433.1, forward strand.
TAAGCTTTCCGTCCGGAGTAAGCGTCACCCATTATCAGATTAAATTTCCGAATCGTCAAGCACTAAATGTACAATACTGTTTGAGATTAAACAAACAATTCGGAAACAATGAAGCTACACCATTCAGAAAACAAGAACCATGACAAAAAAACTAAATGTGGTAGCGCACTCTGAACTATTTCACAAAACAACGTCAGCAAAATAATGATTTTACATCTATATGGTAATAAATGTTCAAAGGCGTTGCCTTCTTGTTTAATACATTTTTGAGCTCGCCCGATAACACTTCTTGTCACTTTTAGTAGAGTTCTTCCATCAATGTTATGTAAAGTGTATGTAATTGTGTCCTCTAACTTGTCCACATTTCGATATCGTTGTTTGTAGGCTTCATCTTTCTGAAAACCCCAAAGATGAAAATCTAGGGGAGTTAAATCCGGCTACCGTGCACAAATTGACCCATTTGTACATATCCACTGAAGGCCAAAGATTCTTGTTAATGAGTTATACTTTCAAAATAATTATGAGCATGTGCTCCATCCTGTTGAAAGTGAACATGGGGGTAAGCAAAAATATTATTTAGAAAATCATTGATGATTGGTTCTAATAATGAGACATATTTCTCTCCAGTCAAATTCCCGCAATAGAAAACGAGACCAACAATTTGCGAACCTATTAAACGCACTAAACATTTAAACTAAAGTGGTGTTGGAGACGTGAGTTCTTTATAAGAGCACGTATCTACCTGAATTCGACAAATTAGATTTGTCGGATCATAAAATAAATTTGTTATCTAGAGGTTCGTTACAAAATTCTATAACCAGTTACAAAAAAATACTCTCCTTGCTACATCTCGAGCTGTTATAGTGTGCACCCTTTCAAGTTTTTTTTAAATGTTATTGCAGAATCGTTTTCTTTTTCACATCCAACTCGATAGTAGCGTCTCGATTTTCTAGGAACTGCTTTAAAATACGCCAGCACATTCGTTTTCGTTTGTTCATCAATTATAAAAAGCTTGCTTCATCGTGTTTTCTTTAATTTAAACAAATACTGAATATTTGGTGCTTGACGATTCGAAAATCTATCCTGGTAATGTTGTAGGGAATTTGCGGAACTCTTTCTGCACACCAGATATGCTTCAATCATGTCACATTTTTGTAAATGAGTAAAAGGTATTTTAAAGCTGTCATAAACGAAAATATTGAGAAACAACTATTGACAGATTAAATTTATCTGACGTCTCATTCATAGTCTACTTAAATTTTGCTTATTATTTGTTTACTTTCAAGTTTAGGGTGGTTATGAATTCTTTGTTCAAAGTTAAATTTTTTTTCGAAATGTGTAAAAATATAAAGCGTGTCTCATTAAAAAAAAATTGTTTTTATGAATACTTTGAAAACGGGACGTTCAAATGTTTTCTGTAGCCGCCATTGTAACCAGCAACAAAAATTACACCAATTTGCCTATTTGCTCCAATAATAACGGAGATGGTGAATAATGGCCAACGTTTGACTTTAAACACGATACAGTTTATACTGTATACATTTTTCTTAGAAATTAATTTTAAGTTATAACTATGTTATGTTGATGAAAAAAATTAAAAAAAAAACAGTAAGTAAACATCTATAATTTGTGTATTTTGTGGCTGGAAGGTATAAACAAAATGTAGTAGTGTGTAATAATGCTGCGCCGTACACTTGAAAGCAATAAAATTACTAAAAGCGTTGTTCCCAAAAATAATACGTTTATGTGTTCAGTACATGGTTTACAGCGAGTTGCAGAAGCAGTTCGGATTACTTATACTAACCTAAACAACTTAATATCAAATATTAAGAAAGTATTTCTGAAAGCGCTAACGCATCTCCATCTATTTAAGGAAATACACCGCTCCCGCTCACACTAATTATGACTTGATGGGGAATTTGGATAGAAGCTACAATTTATTATGTAAACAAATTTTAAATGAACTAGAAAGCTGTCTATAAATTGAACCCCAAAGGAGCACTACAGCATTAAACAAGCACACATAATTAAAAAAAAAATTTGAAAAAATTGCATATTTATCCAAGCAGATTTGTTTATACAAGGTGGTGACTTGGAAAATGCAGCATAAGGATTTCAATGCTAAATCTTTAATGTTGAATTATTTGCAGCCAATCCATATTATTGTTTAAAATTTTATAATTATATATAATTTTGAAATGTTTGTCCAGAATAAATCCTAGATTTTAAATGTCAAAAAAAATGGTTGAGCCAAAGAACGGGGGATCTAGCCGACCAATTAATTACACAATTTGGATTAGGACCTTATTGGAAAAACTGTCATTTAAAAATTCGCGCACATCTCGGCTGTTGTGTGCGGGACAACCGTCCATCTATAACCAAATTTTTTGGTTACCACTGGAGGTTCTGTTCCAACAACTGCAAGAAACGCTCTCCTGTTAAGTTTTTATGTAAAAAAATGGTCCTACAGTGTGATGACCCAACATTCCCACCCAAACATTAGCTTTTTGGGGATATTGGGTTCTGGTTTGTACAATTTTGTGTGGATGCAGTGTAAACGTGCATTCAACTGTAAACAAAATATTTCTTAAAAACGTTTAATTTTCGTTACATTATTCAATCAGTTGGAAGCAAAACGCACTCTTCCTCTCCAAATTAGGCTTATGCAATTTTTGATGGCATTCATATTTATAGGAGTAAAACGTGTGCTTTTTTAAAATTTGCAGCATTAGGGTGTGGTGCAAACCAATGTTTTTCGCTATTTGCTTTAAACTTATATTGGGATTTTCAGCTACTGTCGCCAAAACATTAAAGGTGTTGTCGTTTTCTGATGATAATTATTACATTTACAATTATTTAATACTGTGTCTGTAGTTTTAAACTTGCGTATTATTCTGTCAACTGTATGTAAATAAATGTTTGTTTTTCTCATTCCATGACATTCTTAAAAAAAATTATTTCTTTCATGTTTTCGGTTTTGGGACATGGAAAATTGTGGCAATATTTTTGTCTCTGCAAAATATTTGTTTACATTGCTTCTCTAACATAATTAGGGAAGCAAATAATTCAACATTAAAGATTTAGCATTAAAATCCATATGCTGCGTTATCCAAGTCTAAGAGGAAACGGACTTGTTTTTGAACAAAGAATTGCAATAACAGAAGTAGTAGTATTTCGTTTAAGTAAACTGAAGAAAAAATAATTTATTAATAAATTAAAATAACATTACGGGTTACCAACAGCTGTAAAACACATAAGAAGTGTTGCAAAATCAACTCAATGCATCAAATAAACATTTATCACCAACGGATTAATACATTTTAAAAGGTTTACTATATGTTCATGCGATGTGGAACAAGTCTGTTCACAATACAAAATTATTCTTGCCGACAACAGACGTAAATTTACACTTTGGCATGTAATTATCAAATATCAAGATTTGTATTTTTTTTTGTATTTACAATAAAACCTGTCAATGCGAAACGTTTTTCAAACGTCAACCTGTTTATATTTTTTTCAGACTTGTGAATGTACTTTATCTTATTAAAACGGCATGTTTCTATAACGCAGCAGCAGAAAGTAAATTGCGACCTCAAACTACAAAATATCATAAAACTAAACTTGTTAATATGGAATGTATCAAAATTATTTTATCGCATTTACAAGAAATTTATAAATCTACCATTGTAGTTTTTACCGTTTGTAAAAAAAGATATGCGGTACGTAGTGTTATAAACTTATACCTAATCCATAAATAATCCGGCGGGGTTTCTATCGGCAAGTACGTCCGGTTAATAATACATTATAAAAAGCACGTTTATTGAAAATTTGTTTTTGTGTACACGAAATATTCTGTCGTCATTATTGCAAGAAACTGTCAACATATTACAATTATCAATCGTTTAAAATAAGTTACACATTTAAAAAATGCATAACATTTTATATATTTTTTTGTTACTATGTATCTACTATTAGCTGTTATCTATGTATAAACAAAATAATAAAACCTGACAAAGCTAAAAATTGTCTAAAGGGGAACATTTACCTGGTATTATATAGGATATAAAACATATTAATGACACATTTTAAATGTAGTTTTTTGTGCATAATTGAAGTCTTTTTAGTGCATAACTATCCGAACTCTAATCATAAGTATCCTATTCCCTAAAACCAGTTTCTTACTTACGGAAAAAACAAATGCAATAAATATGTAATAGCTGTTATATTTCGACTGGTACAATTTCTTTTACAGTTATTTTTTCTATTCCATATGTTTGTTTTTGCAATTACACAATACAATTAACATTTTAAATGTCATGAAATGTTTATTGTGTCTTCCTAACCGATCCGATCAATTGATAATTCTGTTTAATACCGTAAAATTGCAAACACGGATATTAACGTTTATTTTTATTTAAGTTAATATTATGATATGCATAACCTTAAGCTATACATCCTCTTCTTTTATAAAATATTTTGTTTTCAATTTTATTTAATCTGATGTTTAAAACGGAAAATGCTTTTGATACTTTAAACGCAAACACGCCTTCAAGTTTTCATTTTTATTAAAATATTTATCCGAATTTTTTTATAAATGTTTTTGTACAATGATTTTTTAATCTAAATTTGTTTAATATTTTCTTTGCCTTACACGTCTTAAACATTTACTTTACCAGACATACAAAATTATTTAAAAATATCAATATTCGGAAAAGTTACAGATTGCGTTATTTTAACTTTAAACAATTTTATAAACGTATGTTATATTTTCAATATTTCTTAAAATGAGTTTTTAATATATGTTTAATATTTAAGAAAATTACTTTTTCAAATATTACTCTGCTTGAGTGCTTTTTCACGTTTGTTTACGTAAGAAACTGTATTTATGAAGCGGATTGACATATAATTGAAATAAATTTAACATGTTTGCGTGCTCGGCATTTTCTTATTTCTGTAATTGACAAAAACATCTGAAGTTAACACTAATTTATTCATCAGTATGATGTACTTGTACGGTTAAAGCAGTAAATTGACAGCAGAAAATATTTTTGACAAAATGTGGAAGAATAAATCGTATATTAAAATTCTTTACGAGATTTTTGGTATTGTAAGTTAAGGTGACATTAGTGTGAATCACAACAATTTTCAGGAAAAAATTGTATTTGTGTGTAGAACTGGGAACATTATTATCAACTAATTGGCGTCATCGTATATGTGTTGGTAGTAACTTAAAGTTACTAAAGAAAGTTGGTTTCGGTCGTGAACACCTGTTGGTAATGTTAATAAATACTTGTCGTGAGTCAACTTCTATAATGCTGCCAAACTGATAACGATGTTAGCCATAGGGTCTTACATTTAGATAAGCAGAAATTTGAAAACTGTTAGATTTGTAGCGTAATCATAATATTTGATGTTGTTGAAGTGAAGGCGACTAACTCAGTATAATTCGGAACGAGGGTCTCGGTGTACTAGTGCTACAGCAACTTAAAAAGACGCAAAAATGAGTAAATATCATCAAATACAGATTTTGTTTAAATCTGTCGATCAATGAAAGAGACAATTTGCAAAACACAGGTTCTAACAATAATATAATTATTTCCAACACGAGAATAGGAGTCTATAATATTGATGCAGAGTTTTTTTTTCTCAGGCAGCACTCCATACACATAACTATATTCAATGCTAACATGCGCCAATATGTAATTGATTCTAATAAAAATTTAAATACAACCGACAATTATAATACTAAATCGCAAAAACTCCAACCGACAATTCTTCGTCATAAAGTATGTGTGGTAAGTATGTGCCTAATTTTGATGTTGACTGCGTTGAAATGCTCGAAGAAACTTGTCGGACATCACGTCAACGTACTCAACGAGAATACATAATAGCTCAAGATGATTCAAAGTTGGCGACTGAAAGTAAAATTGAGTCAGTATGATCTACGTTGTGTTTACATATAAAAAGTGAGTACGCTTAAGGGTGGCAGTTATAAAATTAAATACAATTAAATAATAGTAAAATTATACGATATTATAAGTAGTACGCTGGCTGATTAATTAGAAAATTAAATACAATTAAGAAAAAATATACGATATGATAGTTAACGTGCATAAAGCTGACTGATTAATTACAAAATTAAGCACAATTAAAGGATTATACGATACTATGTGATTTTAGGAGGTGCGAATGATCTTACGTCATTCCTGATTTCATAAATGAGGTAGACAAGTTTTTATTCCATATCGTTGCAATAGCCGTGTACAAAGGTTGTGTGGGAGCTACACGAAATTCGCTAAAAGATAATGTGACGACGCCATTTTAGAAATGTTTTCATATCTGGGAACGTCTGACTAATATTTTTAATAAGTCTTCCTCAGCACATCCGCTAAAAGTGTAATAGAAATAACTAACGAGGAAAATTCAGCAAAAAAAAGCACTATTTAAATGTCGCGTAAGGATTGTAACGATACGCCTTTAAAAGAATCAGTGTCGGCGCACAAACCAGTGCAGTCAGGAATTGTAATTTAAAATATTATTTTTGACATATACATAAATAACAGCATGTAATAATGTACAGTGGCGTCCATATTCAGTGGATTTTGGGGTGAATGACAACAATATGCCGCGCCACCATAAACGCTATCTTGGTGCCAAACTACATTGAAAATATGATATAGAAAAAATTAAATCTGCTATTTCCGACATTAACATCGTTTCTGAAACGCCATAAGAAGAAAATATCCATTCGTATGTGTCAAAATATAAAAAAAAACGTGCGCGTGCGTAGTGTCTTCAAAAACTATCAATGGCTACGTTGACAACCTTAAAGAATATTTTGAAGATATTCCGCCATTCCATATCATAAACTACGACGAGACGAACCTTAGCGACGGGCCCGGTCGCAAAAAAGTAATCGTTAAAAGGGGAGCGAAATCCTGATAAAGAATTACCATTGTTAGTAAATCAGCCATTTCTCTTATGTTTGCATGTTCGGATAATGGATTCTTTCTACCTGTGTATGTCGTTTATCGGGCACTGCAAAAGTACGTGGATTACAGGTGGACTTATAAGCACCCGGTACAATGCAACACCTTCATGATGTTTTGATTTGCGTTGTTTCGAAAATTGGCTGAAAGCTGTTATTGCAAACATTCGAATGGTCTCAAAATACTAATTAGGAATAATTTGTCTTTGCATATTTCAGTAGAACATGCTCCTACCCTTCAATTCGACTCATATAAAAAAAACTCCTACACGTTTGTTACATGTCTTTTTAAGGCGTATCGTTTACGACCTTTGCGGGTTGGGAGAAACGTTCATTTAAACCTTTTTACATATTTGAAGTCGTTGAGAGCGGTTGTTGGTATCACGGCGCTTTTCCGCTATTCTAAAAGTTGTTCTTTTTTTCTTAGTTTGGCTTGGTTATTTCTATTACACTTTTAGCGAATGTACTAAGGGCAGATTGTTCCATCTACTACGCGGATTAAGCGAATTAGTAAATTACACGACGTTTTCCCGTATAACAAGTAATTCTAAGATGGTGTCGTCACGTTACCTTAATTACGTTTAACCTTTTGAGCGAGTTTCGGGGGGTTATTTTGTGGAGTCCACTTTATGTAGGAAACCAGGGGTTTGGAAAAATTACTCACTCCTCTTTTTGGAACTTTATAGTATTGTATAATTTTTTTATTGTAGTTTATGCTGTAATTAATCAGTCAGTCATATGCATATTACTTATCATATCGTATACTTTTTCTTAATTGTAGTTAATCCTCTATTTAATTAGTCAATTTTATGCGTACTACTTATATTATCGTATAACTTTTTTTTTCTTAATTGTATTTAATTTTATAACTAACCGTCAGTCTTCAGCGTATTTACTTGTTGTAGATCATACAGACTCATTTTATTTTCAGTCGCAATCTTTTAAATCATCTTTAACTTTGGTAACGAAATTTGTCTTAAGTACGCTGACGTGACATCCGTCAAGTTTCTTCAGATTTCTTACTGATAGTTTTTTTCCCTTCAGTAGTGTTATTGGGAAAGTACATCTTCCAAAAATGAAGAAAAGAGGAATATTGCGTTTTACTGTAATCTCAAATATGTGGTGTAAATAGCGTTTCTTTGTAATTGTTTTGTAATTTCATTTGTTTTGTAGTAAATAAATATACTCTGTGACCTAAATAAGCAACACCAAGAAGGCTTTAGATTTTTTGGGCCAAACTTGACAGAATAGTTTAAATAGTCAAAGGTAGTAATTGAGTAAAATTTTAAATAAATTAAACAAAAGATAAAGGCATTTCTTATTATTAATGTATTGTACCGCTCCCATTAAACTCACACTCCCACACTCTTTTTCGCATGCATTCCACCAGGTGATCTATTTCTTCCTGAGGTATTGCATCCCAGGCAATCTGTAATTCATGCCATAGAGTTTCTAGTGTTTGTGGAGGATTGGCTAATTGTTTGAGTGTTCTACACATAATGTTTTACATATGTTCGATAGGCGAAAGGTCGGGAGAATTGGATGGCAACAGCAACAGCGTTAACCACTTCAAAGGCGCTCCTTAGAATGCCTTGCAATGTGGGGACGGGCATTATCCTGTTGGAAAATCGGGTCCTTCAGTTCCGGGCGGAATGGAACCACTTTATCAACATATCGATAAGCATTCATATTGCCTCGGATGAATACAAACTGCGACCTACTTCCATAAACAATAGCACCCCATGCTATAAACCCCACAGTGTAGTCAACATGTCGCTTAACAGAAAACTGCACATTGCGATGTTCTCCATGTGACCATCGTGCATTCCCACGCCGAATCTGGATTCCTCACTGAAAACCACCCTATGCAATTTCACGTCCCAAATCCAGTCGCAAGGTACACTACTCTAAACGTTGCTGTCGATGATGAGCTGTTAGCAGATGTGGTCGATCGGACTGCAAGTTAAAAGACCTAATTCGACGGTAAACTGTACGAAGGGTTACAGGACGTCCTTTGTTTCAAAACCATTGATCGGCTATTGATCTTGGACTCGAGAATCGGTCTCTTAATGCCATTAATCGAAGATGACGATCCTTGACCACATTTGTCTGCCATCCACATCCTCGGCTACAAAGTTTTTGACCTTCTCTAGACCATGTCGAATAACACCGTACTACAAAGGATTGGTTACGGTTAAGACGGTTAGCAATTTCTTCGAATAAAAAGCCACCTTCACGTAAGTCAATAATGCGACCTGGTCGAGTTCACTCATTTGTCGATAATTTTCAAGTAGCTGCACTCTAGGCATATTCGCAAGCCCAAAACGCAAAAAAGGACACAAAAACAAAAGCGAATTTTAACCAAAAGCAGTACCGAAACCAACTTTATACCCGATAATTTTGATTGTTACAAGTAAAATGTCAAACTTTCCATTGCTGCTGTTTCACTAGTTAAATATTTTCAAAATTGGGTCCAAAACGCCTTCTTGGTGTTGCATTTTTTATGTTTACTTTTAGATACCTACCTACATTATGAAGTTCCTGTACCTTCTGCACTTTATTTTTTGTTTAAATTGTTGTCGTATGCCCTCCTTGTTGGGAAATAACAACTTAAGTGAGTGTTAACTTAGTGTTGTGATTAACCCCGACTGGGGTGGGGGTGAAGATTTGTAATTACTGGTAGGTGAAGTGGAATAGTAGATAAGACTTGGATTTTTGCATATTTTGAACGTGAGATTAAGTCGAAAGGTCAAAAAGTGTTGTGACTCACCCCGTTTACGGTACTCAATATTTTTTATTTTTGTCGCTGTCGCTGCTTAGACAGTGTTGTTAAAATGAAGTACATTTATACAACTAAATTAAATAACGAGTTTATGCAAATCCACTTCAACTAAAAACATTTTACAGCTCAATTCAGCAAACAAGATACCGGTGCTATAGTAGCTTGTACGGTACAATCCCAAAAAAAGTATTTGGGCGCTTAATCTAATCTAATCTAATCTAATCTTTTCTTGGTAAAATCAGAAAAAATCAGATCTATAAACGGGAAACTAATAATTTGGAAAAAGACTTTATTACACTTAAAAGCTTAAACATTAATATAAAGTTTTAGTAACAATATTAAGTAAGTTTTACACAAAGTTTTAAATAATTTAAAATTTACAAAATTCCTTTTGCTTATTTTAAATGTTTTAAAGTTTTATGTTGTATCGAATGAACGATAATTTATTTGCTAGGCAATTTTTAGCAGCACAAATTAATTCTTAAATTAAAATAAATTGAACAGGTACATATTTAAACAATTTGATTAATTATTTTCATATTCTTCGTGTTCCAAACTTGTGTCATCTTTCGACAAGCCAGTATTCACTACAAATTAAAAACTTTTCACTACTTCAACTAATCCATCTTTCTCCCACATTTCTTGAGTCAATTGATCCACATGCTTGAACTGTTGTTGGCGGTCTAATGTTGTGATTTCAGCAAACGCGTTGTCTCACTAAAACCTCAATTTTCTTGTCGCATTGCTATACGTTATTTATTGCGACCTTATGTTTCGCCAAATTGGAATAATGTCATCAATTTTATCACCCGTTCTAACAATTTAGTTTTCCGCATATCCCTATTTGTTAAAACCTCGTTACTTTCAAGGAAGTCTTCCTGCTTTCGTGCGGCTTGGGTTGGGGATTTAATAAACACTGTGGTACGGTGCGTTATCCATAACAATGATCTTTTTTGGAGGCAAATTAGGGATTAACTGTTTTTTGGTCCACTGGATGAAATTGTGATGAGTCCTGTCATTGTAGTAATCCGCTGATTTACTCTTGCATTTAAAAGTTTTGTTTAAATATGTAATGCTTTTTTTATTTTCTCCGAGAGCAGAGTTTTTTCTTAATTTTCGTAGATGGCAAGAACGCCATCATTGCGTTCTATGAGCAATTGTCGTCGGTTTTCACATTTTTTAAATATGAAACCAATTAACAAAATTCGTTTTAGATTAGTTTTTTGTCTGCTAGTATAATTAATATTGTCTTGCATCTTACTCATTAACATTTTCAACGTCGGCATTTGTTTGCCAACCGTGTAAAGCTTTTGTACTGTTCTCTTTAAAATTCTTAAATAGCACTTATTCATCACTGTGGATCCTTTTTTTAAGTTGATAAGCCGCTGCAGGTTTGGTTGCCTTGTCCAAAAGGAGTGCCCACTCACCAGCACTTTTTGTATATCGAAGCACTGTATAATATTTTTGATGTCTCGAGACTCAGATTGTATAATTATTTTTCCAGTTCCAGGCACAATAAGGATAACCTTGAAACATGAAAGTTACCTTAAGATTACATGTTATTAAAACACTTGTTGTAAGTGTCGAAATATATTTGAAAGTGTAAACGCGCCTTCATATTATTTCTTGTTTAAGGTATTTTAGCCACTAAGATGAAATATATAACTAATGATATAACCTAAGATTAAGTTCGCGCGTAATGCTATTTTTCTTTTGTATTTTTTAATACTAAACTACCTACGAGATTTCATAAACAACAGGTTATGGACCCAGGCCTACGCTAAACCTAAACCTGATTTATAAAAACCAAGCTCCTGCAAAACATTTCTGTGGTCGCGACTGAAACTGACCAAAAATCCGTTGCCTTATATGGTGCCAGTAGTTCAGATGAAAATAAGCAATTTTCAAACAATCGTTCTAAAAAGTCGACAGGTGTTCAGTGTAATAAATATGGTAATTTTGCAAGTAATTGTGACAACAAGACAAACAGTTCTGGAAACTCTGCTTTATTTTCTGCATTTGCTGTGTTTGAAAAAGATGACATGGTATGGTATTTAGACTCTGACTGTTCCGCACACATGGTGAGAAGTGAAAATATTTTTCAAGATGACAGATAATCTACCAAAATAACTATTACTACTGCCAATAATGAAGAATTGTCTATAGACACCCTTGGTAATGTAAACTTGCCATTGCCAGTAAATAAGAAAACATCTCGAATAAGTGATGTATATATTTAGGTACTGAGTTGAATATCAATTTATTGTTAGTCTATCAAATTGTCAAGAAGGGAAACACTGTATTTTTTGACTCTGTTGGTGCAAAAATTTGTAATTAATCGGGCCAACTGATCGCAACTGCGACCCTTAATAATAATTTTTTTAAAATGGACACCCTATGAACCACATCTTATGGTTCAGCGATGCTAAGTGTCTCTTCTGAAAAACAATGTAATTTGTGGCACAGGCGATTGGCATATTTTAATTCGACTAGTCTCAATAAGCTTAAGAATGGAGTTGTTCATGGTATTGACTTTTTTAATACTTTCTCGTCAAATTTTATTTGCGAAGTTTATGTGATGGGTAAAAGTCACCGTCAACCGTTTAAAGAAAGCGAATCGTCATCGTAAAGAGTACTTGAGTTGATACATTCAGAGCTTTGCGGACCGATGCAGGAAAATTCAATATCTGGTTCTCGCTGTGTACTTATTTTTCTCGATGACTACAGTCACTAAGCTTTTGTTTATTTCCTAAAAAGTAAAGACCAGGTTTTTGAATATTTTAAGATCTTCAAAAATTTTACAGAAACACAAACAGTCGAGAAGATAAAAACCTTTAGAACAGACAATGGTGGAGAATACTGCTGCGGAAAATAAATTGAAAACTTATTTAAGACTGTAGGGATACAACATCAAACTTTAGTACCCTACGTTGCTGAACAGAATGGAAAAGCTGAGAGGCTCAATCGTTCAATTATGGATGAGGCTCGTTGTTTATTAATTGGAGCAGGGCTGCCCAATGTGTTTTGGGCTGAAGCAATGTATACATCAGTCTACATACTCAATCGTTTACCAAGTAGGTGTATAGAAAAGACTCTTGAAGAATTGTGGAGTGATAAGAAACCAACAATGAAGCATACCAAAATTTTTGGATGTTAAGCTTTTTCACATATTCCTGCCAAGAAACGGGGAAAATCAGGTGCCAAAACAATTCCGTGTATCTTCGCAAGTTACAGTTTAGAATCTAAGGCATACCGATTGTACGATCCAAAGCAGAACTCTGTATTCCTATCCAGAGACGTTCAGTTCATCGAAAATGAAAAGGGTTCCCTATTGTTAAATAAAGATAGCGGTCAAAATCTCAATGATTCTTTTTATTTTTCTGAAGCTAAATTAGCAAAAAAACCTATTTTAGAAAAAAAATGTAATACAAATTATTCAAGTTTTTCTGAAGAATATGCTGAACCAGATTTTTCAGAAAAGGAAGGGAAGAAGTTGATCCCGATTTTGTGCCTCCGGTAACGGTACGAAAACCTCGAGAAGTATTATCTCCTCGTCTAAGACCTCAAGGTACCAGAAAAGTACCTGAAACTTTAAAAGTGGTTAGGATGGAAGTTTATGGATCGAGGCGATGCATAACGAATATGATGCTCTCATAGAAAATGGCACTTGGGACCTAGTTGACTGAAAGAAGGAGGTTCTCAATACAAAGCAAGATTGTTATTAAAGGTTATGGACAACGAAAGGTTGTCGATTTTGAAAAAACATATTCTCCAGTTGTTTGATACACTTTGATAAGATATTTGCTTGCATTTGCTGCAGAACATGATCTTGATATTGACCAGCTAGATGCAGTTGCAGCCTTTTTACAAGGTGATTTGAGTGAAGAGATTTATATGATTCCTCCAAAACAGTTCAATCAATCATACCAATAAAGTCTGTCGATTAAAAAAATCTTTATATGGATTAAAACAAGCAAGCCGTTGTTGGAATCAAAGATTAGATCTTTTCCTCAAGAAAATTGGCTTTACTGTCAAAAACCGATTCGTGTATTTATTATAAATTTATAGAAAAACTCTACGTATATTGCCAAAAATACGTAGATGATATGATTCTATTGTTAAATAATCAAGCAGCTAAAGATAATTTAAAGGAGCAATTGATGATTAATTTTAAAATGAAGTACATTGGTGAAGCCAATTCGATTCTTGGATATAAACTAACAAAAGACTGATCCAAAAAAAATTTGGATTAATCAACGTTCTTACATAGATCAAGTTTTAAATAGATTATGAGTAACTGTAATCCTGTGGATACTCTATTGTGTGCAGGCAAAAAACTTAAAAAAAAATCTCCAGTAACTTTGGAAGAAAAGAAGAAGATGGAAGATATTTCATTACAAGAGGCAGTTGGAAGTTTATTGTTTGCCGCGCAAATTTCTCTACCAGATATATGCTATGCAGTGAGTTGCGTTAGTCGTTTTAATCAGAACCCAGGACCTGCACATTAGGCAGCTGTCAAACGTATCCTAAGGTATTTAAAGAGAGCCATTCATTATAACCTTGAGTTTAGTGGAAAGATAGCTACAGGGTCAGATATAGTAGGATATTGTGACGCTGATTGGGCCGCGATCAAGATGATCGACGTTCAGTCACTGGTTATATGTATTTTAGGAACGGCTCGCCTATTTCTTGGAATAGCAAGAAACAACCCACAGTAGCCCTATCATGGACCGAATTCGAGTACATGGCTGTGTCTGCAGCAACACAAAAAGCTTTGTGGATTCGTCAAGGGTTGTGTGCTAGGTCCGATCCGATACTGTTACATGTGGACAATCAAGGTGCACAAAATTTAGCGTTAAATGGTGCTCATCAAGCTCGCACCATACTTATCGATGTACGCCCTTATATAATCTTGTTTACGGTATTTTAGGCACTAAGATAAAATTTATAACTAATGATATAACCTAAGATTTGGTTCGCGCGTTATGCTATTTTTTCTTTTGTATTTTTTAATACTAATAAAACTACTTACAAGATAATCATAAACAACATTAAGTACATACCTGTATTTTGCAAATAACACAACAAAGTAGTTTTCAAAAAAACTGATTTTAATAAATAAGAATAACATTGTAACATAATAAAAGGAATTGGTAATTATTAAAACGTACGGGAAAAATGTCCATTCTAAACTGTCATAATGAGCTTTGTACCTCTAATGCACAACTTCTCAAATATGATCTGACAAATCATTTATCGGGGCAAAAATTCCAAATTAATTCTTTCAGTTGACATATTTTTTGACTATCTTGTTTGCCGAATGGAGCTGTAGATCAATCATCATGAAAAATATTTTATTAATACAATTAACTTACTTACGATTAGTTAGAAATATAGTTGGTAGGAATAAATTAATTTAACTTTTTTGGGTTATTATTGTCTATAAAATATTCACGACGTTAAAATATAGCTATTAATTAACTAATTATATTACAAGTTTGTTGTATGTCTAAAGTGATAAAAAACCCTGTTTTAATTGCATAAATTATTTATTTTAATTTAACACCCAAGTTGTAAAAATGAAACTAAACATTTTGTTAAAATTAAAATTGGATTAGTCTGAAATACAGTAACATGTTTTTTATCGAATGCTTGTAAAGTTATAAGAACGAAACCCAGCTGTAGGTAATTTAGTTTTGTATTGAATCATTACAAGAAACAAGCTGCACGGTATTGTAACTACGTTCTCAATCGCCTTTAATAGAACTATTCTTCGTCCCCAAAGCTAAATATACTGAAACTGAATTCTCACAGCATGCTGCTTTAATAGGCGCAAAAACCTTCACATTGTAGCACTACATAATCAACAGTTAAAGCTTTACAATTATGGCACAAGGCAATTATGCACATAGTCACTTCATTTTTATTTTTACAATCTACTAAGAGCAATTAATGCATAATTAAATTTTTCTGTGTTTTGATTAATTTCTATTTGATGCTCTAAATTTAAATTGATATGTACTTTGTAACGAAGTTATAATACTGAAACAACCCTACGAGGCTTTATAAATTTTTAGGAGTGGTTTAAGCCAAATACTTTAGGCAATATAATCAGAATCTGATTAAATTTAATGGAAGGGTAGAAGATTAAGAAAAATTTGAATTAATTAAAGCAAGTAAGACGTTATTTGGTTGGAATAGATAATTTTAAGGCAAATCGATTTTTTAAATAAACTAATATTTTATATCTGCCATTAGTAACTAAACAAAACTGCAATCGTTACTAAGTAATTAAATAATTTTGGCATAAATTGATTTAAATATTAATAGTCTAAAACATTGATAACAAGTTTTAAAAAAAACATAACAAGGTGTTAAGTATGTGTTTGTAGTTCTAACATTTTTATTTTAATAGTTCCTTATTGTTCCTCTTTGTGACTATGATTCGGTCTGCACTAAAATAGTATTTTTTAAATAATATTCTTTTAAAACAAAGTGAATGTTTGTAGAACAAAATTCTATCGTGACAAAAGCGTTGTAGAAAGCTTTTGAAATAATTTTCGAGGTCAAAATACTCGGTTAAATTTAATTTTCAATTTTTTTATCGTGGAAATAAATTATTTAATTAAAAGAACTGAATATGTTAAATAAATTAGCGTTTTAGAAAATTAAATACACGTAGGTATATATTTTTATCCTTATCGTGAAATCTTTTTTTTTTTGAATTTTGCTAAATTTAATTGTAAGAAGATACAAAATTACGCTATTATTATATTATTATAAATCCGATTATTAAACGTTTAAAAATAAATTTGTTTTAGTTTTACATTAATTTTAGTTTGAATTTATTATATCTAAGTATGACGAAAACGCAATTTTTGTATACGCGGTGTGATGGAGTTTAATTAGAAACAAGAATGGATGTCATATAGTCCGTAAATACAAAATCTGGCGATTGTAGCTTTAATAGCCTACAACTAATTCCAACTACACACGCACATTTCAGGATTACAAAGCTTCCTCATTGTAAAAGAAAAATAGATTAGCTTTAAATGTAACTCTGGTAATTTATAAGGTTAAAAGAAAACTTTTCAACGCAAAACTAAATGAAGCACGGAGAAACCTAATTGTACTTAACAATAATAAACGTATTAAGTAAATTTGATTCTTGCAAAAACAATTGCCGTTTATTAAGGTGGTTACTTAAACTTTAAAAAATAAAATACAATTTGTATTTTATTCAAAATAAGATAGTGGAAAATAAAATTTAAAATATACATACATACGTTCTTTTTTTTAACTTTTTTAAATTAAACAAATTGAGATCACTTTTCTTTTAATTCTTTTTTTATGTTGTTTAAATTTTTTTCTTTTTAATTGTTAGCGTTTTCAATTAAATTTTATTGAATTTTTTTGGTAAAATTCTAAGTCATTTAACAGTTTTATGTATGAATTGATTTACTGGAAGTATTAAAATATAATAATTTGTATATTCAAACAAGAAACCGTTTTTTAAATGTCAACATTTTAAATCACATATTTCGACGTGGAGATAGTTGATTATACGTAGTTTTTCTACATGTAGTCTTTTACTAAATAACACAGATAAAAGAAAAAATTTCTGTCTCGTTGGCGGAAAAATAAGCATTGATTTTGGATATTTTTGATGAGCAGATTTTAAAAATATTGTTTTTTTTTGTTGTAACTTATATCTGCGTAATCCCGACCACAAATCAATAATTGCTTATATTACTTTGTGTCTGCCACTCTGCTTTACTAGAGTGCTATTATTTTGTGTAGAGCTTTTAGTTCGAAGTTTTTCAAGCGTCAAACTAGCGGCTTCCACACGTTAGTTATTTCTACACTTGGTTGGCTGAAGACCTCCTTGTTGTTGTTAATAACGACTGCTTTTTTAATGAATTTTTTTTGTACCAATGTTTCTTTCTGTGTAAGATTTTCGTCTCTTCTTACTTCATTCTATGTTCTTCCCATGAGTGCTGTGCATTGCCGGATCTGATATTTTACTTGAGTTCTGTGTTTTTTTAGTCTGGCTTCTAAGGGTCTTTTGGTTTTTCCCACGTGTGGGTAGTTTATTATCTGAACAGTTATGTTGGTTTGGTGTTTATGAAGAAACTGTTCTATTATCTTTATTGGGTAGTCATTTTGTTTTATGTGCCTTTTTATGTTTTGATTTCTTTTTGAAGTTATTTTTTTGTGCTACATAACATGTGGGCTTTGTCGAATAAAGACTTTAATACCTTTTTTTGTTGTTTTTGAGTGATTGGATGCACAGTTCAGATATTTGTCCGTATGAGTTGGTTTTTTATAAACAGCCGTCTTGATTACTCCATTGTTTCTCTTGTGAACATTCAAGAATAGTAGTGAGTCTTTTTTTCTTTTTCTATTGTAAATTTGATAGATGGTTTGATGTTGTTTAGGTGGTGCAAGAAGTGATTCAATTGTCAATCACTGTGGTTCCAAATTATATATGTATCGTCTACATAACTAACCCAAATCTTAGGTTTAAATTTAGGTTTCTCTATTGCTTGAGATTCAAACCAGTTCATGTGAATGTTAGCAAGGACAGGTAATAGAGATGAACCCATTGGAAAGCCGTTGTCCTAAGTGAAGAACTTATCTTTTTTTGGAAATATGAGTTTATGAGACAACATTCTAGTAGCTTCATTATTCCTTCAACTGGTAGCTGACTGACCTCGTTGTTGCAGTTTTGCTGTCCTCAGAATATCAACGAAATGTTTGGAATTTTTTAAGGGATGGGCTGTTGTTTTGAAGCGGTTGCACTATCGGTAGTAGAAACTACCTGGTATTTAGGTCTATCACAAAATGGAATTTTGTTTTTGTGTATTTTTCGTAGTCCATACAGATTCAGAGTTTTTTTGTGATGCGGTGTGAGCGTAATCTTCGTTCTTGGTGTTCTTTCGTATAATTTTGAGGTCTGTTAGATATTCCTCTAAAGACTTGTTCTTGGATCTTTGTTCAACCTTCGGTAATTTCTTGGTTGCAAAATCATGGATAATAGAATTCATGATAACTGTTGCGGTTCCTTTGTCGATCGAGAGAATTTTCATGGATTTGTTTTTCCGTAAATTTTTAAGGGCTTTACCCTCCTGTTTGCTGATGTTTTAACAATGTTTTCTTTTTTTAGTATACCCTTTATTTTCCACTTAAATCTTTTCGCTTCTGCTGGTTCTAACCGTGTTATCTCAACGGAACTAATGACTTCAAGTAAAACAACGTCTTTTGGTGATACGTTAAAACTTAGTCCTTTCTACTATAGGGCAGTCTCTGTAGATGATTATGGGTGCGATGAGATGCTGACGATGGTTCTCCTAATTTATTTTTGTTATCGGTTGTTTTCTGTTCCAAATTAGTTTTGCCCATTTCTTGTCGTGTGTTTGCTCATGTAGTTGCCGTATCTTCTTGCAATTGGCGTTTATTTTTTGGAATATTGATAAACCTTCTAATTAATGTGGATACATACAAGAATGGTAGTGAGTCTTTCTTTTTTTCCATTGTGAATTTGATAGATGGTTTGATGTTTAGGTGGTACAAGAAGTGATTTAATTGTTGATCATTGTTTGTCATGTAGTTGCCGTATCTTCTTGCAATTGGTGTTTATTTTTTGGATTATTGATGAATTTTCTAATGTGAATCCTTTTATTTCCTTGAATGGTTGTTAAGCGCCCTGGAATAATGTAGCTTTAGAAACCCAAGCGTAGAAGTAGGTAACGTGTGGAAGCCGCTAATTGGACGCTTGAACGAACTTAAACTACACTAATGTTTTCACTAGATTATTCTTTGTTCTTTGATTGCTTAATTGCATTATGTACGCTTGATCGGTGTTTCGTCCCTAAGTTTAATTAGAAAATTTGTAATCCCGTGTTCCTTGCGTATGCAACAACAAGTGAAATACGTTGTCACGAAAAAAATAATTTGTAAAAAATTGAATTGTAACAAAAAAATTGTATCGATATCAACAATTAGTAGACTCCGTTATCTTCTTTGAATGTAATGCGCATTCCTGGTTCGATGGAATTATGTAGTATGGTTCGTACCGATTTGAATTCGAATAATTAATTTTGGCTACTGGAAAATACGAAAATTCGTCCCCATGAATGCAGTCGACTAATTAACTACTACCAATGGTCATTTGGGTCGCACTTATGGGTAATTAAGGTACATAAGCATCAGCATCTGGAAATTGTACAAACGCACATATGGAAAAGAAGACGTTGTTTCGTGTCAATTGTGGTTGCATAGGCAATATCCTTTTTTTTGACTTTATTATATTTATCCGAAACTAGCCTGTAAGTAAATTGATTTATAGCCTTTGTGGAGCACATGTAAACAATTTAAATTATTTGACAAACTTGTAAATATAAATATACGTTAGTCGTTAGTTATCGCTTCTTTTGTCTGATAAATAATAGTAGCGACCGCATGTTTGTTGCGTACATAACGCAACTGGTCCTTGCCTAACAGTTTGCAAAGATTTTGTATTTTTCCAAACACGTTAGATAGAAACATTTGGTCCTTTTTCGCTCGGATTGATATCGCTCTGTAGATTACAGTTTACTTTTGTTGGTTACAAGTTTGTCAATTGAGAAATTGTAGTACAAGTGCTAAAATTTTAGATTGAATTAATTTTGGATTTCGGTTACGCGTTATAATTAGTGATAAGGTCTTTCATGTTGCTTATTGGTAGTGGTAGGCATGTGGTTTGGCTTTGGGGATTTCGATCGTATTAACGTATGCCTTTATTACAATTACACATATTGGTGTTGTCGCGTTTATATTTATTGGTAAGCAATTAATATTGGTTCAATTTTAGTTATCGTATTGAATAATACATTTTGGTGTAAATATTTGGATAGTATACTGCCATATCGTATTATTTTTTGTTATTTAGTTAGGACTTACAATGGTTCAAACAGTAGAAAAAACTTATTCGTTAGCAAAACGAACCATTGCAAAATTGCTATCGATTTATAAATTAGCGTTAGAAGTTAGTAGCGATGAGTCGTTACGATCTGAATTTATGGCTGCTTTTAAAAATGCTCAGCTCCTATTTAGTAAATTTCAAAGTACATTTAATGATAATACTCTTGTTGATGAAAGTGCCGACAATTGGGAGGCATTGTGTAATATTGATCTAAGTATTGATGAAATTTTTTATAAAATAGAAGCGGTTCATTTATCGTTAGAAACTACACAAATAAAACAACGTCCTCTATCTCCTACAAACTCTGTAGCATCAGAGTCAAAATTAAATAGATCACACGTTCATTTGCCCCGAATTGACTTGCCAAAATTTGACGGAAGCCTCAAGGACTGGCCAACCTTTCAAGATTTGTTTAATACGCTCATTCATGAAAATGAATCGTTGTCGAATGTAGAGAAGTTTCAGTATTTGATTTCCACATTATCTAAAGAACCCTTGACTTTAGTTAAACATTTACCATTAACTTCGGATAATTACGAAATTGCACATAAAACATTAGTAGCTCGTTACCAAAATAGTAGAGTATTGGCCACTTTTTATTGGCAAAATATTGTTAGAGCTCCGAAAGTAAGTACGCAATCTCCTCAAGCGTTACGCGATCTTTTGAATGTTTTTGTAGAGAATTTAGCTGCCATTGATCAGATTACAGGTATCGATCATTGGGATTTTACATTATTTAATTGGTTACTTGAAAAACTAGATCCAGATAGTCGCCAACGTTTTGAACTAAATAATACTCAGCCACATCTTCATAAATTCGAAGAACTTAAACAGTTTCTTAGCGATCAATGTCGTGCTTTGGAAGCAGCGTTCTTTAACAATAGTAGTTTGTCGAATTCTGCAAAATCTCGCGGTGGTCTTCTCGGTACTTCAAAAAATAGTAGTAGTAGTAGTAGTAGTAGTAGTAGTTGGGACAATAAGCGTTCTCAGCATTCGTTCGCAGCGACGGCCAATTTGGCATCGCCTAAACCTTTTTGTTTGTACTGCAAAGATCATTCGCATATTCTGTTAGCTTGTCCTCGTTTTGGTAAACTCAATCCGCAGGAGCGCTATACAGTAGTCAAAACTTGTCGTGTTTGTTTAAATTGTTTGAGTTCGCAGCACTTAGTGAAAGCGTGCAACTCAAAATCCTCGTGTCGACATTGTTCAGAGCGACACCATTCGTTGTTGCATTTTGGAAAAACGTCTGCACGGAATTCGTCACAACCATGCAGCGTTAAAGAGTCTTCGCAATCGACTGTAGAATCATCGGAAGCTCCTGTAGCTTTAACCTCAGTGAACTTCACAAATGCTATTTCGTCTAGCATTACATTGTTGGCTACAGTTTCCTTAGAAGTCCAAGATCGTTGGGGTAAATTTCAAACATTTAGGGCACTTTGTGATCCAGGTAGTCAAATCAGCTTCGTAACGGAAAATTGTCGTAACCGCCTGGGTCTACCCTACAACAAATCGTCGAGTTCAATCGCATGTTTAGGCGACACGTCAGTTAAAGTTAGCCGCGGGAATACCAACTGCAATATTCGGCCAGTGGGTTCCTCGTCAGTTTCTGTGCGCGTCAATGCCGTCATCATTCGGAAAATTTGTTCAAAACTTCCTCATACTCACATTCACGGCGGTGCTAGGTATTTAAACGTTAATCTAGCGGATCCTCGTTGGAACATACCAGGAAATATTGACCTTCTATTAGGTGCAGATGTATTTCCCCAAATAGCTCGTGGATCTGTGTTTCATTTCGCTGATATTGATGATAATATTGAAGGTCCTGTCGCATTAGACACAATTTTTGGTATAGCATTACTAGGTCCTATATCTTGCAATGCGATGACTCCACCGCAACCCCATTCGTTTTTCGTATCGGTTGAACCGTCACTTGATGACACTCTGAAATTGTTTTGGAATGTGGAAAATGTTCCTACTAGTCCGTGCCTCACTTCTCCGGAAGATCAGCTAGCTGAAGATTTGTTTGTACGGACGCACGCAAAAGACCATTTGGGTCGTTTTATAGTATCGTTGCCGTTCAAAGACGCCGAGTCTTTACCGGCGTTTGTTGGGTCGCGTCAAATAGCACATCGCCGTCTATTAACACTTGAACGTCATTTAAGCTCACACCCCGTTATGAGGGAGAAATATAGTGAATTCATGCATGATTATTTGAGTGCAGGTCACATGTCCTCAGTGTCAACTGCGGATATTGATAGTGTACATAGTTATTACGTACCACATCATTGCATTTTTAAAGAAAGTGATCCTCACAAAATTCGTGTAGTTTTCGACGCTTCGGCTAAGGATAGCGCAGGTATCTCTATCA
The DNA here is from genome assembly GCA_035610365.1 of Aquatica leii. Taxonomy (NCBI): domain Eukaryota; kingdom Metazoa; phylum Arthropoda; class Insecta; order Coleoptera; family Lampyridae; genus Aquatica; species Aquatica leii. Next base: position 134,253,201 of record CM069433.1, read on the forward strand.
ACGAGACGCTTCTTGCTGGTCCAAAGCTGCAAAGCGACATTAGCGCTATGCTAATTCGTTTTCGGTGGTTCAAGTTTGTTTTTACTTGCGACGTACGTCAAATGTTTAGACAGATTTTATTGAAGGATTTGCATCGGCAATTCCAATTGATCCTTTGGAGGTTTTCTACCGATGAAACCATCCAAACCTTTAGATTGAATACCGTAACATATGGTTACGCTTCTTCACCTTTTCTAGCTATTCGTTGCCTCTTGCAATTAGCACAGGAGGGCAAAGAAAACTTTCCACTCGCGGCTCAAGCCATACTTTCGAATTTATACGTTGACGATTTTGTTTGTGGAGCAGACACGTTAGAGTCGTTGTTAGAATTGCAAAACCAATTGATTAAATTATTGAAGTCAGGTTGTTTTGAATTGCGCAAGTGGGCAGCCAATTCACCTTCGTTGTTAGCTTCGCTGCCGTCTGAATTTTGTCAGAACCATTCGGTGGTCTTTGAAGAAGACGGATTAACTGTTGCAAAGATTTTAGGCCTTCAGTGGCAAGCATCAATCGATTCGTTTTCATTTATGGTGAAACCAGTAAGCGCCCTTTGTACCAAAAGATCTATTTTATCTGAGGTCGCTCGCATATATGATCCTTTGGGATTTCTGTGTCCACTTACATTCTTTGGTAAACGATTGATACAGCATCTGTGGCTTCTAGGATTAGACTGGGATGCAGAGCCCCAGCAGACGTTTGTAGTCAATGGTCAAAGTATAAGTCGTCATTGGTTAGCTTGTCAAACCTTCGGATTCCTCGTTGCTCTAAACCCGCATCGTTTGTAAATTGTTCGTTACACGCATTCTGTGATGCGTCTGAGTTAGGTTACGCTGCTGTCGTTTATCTTCGTTTTGTAGTAGAAAATAGCGCCTTTGTTTCATTTGTTATAGCTAAATCAAAAGTCGCTCCAATCAAACGACTATCAATCCCGCGTTTAGAATTGTTGGCAGCAGTTTTGCTTTCAAACTTAGTCTCGTTTGTCTTCAAGTCGTATGCCAATTTGATCGACATTAATAACATAGTTGCTTGGAGTGATTCCAAGGTCGCATTAGCTTGGATACGTTCCTCTCCACATAAATGGAAAATGTTTGTCACAAATAGAGTTTCTCATATCCAAGAACGCATCCCTCCGAGTTGCTCGCGTCATTTTCGTTCGTGTGACAATCCAGCGGATCCAGCTTCGCGTGGTCTTCTCCCAGAGGAGTTGCTTAATTGTTCGCTTTGGTGGGCGGGTCCGAGTTGGCTTTTGCAACCCGAAGATTATTGTCCTCGAGAAAAACTAGATTCTTCGATGCAGGATACGAATGGGGAATTGAAATGCGTGACGCTTACAGCGCAACTTGTGCGCAACGCACTTTTAGAATTACTCGATCGTTTTTCGTCGTTGCGCAAAATACGGAGAATTGTTGCTTTTTGTATTAGATTTATCGATAATTGTCGGAAAAGGGAAAAGAAATTCGGTTCTTTAACTCAGCATGAATTGCATCATGCACCTTTTCGTTTAGTTTGGTTAGTGATTAATCGGTTATCGCGATGGCAGTTGGTCCAAAGGTTACACCAAGATTTTTGGAAACGTTGGAGTAGTGAATATCTCCACACATTATACCAACGCGGTAGATGGTCTAAATGCCGTGCATTTGAACCAGTTGATATTGGTACCTTGGTCCTCATCAAGGACGATTCAACACCCCCTCTTCAATGGAGGTTGGGTAGAATAGTAAAGTTGCACACGGGAAAAGACAATATTCCACGCGTGGCCACGGTTCATACTAGTAAGGGTCTATTTAAGCGCCCATTGATAAAGCTGTGCGCTTTGCCGCTGCAGTAGCACATGAGACCTTAAAATTACGTTTGGTTTCTTTTGCGATATATGCATATATATTGTTATTATTTTAATTTCTTGTTTTGTTCGTGTTTAAAGTAGTTTAATCGTATTTAGAAAATCACCAAATTTTGATGATTTTGGTGGGCGGTTATGTTTCGTCCCTAAGTTTAATTAGAAAATTTGTAATCCCGTGTTCCTTGCGTATGCAACAACAAGTGAAATACGTTGTCACGAAAAAAATAATTTGTAAAAAATTGAATTGTAACAAAAAAATTGTATCGATATCAACAATTAGTAGACTCCGTTATCTTCTTTGAATGTAATGCGCATTCCTGGTTCGATGGAATTATGTAGTATGGTTCGTACCGATTTGAATTCGAATAATTAATTTTGGCTACTGGAAAATACGAAAATTCGTCCCCATGAATGCAGTCGACTAATTAACTACTACCAATGGTCATTTGGGTCGCACTTATGGGTAATTAAGGTACATAAGCATCAGCATCTGGAAATTGTACAAACGCACATATGGAAAAGAAGACGTTGTTTCGTGTCAATTGTGGTTGCATAGGCAATATCCTTTTTTTTGACTTTATTATATTTATCCGAAACTAGCCTGTAAGTAAATTGATTTATAGCCTTTGTGGAGCACATGTAAACAATTTAAATTATTTGACAAACTTGTAAATATAAATATACGTTAGTCGTTAGTTATCGCTTCTTTTGTCTGATAAATAATAGTAGCGACCGCATGTTTGTTGCGTACATAACGCAACTGGTCCTTGCCTAACAGTTTGCAAAGATTTTGTATTTTTCCAAACACGTTAGATAGAAACAATCGGTTCATTAATCATGTGTTTAGTATATAAGTATATAATATTCAACTGAAGACTATTGGAGATGGTTTAGCAATTAAAACGTAGGGTACATTAATTTATTTTTAAGAAATAACGAGTTACAATATATTTTAGAATATGTGATTATATTTAGTCAAAATTTTTTTAGGTTTTCTAGATTATTTGAAAGTGGCAGATAAACCCTAAATTACAACGGAATATAAAATATCCTTCAAAATGACTAACAATTTTAAATTTTGGACGCCACAATTTTTTTTTATAAATAAGTGGGATAAATGTAGAAACCAGAAAATACATAAAATAAACTTTGCAGCAAAATTTAAATAAAAGCTTATCTAATTAATAAACGTATTTACATAATTAAACATACCATGGTCACGTACATAAGGATTAAGACTTACCTTAACTTAGTTCGAGTTGCGCGATTGAAACTCGGGTGTAGTCTATGACATGTTCAACATCTGATCCATGTGATGACGTAACATTGCGTAATTCTTTAAAAAGCGTACAAAACTTCTAAATTATGCTGATTGTTTTCTTATTCGTATAGACCAATAATCAGAATATTGTAACACACAAACGTAACGCATGCCACAATCTAAATCAAATTACTTCGGAAGTAACATAATATTAAATAATTATAGATTTCGTAGACCCAACAAATCGTAAACACATAACGAAGATTCATCGGAAAAGCGACGTTGTGATAACATCAAACGTCCATAATAAATCGTAACAGTATTTTTGCATTAGAAAAATCAAAATCGAAAAACGTAATGTAAGTACGTATCCAAACCAAATCTGCGTATCCAAAAATAAAATTAGGTACAGAAATAAGAATCCTGTAAATTAGAAACGCAATGACAAAGAACATCGTAGCGGATGAAAAAACTAAAACGCAAATACCAAGGTTACACATCATGTGTAAAGAATATGGAACAAAACTTATCCAAAGGTAATTACGGATTTTTTTAAATCATGTAACAACAACGGCCACATTTCAAATTTAAATATGGTTATTAGCCACAGCTGGATAAAAACGTCCTTTTGCAGCGAGACGCCGCCTCAAGATGCGTAAATGTATTGCGCAAAAAGATTAGATACGCAGCAAATACAAAAATGTTAATTAGAATCAGAAGTATTCAATCGAAAAAAATTTGCTCGTTGCAATTCTCAATAGCCTTCAATATTTCAACATTTAGTAAAAATAGGCAACGAGAGAGTTTCTTAGGTGGTTATATATTTTGTGTACATAATATTTTCTCCTAAAAATATTTAAATAAGGCGGATGTGGACAGAAGCAAATCTGCACTTACCGCAACGCTTCTTCAACAGGACACCCAAAGTAATGTAACCGACGGTAAGACAGGAAATAAAAATATGACTGCAAAATTACTCGTTTTCAATGTCTCTTCCGACAAGAAAGTTAACTAAAAGAGTTAGACCTCTACCGCAGACACGACTATGAGTGAAAAGTTGCTTACACACTAGCTTGAGTTTTACCAAATTTAAATTGAAACGTTACTAAGTTAAAATTTTTAGTTAATAAAGGTACTTTAATAATCAGTAGTGACAAGGTCAGATATAACTGTAAAATTTATATGTAGTATAGATAGTATGCAACACACCGCACAGCGATGTAACTCATAAATGGATTAACACAAAATACACCTTACTCGTATTATAGCAACGTTTAAACATAAATCAGAGAAGATACGTTAGAATTTGAATTATAAAAGCAATATAAACGCAACAAGTTTGAATGCTGCAGATCAAATATCATTGAACAATAATCAAATTTAAACGGTTAATGTAAAAAATACATAATTTGTGATTACTTGCACCTTGTCGAACGTAACATCAAAGATTTACAAAATACTAAATAGCAACGGTAGGATTACATGTTTTAATACTCGTTCTAGATCTAGATAGGCTAGCATACATAAATCCCTAAAAATTGAAAGAAATCATATTACAGTGATATCGCTGTATTGTAAATTTGATACTTCGATAGCTTGCTGGTTTGATTTTTTAACTTCTTGTAAAATTGTATTTATTTATGTAATCTTGTTTGGAATCGAGTTAAAACATACATGTTGATTCTTATAGGTCTATATTTGGAATGCATCTTAAAGCTACCCTCAAACCCTCTCTTTCTTAAACTGTATACGCTTATGATTTATGCGTATTTAAATCAAAAATTATATAATCACAAATAAAAATAGTTAGAGCCACAATTGAGCTTATTGAAATAAAATAATACGCCAATCCTTTGGATCGATTACAAGAACACGACCCTCGTTTATTCAATTTTTTGGATATCTACTCTATGACAATATTATACGCATAGTAGCCGAAAATGTTGAAGTTCCTTAACGAAAGGCCTTAATGAACCTAGCTAAGGCACTAATCAAAAGTGTTTACATATGAGGGTTCGGAGTAAAACAACAAAACAAAAGTAGGATTCTTGAAACTAAGAAACAGTAACTAGTTGTAGGGACAAAGTGTTGCCGGTCTTTATATTTGGCACACCAATGAACGAAATTGAATCTAGTGCTTAGTGTTCATTTATGTATATATAAGCAAAAATTATTTAAAATAGAAATAAATATGTTAGTAACTTTATATGTACTTTGAGAATAAGCACCTTCACAATCACTTAGATTGATTTTCACACACGTTGATTTTAGTGAAGGATAAAGGGAAAGTTTCTATCAAAGTATACAAGCTACGACATTGATATCAAGAAAGGTAGAAGAGCTACATGATGAGCGATTATTGCTGAAGTCATTAACAAGACTTTCCTGACAAACTACATGCTAGAATATCGTATAATAGAAAAATTTGAAATGACTACTGACAAGCTCAATATGTCGTATGTCAAAAAATAAATTTGTTGCACAAAATCCATTTTGTATTCTTCAATTAAAACAGTAAAACAATTGAATTCACTAAAATGCTTGTGGATGTGTTGATACAATTTTATGGTAAAAACTTATCTTATTCTTCTACTTATTATAAGTACATAGTCCTGTTTTTGCAATTTGCTTCTTCTTTATCCGTCTTGGGAGGTCGATGTCCAAGATACGTGCCATTTTTTACAAGTTCTACCCACATCCCTCTTGTTATTAGGTTTTTGTGTTGTTACTAGTTTTGCTGTTTTCTTTTTATCCATTCTGTTCACATGATATCTCCACTTTCTTCTTCCATCTCGAATCCACTTGACGACATTTTGTCCTTTACATGTTTCTCTTTTTTCTGTAATGTAAGTCTAGTATCTTCTGGTGATTTTTTGGACTAAGTTGCGGAATTCTAATTCTAGATCTAGTTTTAAAAACCAATAAGTTTAGAGATGATGGGCTACTACTATTGTGCTACTAATGGCTTTGCAAACTAAAATGATTTGGCGATACGTTCATCTCGGCAATGACATCAACATATTGTCGATTTAACTTTTTCGTACGCCACAATGATTAGTTTTTCCATGACGGTTGCGATTACTTTGCAGCAAAATAAGTGCATTTTTGTAATTGTTCTATGTTTTGTTCTGTATATTTGTAAGTTGACATTATAGTTCCTAATAACTGAAATGTAATGAAAACGATTTTACTTTTGATAAATCCAACTATAATAGTGGTCTCGTCTTCGTCGTTGTCTAAACTTGATTCAAATGACAGATTTGTGTGGTTTGTTATCAAAAGTTTAAAGTTGACAGTTTTGCATCCAAGTGCAATTTTAGTCGGATTTGGCTCGAGTAGAAGGTATCTTTGTTGGTAGCAAAATTCACCATTTCAGAATTCTTGTGAGTAACTGTTTTCTGTAGACAAGAATTAGTTTTAATTTTTGATAATATAATACTCTTATTTGTATACAAGATTTAAATATACGTACTTTTTTTTAAATATAAATTACAGCAGAAGCATTGGACAAACCGTAGAGTTGAAAAGAAAAAATCCTTAAACTAAAAGAGAAGAGCCATAACAAGAATAAGACAACATTTAACGTTTAGTGTAGTTAGTCATAATTGTTTGTAAATATTTGAAAAATATAAATAAATAAAATTTTATAAAAACCAAAAACTGAAGGTATATTAGATAGAAAATTCAAAAAAAGTGTGAAATTTAGTAATAATTTTTTGAATGAAATAATAAGCACTTTATAGTAAGTTTAAATAATTATTTAATCATTTTTTACAGTAATATCACGTGAATCACAAAAAATTATTTCTAACTATAAAATTGGTAATTATTTTTGTATTTTACTTATACATTTTTAATTCTATTAACAACAAGGCAACATTGCTTTAAGTTTAATAAAAAGTTAATTATTTAGAAGCTAATTCTTAAATGCTTAATTAAAACCTTTAATTGATTAGATTATTAATTAACGGTAAACAAATTGTTTATAAATTTTATACAAAATGTACGTTTTATCAAATAGAAATACTACTTTATTTAAATGAATGTTAATATTTATTTTACTTTTAAACAAAATTTAGAAAAAAAGTAACATAAAACGCAATTGGTAAAATGCTTCCTAATTTTTTAACAGAAAAATAAAAATGCTCTTTAATTAAAATTTAATTATGCGGTAAACGTAACGGTATAATTATCTCTTCATTTTGCGTGTGATCCCAATCTGCTTCTTTGCAATGCAAGTAACTTGAAAGAAATTATACTATTAATTAGAGAATATGTTGCTATTTTATTCAGCAAAAACTATTATGTTATTGTAACGACTAAAACTGCATAATTTTTTTCTTTTTTTTTACATCGTCAAGCAGTCTTTTTCTCACCAAATGGAACGAAATAACTGTTAGGAATACCAATTTCATTAAAAGAAAACCTACGTAATGTCGGTTTACATGTAAACAGAGAACGTTGATGAATATTTTGCCACTAACTTGAAATTTAAATTAAATTACGGAAGTGGTACCTACAGCAAGCTCTCCCAATAGATTTCTTTGTAGACGAGTTTTAATGTGCATGTTCAGTAAAACGACAGAATAAGGGTAATTAAAAATATTATGCTAGTAAGCGAACATTTCCGTTGCTAAAATTAGTTTTGAAATCGTGGCTTCAGCGGTGTAATAAACTGCTCCTGCACTGCGGCATAAACTTATGGTAATGCTTTAGCGGGATATTCGCTGCCCCAAAAATCCTTCAACCAGGTGTCCGCACCCTACAACCCGGAGCCAATTAAGAACATTCGCCCTTTGAGGATATAATTGGAGCACTTTATTATGCTTTGTTATATTCTTTTTTTTTATTAAAGTACAAAAAGTTTGAAACGTATACCCAGTTTAAGTCATTCGTGTTTAGGGGTTACCGTAAAAACTAGAAACAATTAAAAAGTTAATAAAAAGCCCAATATTTGCAAACTTTAGAAAATTCATTAATTCAGTCAATGTTAAATCATTTTAGTTATGAGTTGAAAAAATAAAACTTTTGTAGTAACAATTCTTACATCATACATGTTTCGTCTAAGAACTATAGCTTTGTACATAGTAATCTTGGATCTTTATTATTAGTTTTATATTAATTGTTGTGGTCATCAATTAAATGTTATTATTTTTAACTATTTGGGGTTCTACTTAACAGTGTTTAAAAATTATTTACAATTTGTTTGTTTCGATAATGATGAAATTTTTATTGTTATGTAACACCTATTAGTAGTTTGAAATACATGACGTTTACAAATCTGAAATAATTTAAAACAATCAGAAATAATTTTTGATACGAAATTAAGAATGCGTTATATTTTTTTGCAGTTACGTCAAAATTAGACTGCTAACGGCCATATTTAATTTTTGCGTGGGGTTTTTTAACTTACAAAATTTCAGATAATAAACGGTTATCCAATAATTGACCAACGTGCAGGCAATTTTTTAAATGCAGTTTTAAGTTATGAAGGGGTTGCGCAAGATTTATGTGGGACAGATAGTACTGGTCAACACTGTTTTTAATCAAATTAGTAACTGATACAGTATTTGACTAAACAATAAGGTAATTAAGTTTGTCAAAACATTATTTTAGGGTGGTATTTTCTGTTGGGAACAAAACGAAACTTGCTGGTGGCTGGTCAAGACGGTAAAAAGGCTGAGACAACGTTGCCAAGCGTGTTCGGAGTGCAGTTACTCTTTTTTCGAAAGCATAAGACCCTTTTTGTAATCTGTCAAACCGCGAATACGGGACATACTAGAGAGTTCCTGCAGACTTTCTGGTAAACGGGAACTGCGCAAGCGCACAAAATATCGTAACGCTGAATAATTACCGGCATACGCTAAATTCACCGAAACAACGGGCCAAATATCGTAAACGGTAGTTGTGTGTGAAGTTATGTGCAAACCTTTGATTTGCAAAAGAACTATGTCGAAGGTTGCTACTTTTTTCGAAACAAGTTAGCATAACTAAATATCTGTAAATCATTTCGGATACTTCAACCACATCACAAACATTATTAAGGCCTATCTATACAGGTTAATATAGGAACGTAATAGAGCCCATATTTGCTCGAACTAGTCTATAATAATATGAACTATAAAAGAATCGTGCATCTAACCAACAATTTAATTCTGTGTTATGCGTGAAGTGATGTGCATACGACAAATTTTCCTAATCTTGTACAAAAAAAAGTATATTTTTTTGTATTGTTACGCAGATAGCGTACTTTTGTTACGTAAGTATATTTAAATAAAATTGATATCTCTTTTTAATTTAAATTTATTTAAGCAAAGTTACACTCTTGTTTAAGTTGATTAAAAAAATTATATATCACAGTTATCAGTACAGTAATCTCTTAACATGCATTAATGATTTTTTTTAATAAAAACTAAAACAGATGTGTTATTATTAATGATTCTTTAAAAGAAGTTAGACATATTGGCTTTTATAATTTTTGTTTATTTTGTTTACTTCCGCGAATAACTAAATTCGCAAATGTTTAGAATTACTGTATATTACTGTATTATATTCTATTTTTAATTAATTTTTGAATTGTTTATTTTTCTCGAAAAATGAAATATGTTACATTTACATAAAATTTTTACTTACTTCTGAAATAATTAATACGAGAGTGCGTTACGTTGCAGCATTCCATATAAAAAAATATTATAATTAACAGATGTTTGTCGTAAAAACAAATTTTGTTATGTGTTTTCCTATATTTTTTTGAGTCTCTTTTTTTTAAATAACAGTATAAGTAAGCGAAAGAAAAAATGGAGATAATACAGTGTTGAATATATGAAATATGGCTTTATTCCGTCACCAAGAAATAGTACATTACTTATATCTCTTCTATACCATGAAACCTTCTAAACTTAAGGAACATTTAATAAAAATTCATAATGACAAAAAAGATAAAGATTTAACGTTTTTTCAAACAATTAAAGAAAATTCTTTGAAAACACCGACATTGCCAGAACTTATAGAGACAACATCTAAGAGAGATGACGATGGACCGCGTGCTTCTTATAATTTTTTTTAAGTATTGCGGAAAGCCACACACTATTAGTAAAGAACATGCACAAACCAGCTTTCGATATTATAAAAAGAATTCAAGTGAGCAATAATACTGTACGATGAACAAACGACGAAAAGTCTCAGTGTGTAGAAAATGAATTAAAAGGATTTTTTAATGTAAATCTATGCCCTTGACTAATATCATCTTCGTTGCTACTGATGGTGCTCCGGCAATGGTAGGATGGTACATTGTGTCATTCATCGACATCATTTGGTCGCAAAAAAACTTAGTGAACGTTTGCATGAATCACTGAATTATGTCATTAGAGCACTTAATGAAATAATAAAAAAATGCCTTAAATGAGAGATTATTTGCTCAACTTTGTTTGGAAAATGAAGATGACTATAATCGCTTACTACTTAACTCACGTTGGTTATCTAAAAGTGCATGTTTGAATCGCTTCTATTCGTTATTTGATTTGGTGTGAAATTCCTGGAGAGTAGACAATGATTTGCGGCATTTAATTCTCATAACATATGACATCGGTTGTTTGAGATTTTTTTTGCCAGATTTGAAAAGACGAATTTGAAACTGCAAGGTGAACATTAAGTTTAATAAAAGCTAAAAATTTAATATCTGCGTTTGTTGCAAAACTTTTCCAGTACAAACAAAACTTAGGAAAAGGAAAATGTTTTCAGTTTCCAAATCTTTTAAAATCGCAAAATTTTATATCCAACAGTATGGGTTATTGTACAGAAACTGTTGATTGTTTTTCCGTCTTCCTATTTGGTAGAACGTGGATTCAGTGCCGTTATGAGCGTCATCACAAATATTGAGCTGGACATAAATACACTCATCACATCTCATCAGGTTCATCCAAATCATTAAAAATTTTTTATCTAAATTCAATAAAACTTTTTCAACAAAATGTTTTACTTATATTTTATTTTTACGTCACCATTTACCATTCAAGACATACAAAGTTAAATTTGTAATTTTTCTATTATGCATTTATGTAGTTTTTTCACTCGGGAATCCGTAGGCAAGTTTTGACTATAAAAAGTCAAAAAGAGTTTGGGAACCACTGATCCACATTATGCAACCCACGTTTAATTAGTTTGAGTTAAACTAAAAAATGGTGCATAATAATAACAATCTGAGTGAAATTGAAAAGCTTCATTATTTAAAATCTAGTTTGCAAGGACAAGTGTCTCAAATAATAAAATTTTTAGCGAGGCAAATTACCAAGTTGCTTGGAAATTGGGGTGTAAAAGATACGATAATAAAAAGTTACTTGTGAATAATCATATAAAAGCTCTTTTTAATTTACCATTAGTTAGGTCAGAATCGGCGCTAGAGTTAAGAATTTTGGTACATCAGTTTTCAAAACATTTTTAGCTTTAGAGACATTAGGTCAACCAGTGCACGAATGGGGCACTCTTTTAATATTTCTGAAATAAATACTAGTCGGTGCGGGTTATTGGAAACACTAAGTACAGAAAATAAAAGAATTAGTACTAAAACTGCAAATACAATAAGTTTATTTCCAAAGGATAAACCAAACTTTCTAATTAAGTGTTTTTATTGTTTGTGTGAGGGTAATGCTATTTACAATTGTGAAAAATTTCTAAATTTAACAGCGGCAGGTAGAACTGATGAATCAAAGAGGCTTAAGCTGTGTATTAATTGTTTGAAGCGAAGTGATTTTAGTACTGAATGTAACGCTGGAAATTGTAGAAAATGTGGTAAAAAACATCACACTTTTATTGCATTATTATAATAGTAACACGAATCGTCAAAATATAACAGTTAGGGAATCTAATTACGATGAGCCAATAGCAAGTACCTCAACGGTAGCTAATTGTGGTAGTGTTGCAGGGCAACGAGTTTTATTATCAACAGCGGTCATACAAATTAAGAATCATAGTGGCGAATATTCTTTATGTAGGGTATTATTAGATAGTGGGTCCGAAAGTAGTTTTATGACACACGATCTTTGTTCAAAGTTAAAAATCTCCAGAAAACAGGTTAATTTATCTGTAGTAGGAATAAATCATAGTTTATCTAAAGTTCACATGCAATGCAACACAGAAATCAAAACGTGTAATTCGCAATTTAAAGCAAATTTACAATGTTTTATTATTAATAAAATCACTGATAATGTTCCTTCTACGACACATTAGTTGTCATCGTTTAAAATTCCAAATCGCATAAAGCTAGCTGATTCCGGATTTTACAAAGAGAAGAAAATTGATTTACTGATAGGTTCAAATCTATTTTGGGATTCAATTTCACCGGAAAGAACTTCATAGGTTAGAAATTTACCTATTCTTCAAAAAAACATCATTAGGTTGGATTGTAGCAGGCGCGTTTCTTTGCAACACAAACAATCAAAAAAGTATAACTTATAATTTAACAGTAACGAAACAGTAGATATTTAAAGACAACTAACGCGGTTTTGGGAATTAGAGGAATGTAATATAAAAGGTAAATATTTGTCACGAGAAGATAGGTATCGTGAACAACATTTTGTTGAAACAACTGAACGCGATCAAAACGGACGATTTATTGTTTCAATACCGTTTATGCAGCCAACTCCTAAGTTTGGGGATTCTTTAGATTTTTTAGTTTAGAAAGAAGATTAGCCAAAAATGAAATTTACGAGAACAATGCATTAAGTTCTTGCGTGAATACGGTGTATACTTTCTACCACACCACGGTGTGTTAAATGAAAATAGTTTAAATACTAAATTCAGAGTTAATTAAACCTAAAGAGAGAGATTTTCAAACAATTTTGTGGAGGGAAAATTATTCGGAAAAATTAGAACATTATAGGCTAAACACAATTACATACGGTACAGGTTCATCTCGTTATTTAGCAATTAGGATATTACAAGAAATTGCTTACGCAAATCGTAATTTATGCGGTAAAACCTCTAGGGTAATTTTGAACGATTTTTACGTAGACGATTCGCTAACGGACTGCAATACAAAATAAGAAGCATTTTTGTTATACAAAGAACTAAACTTACTTTTAAATTCAGCTTGTTTTGATTTAAGAAAATGGTTAAATAACAGTAAGGAGATTAATCAAGATATTTTAGCACATACTGATTGCGAACAAAATTCATTACCTGCAGATGTTAAAAACAAAAAACGAACATTACGTTTAATTTGGGCATCTGACAATGATGCATTGAGTTATGATGTTACTAATATTAGGTTGCAGGGGATTCATAATTTATATTGAAACTATATGACCCTTTAGGTTTATTAGGGCCTTATATAGTCTTTGGAAAAATTCTTGTGCAGAAATTATGGTTGTATAAAGTAAATTGGGATGATGTTATACCTGAAAGTATGCAAAAGAACGGAACGAATTTAAAAAAAGATTTATACAATTTAGAAACAATTAGCATACCGCGTTATGTCAAATCTACCAATTACGATCGAATTGAATTACATTGTTTTTGCGATAGTCTGGAGGCAGCTTATGGGGCATGTGTGTATATTAAAGAGTATTGAAAGGAAAAAACCTATAGTGTCGCTTATTAATTGCTAAATCTAAGGTAGCGCCCTCAAAAAAAAAACTACAATACTTAGATAGGAATTGTGCGGAGCATTGCTTGCTGCTAAACTCCTTGCAAAGGTAAAAACCGCGTTGAATATAAAATTTAATAAAATTACATACTGGTGTGATTCAAACATTGTTTTAAGTTGGTTACGAATGCCATCGGTAAAATTAAAATCCTTTGTTGCTAATCGATTGGCGGAAATTGTTGAACTTTCAAATCTAAATGATTGGAATTATGTAAATACCAAAGAAAATCAGTTGATTTAAATTCTAGGGGGTGTACAATAAAAAATCTCATAACTTCTATATAGTGGTCTGGTTCATCTTGGTTATTGTCAAATTTCGATAACAGAAGTAAATTTCCATTTTATTATACTTCATCATTATCAAAATTACAACGTATAGTGGCATAGTGTTTTAGATTTTATTTTAATTGTAAGGTAAAAAATAACAAATAATTAGGAAAATTAACATCATTAGAAATAGAAAAATCAATGAATACTTTAACTAGATCGTCACAAGTTGATAGCTATGCTAACGAATTAAAATATTTAAGAGATCTACAGAAATATAAGAGTTCAAAGGGGTTTATTTATCTTTCACCATTTTTAGATGCCAAGGGATTGATTAGAGTAGGGAGTAGGCTAAAACATTCTAATTTTAGTTTCAATAAAAAACATCCATTGTTAATATCTGGAAAGCACATTTTATCAAAACAAATTATGGAATACGAACACATTAGATTATTGCATGCAGGTCCACGCCACAATTAATGTTAGCGTCAATACGTGACAGATACTGGCTTACAGATGGGATATATTTAGCAAAAAGTGTAGTACGGAAATGCATTAAATGTTTTAAGACAAATCCACAACATTTATCTCAAGCAATGGGAAGTTTGCCTCGAGAGCTGGTAGCCATTTCGTATCCATTTTTTGCAACAGGGGTAGATTATGTTGGACCATTTTTAGTTCAAGTTAAACCAGGAAGGTGTAAAACTATTTTTAAATCTTATATTCGTTTGTATGTTTGGCCATAAAGGCAATACACTTCGAGCTAGTTACTGAATTAACTAGCAATGCTTCTATTATGACATTTCGAAGATTTATTTTGCATAGAGCGAAATCGTCTCATTTTTATTCGGAGAATGGAAAAGACTTTGTAGGAGCTACTTTCCAATTAAAAGAATTATGCCATTTTTTAATTTAAAGTAACAAAACACTTACTTTAGAATTTAGGAAAGAATATATTAATTGGCATTTTTTACCAGCAAATAGTCCACATTTCGGGAGACTTTGGGAAGCGGGGATTAAATCCACAAAGCACCATTTGAAAAAAGGTCTGGGAAATGCTTTAGTTTCATTTGAGGAATTTTTAACCATTTTGACACAGATCGAATGTGTATTAATCTCCCGTCCCATACATCCCTTATCTACTTCTCCAAATGATTTCCAACTTTTGACTCTATCGCATTTTTTACTGGGAAGAAACGCATCATCATTACCTGATCCAAATCTGTTAGAAATTGCAATTAACAAGTTATCGCGTTTTCAACATGAACAAAGAATAGTACAACATTTCTGGCAACGGTGGTCAAGGGAGTACATCAGCGAACTGCAAAAAAAATCTAAATAGACCAAAAAACATAATAATGTGACTGTGGGTAGTTTAGTGAAAGTTAAAGAAGACCATTTACCACCATTACAATGGAAGTTAAGAAGAGTGCTAGAAGTTCGTACAGGCAGTGATAGTGTGGTTAGAGTTGTTTCAGTTAAGACTTCGTCTGGTTTACTTAAACGTGCCATAACAAAAATATGTCTACTGCCTATTAATGACGAAATGTAATTCATAAAGTACTGTAGGTTATGTCCTCCTTTTATATTTAATTAATGAATTGGTTATGAACACTCTTTACTAGGAGGGGCAAATTAAACCACTTTAGATTTTTTATATGGCGACGTTTCGTGCAATCATGCGTGCATTTCTTCAGGCCACTGAAATATATTGTACGTAAGCTACACATTTCTTATTAGATAATAAATAATACGTTTTAGGTACAAAACAAGAAACTTACACAAAAAGGTTCGAGTGGAAACGTCCATAACTCCAAACAACATGACAACTAATTACACAATATAAATAACATGAATAAATTGTTAAAATATTACTAAAAAAAGGTCAAATAATTAAAATGGTGTATATGAACAATTAACTAAGAATGACAAACAATTGACACGACATGTATAATCAAAAATTATATTTGCAATGTCAAGGTAATCAAGTAAAATAAGAAACGAAAAATATCGCGAATTTACTAGACCTATATAAAGCTAATAACCAATCTTTGATATTAAATTGTTGTATACATTACTTAAATTATTAGTGACTGTATTAAATTCATAACACTCTCAACACTTTTAATAGTTACAATCGACATTTGAAATTCACGTATGAAGTTGAACAAAAAGGTTCATTACCATATTTAGATGTTAGACTTTAAGGATACTAACACGGGTTGTATAGTTAGTGAATGGTATACTAAACCCATAGCCTCTAACAGAACGTTAAATTACTTTTCGAAACACCCACACCATCAAAAGATTAATACGATCAAGGCTATGAAAAATAAAATATTAAGTTTAAGCAGTCCACAGTTTGTTACGAAAAACCTTAACTGCTTAAAGAACATATTAAGGAAAAATAACTACCCGAATAACATAATAAACAGAATACTCATACACACTAACACAACTAATAATAATAATACTCCACCACCAATAAATCCATCTATTACTAACCCTAATACTAACCCTAACACTAAAGTTATTTACACAAAAATAATAAATGTTCCAAACCTAACAAAAAGAATAATTCCGATTATAAAAACCAATCATATTAAAATAACAACTTATAACACTAATACTATCTATAACATGCTGTACAGTAGAACTAAAGATAAAACTAATATAACTGAAAAACATGATGTAGTGTACAAGCTAGATTGTATGGGATGCCAAGCGTGTTACATAGGGCAAACGAAACAGAAAATAAAAAATCGGATCAATAATCACATGTATGATTGTAATAATAAAAAGGGCGAAACTGCGTTAGCGTTACATCATATCAATACAGGACATAATTTTGACTTCAACAATCCTAAAATTTTAGACAGAGATTGTAACTATAAAAAGCGATTAGTTTCAGAGATGATATTCATCAACGTTTACAAAAACAACATTAACTTTAATACAGACACGAATAATTTAAGTAATGTATACAACAATTTAATATCAAAGATTGGTTATTAGCTTTATATAGGTCTAGTAAATTCGCGGTATTGTTCGTTTTTTATCTTACTTGATTACCTTGACATTGCAAATATAATTTTTGATTATACATGTCGTGTCAATTGTTTGTCATTCTTAGTTAATTGTTCATTTACACCATTTTAATTATTTGACCTTTTTTTAGTAATATTTTAACAATTTATTCATGTTATTTATATTGTGTAATTAGTTGTCATGTTGTTTGGACTTGAGGACGTTTCCACTCGAACCTTTTTGTGTAAGTTTTGTACCTAAAACGTATTATTTATTATGTAATAAGAAATGTGTAGCTTACGTACAATATATTTCAGTGGCCTGAAGAAGTGCACGCATGATTGCACGAAACGTCGCCATATAAAAAATCTAAAGTGGTTTAATTTGCCCCTCCTAGTGAAGAGTGTTCTTAACCAATTCATTAAGTAATTCATAAACTTTATATGCAAGCAAAATAGAAAAAAGAACAAGGCTGTTAATGTTTTACAGCGATAACTAAAACATTTTTTAACATGTATATGAACGGTGTATATTATTTTGTTTTGTTTATTGTATTCGATTTAGCAGTTTATTTAAAAATATATTTCAAAGCGGCGGAGCATGTTGAGTAGTAGTTTAATTAAATGTCGGAAAATCTATAAATACAAGGAGTGTCAATAAAAAGGACACAGTCCACTAAAAAGAGGCAAACAAGTTTGTTTTATTTATTGGTGCAACCCAACATAAAATAAGATTAAAAAAGCGCCAAAACTGTTGGAAACAAGAATGAAAGACACCGTTGTAACACGAATATATTTTTACTTTATCGCAGAAAAAGAGGTTAGAAAAGAGAAACGATGTAGATTCACATAGATGCGATCAATTGCTAGTACACAGGCAATAATAGTTGATGCAAGCCCCCTTCGGTTGAGTACCACGTCATACATAAGATTAAATTTGTTAGCCTAAGTTTTACATTCCAAAAGAAGAAATTTATATTGGTAAATATAACACAAATATGCAATATCTCGATGATTAAGAGAACCCGAGCGTACCCTTTAATAATACATTACACACAAAAAGTTTTTTTAAAAATTAATCGTGACTACTACCTGGTATGTACGTACAGTCGTGCGTGCAAACAACTAACAAGATAGATAAAAGAAAATTAGAATAGAAAATACAATACTTAAAGTTTTTTTTCTTTCCAAGTATGCGGCAGTTAGCGGCACTTTCCTCAGGATTTCTTAAAATTCGCTGAAATATACAATCACGTACATATGGCGTTATCACAAATAAGTTCCCTTCAGTACATACGATCTATTAGAAAAAAACCAGATGCGCCAAGTTTCCCTCATATTTATATTGATATTTCCGTATGTGCGTTTTCCAATACGGTTATAATTGTTGTAATTAGTTGAAAGTTTCGATATCCTCACTCAACGTTGGTACAACACTCTTTTTACTACGTCACAGATTGAGACGTCATCATAGGAATTTTCCCATAATGAACGAGTGTCAATATCTCCACATTAATGGAATACGTGTGGGTATTCATAATTGTTCAAAACAATTACGGGAAAATCAAATTAAATCACGAAAATAAAAATCCATTCTTGTCAGAAAGACTCACATAGGCAGAAAAAGTATTACACCCATTTATAACGTGAATGAATGGAAATATTTAGAAATGAAAGCCTCACCGGGCGCGTACGTTAGATGATCATGTATAAACTCTACCACCAGAAAAAAGTGGGTTCCAGGACGTAACTTATACGGTATGAAAAACACACCGAAACACTTTTACCATAACAAATGACTGACTGTATATTATGATACTTAGCTAAAACTTGCGTCTCGAACAATGAACTCCATTCTTCTAAGTTATTCGTTAAGAAAACTGTATTGAGCGGCGATGTTAGAGCTTGTGCTGGCATTTAATCTAAGTGTCTTTAAAGTAGTCTATAATTGGCTAGGCATCTTCCGGGAACACATTGTTCTTATGCAATATTTAAAATGAATAAACTATATTTGCTCAAAATTCAAATGTTTACGCTGGCAGAAACTTCAATTGCCATGTAAATTCTACATCGGTTTTAAATTCGTTCTTTATTCCTTCAAAATGAATTATTTTTAGGGAGCACTGAGTAAAACGAGAGTATCCACGATGCTTCGAATCAGGAATTTTTATAGCGTCAGTTTCAAAATCAGAGGATGGTAGTTGGTGCCACCTCAGATATAATGTAACTTTTCCAGCAAATAAATCTAGATGCTTTTTGTTTTTTTTGTTTGGTAGACTATCAAGTTAAAATTTTTGATTTAATTTATGTAGCGTGAGCCGTATACAAAATAAATGTGGCAGTGTTTTTGTCCGCATACCAATGCGTGTTTCGAGCCAGTAGTGAAATATTTCTTGTACTAAATACGTACCTTGTATAGAATTTTATTATTTTTTTATTTTTTTGATATCAGCGGTATGAATATGCTTTTTAATTTTTTTAAGAACAGTTTCTCCAAGCGTTGTAACTCCAGTCGAACTTTCAAATAACTTTATTTGTTTGATATAAATGACATCAAGTTATCAGTTTTGATTATCTGGTCAACTATAAATTGTTAAATAAAAATTTCATTGTAATTTTTTTATGATTTTTGCCCAGAAAGCTGAGAAAAAACAATAAATTTTATCAAACAAACGCAACGTTCTTTTAAACGCAGTCATTTGCAATACTAAGATAATAATAATAATAATAATAATAATAATAATAATAATAATAATAATAATAATAATAATAAACATAAAATGTAAAATTGTGATGTTAAACATTTTTTCCATTTAAAAAAATATTATTAAAAAAGTGATTGTATCTAATATACTTTGTTTAATTAATATAAGAAACTATTGTTAACAAATTACTTAGCAGTTATTTAAGAACTTTTAGTTTAGAATGTTTTAGCAATTTATTTATTTATTTTTTGCGATAAAAAATGTAAAAAAATTTTTTTAATGTCTACATCTACCATTATAGTTTATATTTTACAATATAATATATCCATAACATTTTACAATAAATAATACACAATTTATGTTTTTAATAATTGCACAATATGTTTGTTACATAAACCGTATTTGTGTGTTATACTTGCCATAACAATATAAAATCCTTAAATAAAATCAAGTTAATTACATTGACTATGTTTTAAGAAATGAAAACAATTTAAGAGTTTTTAATAATTGTGCTAGATTTGTAAAAAAAAATTCTTTTGAACAATACATATTGTTTGCATTGAACAAAATTTTGAAACGTACAAACTGCTCCCTTTTGTTCTGGAGACAGCCTTGCAGTTAGTTATATACAAAATAGATCCGCCCATATATAGTGATCTTTCAACCTGACTGCATTTACTAATGAGCCCTTTCCTATTGTATATTCCCTTTGATGTTCAATCCAAAGAGTCGTATTTCAAACAATACACCTCCCTACTAATAAAATTGCTGAATCTAAATGCAATATATTTTCTACAGTAGAAGAGACGTTTGTGACGTTTTTACATTATTCGTAACAGATAAAACCATATTATATAAAAAAAAATTATGCAAAAAAAATAAAAATGCATAGTTTACAACTTGTTTGAAGTAATTCTTTAAAGTTTGAAACACTTGTGTTAGATATTAATGCTTTCGTAAAGTGGAAAATTTTAACAATGTCTTAAGAATTTCTATAACAAAGAAATTGTATTTTATTTCCCGACAGTTGCAATTTTATAAAATAAGAAAAATACAGCTTGACGGCTTTCAACTAAAGCGTCTTACTGTCTATTGTAAATCTTGAAAACTACAATACAATATCTATTAATGTTAAATTGATTATTTACTCTTCGTAACACAAAATTTTGTATACGTCTGTTAAAAATCAATATAATACAAACCAATGTATAAAAACTCAAAAAACTACATTACTATTTATTCATGTAACATTTTGTTAACCTAAAGTTAGTAACTGTTTTGTGAAACTTTTTTTAAGAATTATAAAACAGCAGTGAGGTAATAAAGCTCATTGTATGTTTATTAACGGTTAGTCAACGTTGTAAATTCCTTATGACAAATCTCATTTCCGTAGAGGTCAAAGTTACTTCCGTACAGGTCAATGTTATTACCGTACATAACAATGAATTATCAAAACATAATTAGAAGACTTATACCAATATTTCTTTCGCCGCAATGTAAAATTTAAAAAAAATCATCTCAAATCATGCTGCTGCTGTCGCATTAGTTTCAGAAGCACACAAAGTTATTTTTTTTTATATTCTAATTGTATTGTGATACATTTCTTCCGTTAACAATTTTCTATTATTTCATTATTATTATTCTCACACTTAAACCAAATTTGCAGTATAGATTTTAGTAGCATATTAGATTCGTTGCGGCAATTCATTTTATCTTGCATTTTTTTGTTATAAATAAAATAAAACAGTCCATAGTTCGAAACTATGGCACTGAAGCCACCACTTCTTCAAGTGTAATTTTGATTATTTTCTTGATTCGTAAAAATTCCACCCATTAGTTACAAATTATCTTTACACATTTACAAATTTACCTTTTTTGTTTTATAAATCACATGTCTTTGCGTTACGTATTCTAAGAAAAACGTTTACATACCAACATTGTTTTTATCGACAAAAATTACATAGTTAACGATTCACAGTTAAATAGATTAATTTACTAACGGCAAAATGTAAAAAATTGATATTTTTTAGACTGGCCAGGCTCATTTATATTAAGTTTTACACAAAAAAAAAACAAAATTGCATATATTTAAAACATGTAAATTATAATCGCCTCTTTCATAATAAAGACGAATACCTAAAAGTCATAAATTAAATAATTACCACACTTATAACTTGTACGCAAACAAATTGAAATAAAATAAATTTAGCGTATGGTTGGAGGAACCAATAGTATATTTTAGGTATTATCAACAAACATTTTTAAATTTAGGTTTTTTATTTTCCGCGTCATTTGTTCTTCTTGTTCTTGCTTATTTCTGTTCGACTTTGATAAATAATTAAATATATAGCCGTAGAAAAAGTGCATTCGGTTCGGCTGCAAATTTCCATACTCATTGGCAATGACTCACATACCTTATTTTAAATTATTATATAAGTTCTTACAAAAACTAATAGATTTTTATACAAAATTTACTTGATTTACACGATTTAAATAATGCTACTTTTTACAGTACAATTTTTTTTAAAATTTAATTTAACTAGTAACCGTAAAACTTGATGAATGAATGTACAATTTTTTCGTTGTTTTACTGTAAAAAAAACTTAAAATTGATTTTATACACTTTTAAATTGAAGCAGTCGTAAAAGTTTTAGCACTAAATCAGAACCTCAACGAACGTGTTATGCATGTAAAGATTAAAACATGCAAAGAAAGCATGAAGTGATATACAGAAGAAATCAATTTAAGTTGCGTAATTACGAAAGTTGTATACTTTTTGTTAATTTATTTATAATTAAATGTCAACATTAAGTTTTATCTGTAAAATGACAAAGTTTTATTAACAGATTAATTAAAGCGGCGAAAAAGTAAACTAAAACAAAAATTTTGTGTTTTTATTTTATAAACTAAACTAAAGTCAGTTTGTTTTTTTTAGTGAAATGTTAGTTAATAACAATTTATTGCACATTGCTAACTAAGGAATTTTTATAATCTTTTTTCATGCTAATCTGAACGATTGTAACATGAATTCTGAGATGTTATTTTGTAGATTCAATGGTTACGGAAATACTGTGATAATTTTTGAGTTCTATGTGTGGATATCTAAACCTACGTTACTTCTTAGCAGTAAACAAATCGCAATCACACAAAATACTGTTTTTGGTTTCTTCATCAACTTAGTTTATCAATTAGTTTAGGCTTGAAGATCAAGTATGAAAGTTTTCTGATGTATTAGTCTCTTAGGCCACTAAGTTTATGTAGAATTTTGACACCCATTTGAATGCAATTTAAAGAATAAATGTTTTTAGGATGTTACCTTATTGTAGTCAATGTGATGTATTCTACTTTGGTGTGCGTGTTCAGCTACTGCAGATTTAGTTATGTATCTTTTGGTATCTTGTTAAGTTGCTTTGAATATATATCGATCTGTGTCTGTCTTAAAGTAAAATTTAGAATTTTTGTTAAATTAAAATTACTAGCGTTGGGTGGACTACTAGAGTCAGTTCTTAGAAGAACAGATTTTTTCAAACAATAAAACACGGAAGCAAAAACAAAACAAACACAATTAGTAAAGGTTACGTTATTATTTTTTCTATGTGAACTCGACCTGTCATTAACCAATCTTATATTCGTACCACCACAAATACAGGGATTTCATTAATACTTTTACTACTTTACGTGATATATATGTTAGACAACCAACATTAGTTGGATTGGTATCATGTAAAACAAAAATTACTAAATTGAGATATTTGCTTTGTAACTTTTAAATTAAGGTTAAGCAACTAACTCAAAACGGTAACACATTAACACAATACCTGTTTATTTAAACTAAAAATTGGTAATAACGGTTATTTAAAATTTATAACAGATGTTCAATATGTTGTCTTTTAACTGTGATGCATATGTTAATTCTTATTCTTAAATTTTGGAAAACATTACCAAGCTCATCAACTTCAATATTTCGAATAGCATCAGTAATTCTGATCCTTATATACCATGTTTTTTTAAATGTACGTAAAGGCAAAAATCTAGTGGCGTAAGATCTGGAAATTATTCTTTAATTATAAAATTTTTAAATAAATGCAATTGTAGCTCGAGTAGTATGAGCGGTTGCATTGTCTTGCAGAAAGTAACTAAATTCTTTAATTATTTGACATTTGTAAGCTACAATAACTTAAACAGTATTACAAAGCTAACGCGATGTTCCGATTTTCTCATGAGAACTACAACTTCCATTGCTATAGACCAGTAGAAAAAAGTTCTCACAACGTTCGCACGATAGGCATCGGAAAATTTTTCAAGAATAGAAGCTTGTTATTTTTGAGAGAACTCCGCCCACTTCTCGGGAGAACTTTATAGAGAATTATTTCAAAAATAGACGTCCTAGTAAAAAAATTGTATGATTTTCGTTTTGGAAAATACACAGACTAACTAATTTTTAAGTAATTTACGTAAAGTATGCAAGTAAAAAATGTACCAACCCCATGCGAGTTTATTTCAGGAAAATCTGTAATGTAAAGGAATAAAAGAAAGTAAATGTGACGGTCATGTAAGTTTAAAGTAGTAGTAAATAGTACCTGTGTTTCCTACGTGCAAATATGACACCGGTCGTTGATACAGTTCCGTATCACTACGAACTGGTATATCCGGCTCGAAGAACCATGTTTAGAACTATTACGGCGTGTACTACCCTGCCGTTCTTTAGTAAATAAAAATGAAATACATTAACTTTATATCTTAACAACATGAAAGCACATTCTATTCTGCTTTAAAATTTAAAAGTTTTACATAAAAGAATATATCTCTCTCTACATCATGCGTCGTGCGCAAACACATGGAAAAATTAAACTTAAAATTAAATTAAAATATTCGAAACACACACCCATAATTAATGTAAAAATTAATAAATAGAAAGTTATAATAAATAAATAAGAAAAGAAGAGAAGTGTTTAAATCAAGAAAGTAGATAAATTGTCATTAAAAACACGCCGTTGGTATTTTACATTCAATTACGCTTGGTAAGCTCTTGTAAATTGCTTTTTGAATTACTTAATTTGTGAATCTTACCAATTACTTACTGATGACATTTAAACAATCTTGTAACATGTACCTAATTATTATTATACAATAAGAAAACATTACTTTGATATCTAATTGTGTAGCAGCATATAACAAAAAAAACTAGAAAAAGATTGAATTTAGAAACTATTTATACTTTAGAATAATTTGAAGAAACTGAAAGTATCGGGCATAAAAAACAACAAAAACAAGTATCTCACTAAAAATAGACAATTTGAAGTTGTTACAAAATGTGTAAAGAATCCTTGTATGAGCTCTAGAACAATAAGTTGAAGTTTCTAGTACAACTGTGAAAAATTTTCTTTTGTCTGATTCATTTTTTGTCATAATTCTTAGTAATTGATTTTTAACGACGCTGACGTTAACATTTTTCTTGATGACCGTTGAATAAACAAAATAAGACAAATTTTAAAAAATCCGCTTTACAAACAAAGCATTCGTTAGGTGGTATTGTAGGAAATAATTTCATTAACGAACCGCAAATTTAATAGACCATTTAAAACTAATAAATAATATTTAGAAATGTTTTTACTACACATTAAATTATTTGGAGAAATTAAAATTGAGTTGTGACTTTAAAAATCATCAACTTCAATTGTACATACATATATAGTTTAATAAGATGCAAACATAAAACTTTTAGAAAAGGCAAACTATTTTATTCTGTAAAATATAATTATAAGAAATTTAAGAAACTGAAACTTTTATTATGACAGTTTCAAAATAATAAACGTTCTCTTTTTAATCGATTGTTTTATTTTGAATGACAAAAATTTGAGCTTTAAATATTTGTTTTTAGCATATATATTCTACCAATAAGTTTGGTATAATAAATTAAATATTAAGAAAATATCTATTGAAAAGTTTGCACATTGTTAAAGGTTAAATGTTATCAGTATATTGCAGGTGCGCACTTCTTTGATATTTTAAATTTGTTTTTAAACGCTTCAGTTTGCATTTGTCAATTGAATCTTTATAAATAGTTTAATAAAATAAAATTAAGTTCTAATTAAATTAAATGAAATTTAATTAAATTATGAACATTAATAATTATGTCGTGTACGCGTTTTAAAACATGATTGCTCTTATTATTTTTTAAATATTATTTAC
Source organism: Aquatica leii (assembly GCA_035610365.1). Taxonomy (NCBI): domain Eukaryota; kingdom Metazoa; phylum Arthropoda; class Insecta; order Coleoptera; family Lampyridae; genus Aquatica; species Aquatica leii. The sequence continues at coordinate 134,279,173 of CM069433.1, forward strand.
TTATTTTTATTTATTTTTAATACAAATGTAGTTTTTTTTAAATTGTATTATTGTTTTTTCTGTGATATTTTAAAGTTAAATTTTTAATTTGTGTATGTTCTTTTATACGAAGTGACCTATCGTGCAGTAATTTTTTAGTGTTTTGATTTTCGGTCAACTATCTTTCTTGCATTATTTGCGAATTTGTTTATTAAATATTTTAGTAATTATGATATTTTATGGAAAGAAATTAAAGGTAATGCCGTTAGTATCTATGGCTATAGAGATGGAAACTGATTTTATACCCGCGTAATTCAAATAATTTTTGGATAAAACCGCTGGCCAAAATCACAACGTATAACATTGTAAGGTAACGATGTCAATGCAAATGTAAAAATGCACCAGAGTGAATCATTGGACCCCTTTTGGGGCTTTTCAGCAGCGTTTTTTTTTATTTATAATGTTTTGAACATTAAGTAGATGCTTCAAAATGCAAATGCATAAATAGATTTTGGATATCGTAGAATTCAGGTTTCCACGGGTTATTTTCGTATTACAATTTTCCATTTTGGATAATTCCCGTGCTGTCAATATCTCACAAGCTAAATCATTACTTGTTGCAGTGAACATCTACAAAGTCCAAAATAAACTGATTGATTGTGCCTTCAAGTCTCGCTTTTAGAAACCGTACTTATTCACAAAAAATTTTGCATTAAAATCGCTTAAACAGGATAAATCTACAGTCATTCTAAAAGCTGCCAGAGGGAACGCTACTGTTGTTATGAATCGACCAGTTTATCATAACAAAATTTAGAATCTTCTCTTAGGCGGTTTGTATAAAGTTATTTTTTAAAATCCTTCTATTTCTATTGAAACGGCACTCTCCAAACTTATAAAAGAGTCGTCAATTAATGAAGCCGATAAAAAAATTTTAGTACTAAAAGGTTCTAAAATTCCTCGATTTTACGGATTACAAAAAGTAATATTACAAATTCTTTAAGTATTCTGAAAATTTAGTAAAACCATTAGCAGGGAAGATTGAGTCATTTGTACTCAATTCTGGGGATTTTATTCAGAAGTTGCTTAATTTTCGTTTGTAACCTACTGACATTCTAGTTAGTTTTGATGTCGAATGTTTGTTTACTAACGTGGTTGTACTTAATTCGATTAACATTATCAAATTTGTAAGCAACGAAAATAATATTTCAAGCAACAAAAAAAATGTTTGACGTCTACATATCTTATTTTCCGAGAAAAGTTTTACTTACAAATGTCATAAGCCGCTATGGTTTCTCCGCTTTCACCGGTTGTTGCTAATATATTTATGGAAGATTTTGAGAAAAAAGTTAAAACCCAAGTGCTAGTACAGATACGTTGATGATATTTTTATCATTTGGCAACATGGTCTTTCCACGCTCAACGAGTCTCTGTCATTTAAACTCGAATCATCAAAATACGTTTAAGTTACTCGATATGAAGATTGTTCATTGTCACATTTGGCTTATCATAAACCTACCCCTTCAAGTAGGTATTGAAATGGATTCTCTCGCCATCACCTTTCTCAAAAGTTATCAGTAATGAATTCTTTAGTGTAGATAGCTGTTTCTCTAAGTCAACCCCAAAATCTTCAAAAAGAGTTAAGTATTACACAATCTATTACAAAGTTTACTTTTACAAAACCAAGATTAACAACAAAATCTTAACCGTTGTCTATTGCTTATGCACTAAAGGTACTACGGATCGTATCGTAAAATGTTGTCTAAACACAAAATTATTTGGTTTTCTAAATTGGGCCTATTTTTAAACCCTGTTAAAGACGTTATTCCTTATCTGTCTGACGGCATTTATAACATTTCTTGCTCTTATGGTCGTACATACATAGAAGAATCGGTAGCCGTCTTAAACAATCTTCTAAGGCAGCAGTAGCAAAGCACATGTTGAAACGGATCATCAAATTTTGTTTGAAAACACTAAGATTTGGCTAGTTACTATCAGCGAAGAATTAAGGAATCCATTAATAGTAGATTACATACCGAGGCGGAAAGTATTCCGTTTCTGTCGAGAGAACTATAGTATACCGAGAGGCATAGCCTCGAGGTGAACTAGTTCTCGAGACAAATGGAACACTTTTGCCAAGGTTTGTATACAATTTTATTCACAATCAGCCGTTAAATAAAATAAATAACATAAAACTAATAAAAAATGAATGAAAACCTACTTCCAAAATATTATCGTTTATTTCGGTAAAATATTAACACATAGTAGGCACTTCACAATTGACATATACGTATTTACTTTATGATTGGCATTTTATCAAATTAGTTAAAACAAAACACACACAAATTACAGGTTCGGAAAGTGTACATTACTGACCGTGAGGTTTCATTACATACTCGTTTTTTTTAACCATGGAAACCGCTCACTTACCAACCTTTAAGAGGTTTGGAAAACTGTACGTTACTAACTGAGTGTGAATAAAATAATTTAAAACCCTTCTAATATTAATAGAGATTCGGAGATTCGAGTTTTTCTTTACCGGAGATTTGTAATAGTATATTAGATAACGAGAGTTGTAAGTAGCTTATTATATGCGAGTGAAAAAGTTGCGCGCAAGCCGCGTAGCGACGAGCGTGGTAATTTTACTTTATTAATAAACAATTCACTTGTGTTAAACATTTTGATAAAATTTTCGTTAATTTTTGCAAGTGAACCGCTTAAAAATGTTGACAACTTTTAAAGTAATATCCAAATTTAATATATTTTTACAAAGTATATTAGAAAAAACCATGTGTGCAATTTGCACTAACAATTTAATGTTTCCGTTTACTTCGATTAAAAATTCCGAGTCTATTACGGGAAAAATGACAATTCTAACATATTGCACAAATCCACAGATAAAATAGTAAGTAATACATTTTAGTAATCATTGAAATTAACTTCTTTTTATAAATAACAGCATATTTTATTTGTCTAATTAGTGTAAGGTAAACGAGGAGAGTTTGCGTACAATTCGGAAAAAAATCATAAAAATTAGAATTTAGGTTAAATTTCGAAAATAATTAAGCTAATGTAATCTTTGGTATGTTGCGCTTACACAGTATACCATTAAAACTTTTCAATTTTCTTTTTTTTTCCAACAGGAAAATTTAAAAGAAAAACAGATTTTTCTCCGAACCGGGTAGGTGAGTTTGCGCACAAGATGAGGAGAGACTGCGCGTGTGCAGAAAATTAGGTTTTTGATTGTAAAACAATTTTTTTATTGAAATTTATTCGATAAGATGTTATAAACTACATTGATCACATAGAAATATAATCGCATACACGAGCTTAAATAAATTTATGATCTCCATAATAAAAAAACTAAACTAAAATAACTAAAACAAAATTTTAATGAAAATTTACACTTGTGTTGATAAAGCGTACAGAATTCATGCAGCCATCTGGATTCATAAAGTCATCTACTACATGACATGCATTTTATCTAGTCCGATTATAGAGTCGTAACTGTATAAATCTCTAAGCACTTAACGCATGCTTCGTTCTCGGAATCACTAACAGTGTCTTATATAAGTTCAATTTTACTGCTGTCTTCATCAGACGAGGTTGATAGAGGAGAATTATGTTTCAACCTTTTACTTTTTGTTCCTTTTGGTAATTTACGTTTTTGGATCTTTGAAGTCGCAAATTGCTGGTTTTGTTCTTATTTCTTTTTCTTTTCTTATGTTTCTTGGATTTTTTTATTTTGCTAGCGATACTCGGGAGAAGTAACAGTTGCTGCACTTATCTTTCATTTCACTTTCGATTGCCCCAAACTGCAAGGAATAGGTGATATTGTTGCTAAAGCTTTGTTTGCTGTTATGTTAGTTTTCTTAAAAGTCACCGTTTTACTGCAAAGTGAGGTCTTTGAGAAGGATTGCGAATTTATTTTTGTAGTTCTCGCAAAGTCTACTCGGCAGGTGCTTAATGGGCTTTAGAAGATGATGAGAATGAAACGTCTGGTGTATTAGTAGCTGCCCCTGGAGGAGTTAAATGAGTCTGTTCTGATTATTGGTGGGTCAGGAGGTACAGGGTCAGGGATTTCCATATCAACTCTTGAATCATCTTCATCATATCATAACAAATATGCATGTTTAGAAATTGCATCCATATTAGAGGATATATGCCTGTCGCACGAAACGCAGAAGTTACGAGTTGCACAGTAACAGCGCGAGACCAAGCTGAATTTAAAAGTTCCCCGAAGTCGTCTCTTGTAATTTTTTTTTCCACAACGAGTAGAAACTTACTTTGCACATGCGTATTTGAAATAGGTTGTGAAAGGTTTGAATACAACCCGATCCAACGGTTGTAAATAGTGTGTGGTGTGACTCGGAAAACACGCGATGATACTATCGTTGTCTGAAGCGATTTGAAGCATATCTGCGCTGTTTATATGAGAAGCATGCCCATCAAATTTTTAGCTGCTGGTTTGTGGGTTAAAATGTTGCTTCATCCAGTTCATAAATAACTCAGTGATAATATAAGCGCTCTTTGTGTTCATTTTCATTACTGTACCAGGTGGTGCGCCTGTCATGTATTGGATTTTTGCATAGACCCTTTTAAAAATACAGTAATTATTGTCCTGCGCTGTAGCAAAGTAGAACGGTAATTTCACCCTTTTCTGTGCTTGTGACAACATGAACATCTTTACTGCTTTTTGCTGCTATAATCTTTCCGGGTTCGTTATTTAACTGAACTCCAATCGCGTCAGAATTGCATATGTAAGCTGGCTTCTCTATAAGATCATTCGCGGTTAGAATTTCCGTCAGCAGAGTAAAATAACTTTTTATTTCAGTGCGATTCATTCCTTCTGTTTTGGCACTGCTTATTTCTTTAGCTTTTCGGATGTTTAATTCAGAATTTTGTCGCATGAAAGATGAAAACCAAACATCCCCTGTTATCATCGTTTCCTTATTGGAAGTGTGCTTCTTGTTCAATGATTCTGCTAAATCATACGTCAGGTTTCTTACATCTCGTTGTGTTGGTGCGAATCCAACGGCCTAAAGTTTTTTTATTTTACGAGGCAGTTTCTTTTCGGCATCAATGCCTAGTTGTGCCTCTGAACTCATCCTCTTCTTTTCAAAAGCATTTCTTTTTAACTTATTTCTTAAGGTGGATTCTGTAATTTTAAAAATTCATTTTCATAAAATTTTGTGACAGGTTATAAAAAGATCATTTAGTATAAGATAAGTCGATTAGAATATGCTAGAGGTTCTTATGCAATAACGTTTGGTTGATGAATATTTAATTGTTACTTCTGGGCTACAATTTTTATCTAAATTTAAATTAAATGATTTAATAGAAGATTTGGGTTTATTTAACGAATCATCGGAACGAGGTAACTCTATATTGTACTATTAAAAATAATATTGTACAATATTTAAAACACGAGTTTGCTAACTGAAATGCACGTTATTTAATATCACCCAAATGAGCGACGTTTGCTTATCAATATTTCATGCAGAAGTCTCAAGTGTGTTCTACTACACAATGGGATTATTCAATTCAATTTTTATTGTTCATTCCGTCTACTTAAGGGAACTAAATTAATTCACTAAAAAGGTTTTTTGTGTCGTTCTTTGAAGTGTTTCTAAAAAATACACTTTTTCTAGGTTAAAAATGTCTGGTAACATATCTGGTTTTTGACAATGTTTGCCATTTCTTTGACACCCTATTGGCATTCGTTTTTTTTATTTTGTGTGTAAATTACTTCATTTGCAATTGTTTTTTTGTATGATAGCAATTAGTATACTTACTGGGATTCTTCCATACAGGGTTTTTTATAACTCTTAACACGGCTGCTTTAAATCAAACAATACAGCGAATGCGCATCGAGCACTATAAGAGCGTTGTTAAGCATAACTGATACGTTTTCCTCCAATAAATTTGGCCATTATTAAATTATACTGTTTGATAATGTTGCTTCAATAAGTCTTTATAAATTATTACATACTTTAGAATTTATTTTTGTCAGTCGAATAAGTAGCGCCTTGGTTTTTTTTATTATTTTATAAAAAAATTGTTCTTGTAATTTTTTTTATTACAGGAGTATAATTCACATTTAGAATGGTCTCCAAAAACGAGTCGTCGATTTTTTAGAAAAGTGTCTTTATCATCGCAGTGCTTGTTATAAGCAATTGTTTCCTTGTTCCACTACTATTCTGAATCCCAAAATGTCTGCCTTTAGGGTTTTTCTACATTTAACTTTAAATCGCGTATTGAAATAATTTCTTAAAGTAATGTTATGGCATTAGATTTTTTCGACAGTCAGATTCTGACAAGGACGAGCGACTAAAATTTTTGGATAAATACTATTGTCACCGTCTGCAATAATTTTATGACATTGACCCCGTACATTTTCGTACTGTTTTTTATTATTTCTAATAAGATATATGATTCCATACTAGACAGCGCTCTTGTATAATAATTATTACGCGTACACATATAAAGTACCTTTCCTGTGTGTAATAGCAAAGCCTTCCACAGCCGGAATCTATACTAACATTAGAATGTCTTCCGGGTTTGGACCGTGTCATTGTTGTTGCAACCGTAGCTGCCAACGTTTCGCCCACTTTCATCAGGGCGTGAGATAAATCGCAAAACTCAAACAAGCAATCGAAATCTAACTAAGAACTTCTCAAAAGTTAGGTTATCCACTTGTGAAACAAGCCATAACCTAAACTCTGAAAAGGTAAGAAAGAAAACGATAACCTGAAAAAGCAAACGAAAATCTAACAAAGAACCACTACCGAGTTAGGTAATCAACTTGTGAACCAAGCCAGATTCTAAACTGCGTAGAAGTGACTTAAGAAGAAATAGTCTCCGTATTTAAAAGAAAAGCCTTGTCACGGATGGTTAAGCTCGGCCTTTATTGGGTTAGGGTTGCTAGGAAGCGTGTTTTCGATAAATGACTTATAACCGGGAACCAAAGAGGGGATAGTTCGAAACCATGATCGCGATTGAAGTTATTGGGGTTTTTGATGATTTCTATGCTTTCTCGGAATTTCCTGTTGAAAAAGAATGGAGATTTGGCAATTAACGTAACATTATCAAAATCTATCTTGTGACCTGTAGTAAAATGATGTTCAGCGACCGCAGACTTGGAAGTATACCTTTTTCTTATACAACGATCATGTTCTGAAATGCGAGTAATGACGGAACGACCGGTCTTACCAATGTAGACTAAACCACAAGAACAAGGAATTTGGTATACACCTTGAGATCAAAGTGTAGGAAATTTGTTTTTGGGAGAAGAAAGAATCTGAGAGATTTTGCCTGTCGAGTTGAATATGGGTTTAATACCATTCTTACAAAGGAGTTTCCCTATTTGATCTGTAACCTTGTGAATGTAGGGTAAAAAGGCCAATTTCGGGTTGGATTCGGGAGTAGAAATGTCCTTAGGTAATCGAGTACGTGGATGTAAACGACGATTAATAAGTCTATGAATATCTCGCGAGATATTAGTCTACATTGGTGGACCGGTCGTTCCGTCATTACTCGCATTTTAGAACATGATCGTTGTATAAGAAAAAGGTATATTTCCAAGTCTGCGGTCGCTGAACATCATTTTACTACAGGTCACAATATAGATTTTGATAATGTTTTGTTGATTGCCAAATCTCCATTCTTTTTCAACAGGAAATTCCGAGAAAGCATAGAAATCATCAAACACCCCAATAACTTTAATCGCGATCATGGTTTCGAACTATCCCCTCTTTGGTTTCCGGTTATTAGTCATTTATTGAAGACACGCCTCCTAGTAGCCGTAACCCAATTACGGTCCAGCTTGGTTCACAAGTTGATTACCGAGCTCGGTAGTGGTTCTTTGTTAGATTTTGTTTTGCTTTTTCAAGTTATCGTTTTCTTTCTTACCTTTTCAGAGTTTAGATTATGGCTTGTTTCACAAGTGGATAACTTAACTTTTGAGAAGTTTTTAGTTAGATTTCGATTGCTTGTTTGAGTTTTGCGATTTATCTCACGCCCTGATGAAGCCCCTTACGAAAGTGGGCGAAACGTGGGCAGCTACGGTTGCAACAACAATAACACGGTCCAAACCCGGAAGACATTCTAATGTTAGTACCTTTCCTGTGTGACTGCCAGCAATCGCAGCTGCGCCGGGTAGATACAAAATTTATTTTTCACAAGCGTCTTGACCAGTACTGATCTGAAACTACCTTTGCAAGAGTCTTTTTTAAGGATTACCTTAGTCACATAAAAAAAGAAAGAAAGAATTTTTTTTTGTGTCACACATTAAAGAATTTATAGTTTTTATGATATTTTATAACGAACACCACAAATTGGGGGTACTGTAGGAATTATTTTTATTTTGAAAAAAGATACCTTAGTCATCTAAGATGTAGTTTTTTATGATATGTCACACATTCAATAATTTAGAGTTGAATTTTATATAACGAATACTGCACTTCCGTAAGTTATAAAATTAATATCTGCAATTTTATGAAAGCATTAGATTTAATTGTAAATACTGAATACAAATAAAATCTGAACAATTAGTTGACCTGTTGTAACAAGGCGTAGTTTGCAGTACATGTTAAGATCCGCTCCCAGGTGGTATTTTCTTGTATACTATAAATGTTAGAACGGTTTGGTTTGTATACTTTAGTTTTTAATTACCTTATAATTTCATCTGTTTTACTAATATACGATCAACACAAAAACATTGAAATTTGTTATTTTGTGATTAATAATATTAACGCGTTTGCTCGTTTCACTCTCTCTGGACGTTAACGTGTCTTGATTGTTAATCGTTAAATAATTATTTAAGTTTTTTTTTAAATTATTAGTGTAACTATAATGTTTCTGGGTTTAAATTACATTAGAAAGTTAAAAAAAAACTAACAGTTGTTTTCAAACTTGTGTAAACAATAATTTATATAAAACCGTTAAAATCAAAAGACAGCAACATTTAAAGAAATTGATTATAATAATTGGAAAAATTATGATTACCTTACATATTACAATTGCAAATTTATGATATATTTTATGTGTATGTATAACTTAATGGTTTGTAAGTGTACCGTACGTTAAAAAGTTTTTCTAAGTTTACATGAACATCAAACGTAGAATGCATTTATATTATGTTCTTAAGCAAATAATATAATTTTGAATAATGATAAACATATAATATTGGTAAAATCGAATTCTGTATATATTCACGTTGTTTTATCAAGTCAGAAATTGCTTTGAAGCTTTATTAAATTCTACTAGTCCGGAACAATGAACATGCAATATATTAACGAACTGAATTATTTTTAATACGTGTTACACATTTTTTCTGAACTAACACTTTTTTCTTATTTACAGGTAAGTGTAACAAAATTCTACCCAATTAAGCGATTACGTTAACGGTAAGTCAGTAAAATTTCTTTGTAATAAACTTCAAAGTGCCGTTCTAAACTTATTACATTTTGATGCGATATGACGATTAAGTAATTAATTTTAAGCAGCAGATGGAAAGTTATAAACAGTTTGATTGAGATAAAATAAACTATTGAGAAACACATTTCAATAACAGTGCTTAACTTACTTATAACTATATTATGCTACAGCTTTGAGCTTCCCTTAGCTAACAAATTCGTGTAACTCTAACAGTATTAAAACATCATTAAAGCTGAATTTATGCTATTATTATAAAAACTAACTTTTCTTACTTTTATATTTATCTTAAGAAACTTGGAAATAATGCAAAAGCGAATTTTATCATACGGAAATTTTTAATGAGGATTGAAGGAAAAGGGTTTAAATGACACTTCTTGTTAATGGTTTTATTTGCATAAATTTTGTTGTTGTATTTAATAATACAGTTGTATGTACCACTGCAAACACATAAATTTAGAAAAGAACCCGGACAATACTGTTTTACACAAATATGTCTTTATTTAGTACAATTCAATAAATTATTACTAATGCAATGTTATTATCCAGAAATTAAATTAGAAAATTAATAAAGTAATCTGATGATTAATTAAAACCAATTATTTAAAAAACGTTTCATTATTATTTTATATTTACTGAATTGTTCATAAACGAAATATTATTGAAACGTAAGGTAATATATTTCAGTACGGCGAAATTTAATAATCTCAATAAATAAAATTGTTTCTTTCGTTTCACGGAATGTTTTAATTAAATTTATTTAAAAATGTCTTTTATGTAGGTATATTAAAAAGATACATATTAATTAATAAAAGAATTTTGAAAAAAAAGTTCACTTTTATTATATATTCGAGACGTTTATTAGATTTTTAAACTGTCCTTTGTTCAAGTACTTTTTATTTTAGCGTTCTACCAAATTTACATCAGCCTGTTTTTTATTTTTCTTTTTATTTGAATATTTTTTTGTTTTGCTCTTTTAGAAAAAACTTATGGTTGTGTAAATTATCAAAATGTCAATCTAATTTCGATGAATCATAAGCATTATATCAAGCATGTTGTGCAAGATAGTTACAAGGTAAGAAGCAGTCGTTCTTTTACAATAGTAAGAGGCAGTTTAAGCTGGAGGTAGCAACAGTTCCTTTTATTTTATTCTGGAATTTTCATAACGCTCAACAGAACTCCTACTTCATTTTTTGGAAATTAAGAAAACTATTTTTAGTATCCTCGGTACAAGCAATTTGAACTAAAAGCAACTAATTTAGTCAGAATAATTGAATTTGGAACGCCCAACTTATTCTTTCTCTATATACCGAGCAGGCCCTAATTGCATTTCTTTGAGTCACTGCTTTTTGCTGATTCACGTCACGTCACGTTTCCAAATATAGATACACACATTAGTCAGGTCAAAGCTAGAGTGTGCATCAGTCGTTTAACACCCACATTCAATTATTTTAATGAAAAACATCGAGAAGGTTCAAAATAGACTTTTTAAAATCTTGTACAAAAAAACTATTTGGCATCTATCCCGATCATCATTTGGTACGCTCAGTTTGTTGAAGAAACACATTTGAAATACAGTCTCAATAATTGCAAAAACACCTGGTTTCTTAAGATTTTAGATTTAAGCAGGAATTTTCTAATTACTTACCTTTTCTCTTTAATGTTCAAAACCTACAAGATCAAGTGTCAAGTAAATCATGTTAAGTTTTTCTACCACGCCCCCCTCAAGGCCCTGCCTTTGTAATTAATTGCATTTCTTGCAGTTACCGTACTTTCATTTATATGGTTGTTGTTCAGTTTAGTTTAGTTACTTGCGGTAAAATTTTCTCTTATTTTCTATATTTTGAATGTTTAAACAAATAAATAACTAATTTGTTTAAAATAAACACATCGTGATACGTTAGTTGTGGTTTCTTCATCTTTGAGTCAAATCGATATTCGGCGTTGCTGACTTTTCTCTCAAAAAAAGTTGAAAAATTCAGTACCTCACTGAATGACTTCATTAAAAAAAAAGTGTTTTCTGTTTTTTTACAATCAATTACTTGATATATTGTGTTTGTTTTGACTAGCACCAACTGATATATGACTTGGTAATACATTTTCAATGAACCCAACACGCTATGCATTTATCCTTTGTCCTGTTCGCGAGCGCGGCTTGGCTCTCAAAAATATTCTGTTTTCTGAATATCCCA